>JAOUQW010000029.1:12203877-12216136 GCA_028565825.1 Olivaichthys viedmensis | reverse complement strand
GTTTGGTATGATCACATTGTGAATAGAAGTTCTGGAATGATCATGGGACAGTCTGGATTTTTTCTAATCCAGTGAACTAAAAAAACCTTGTTGTTAGAGATGTGTCAATGCTGAGCTTCCGTAAGGACATATTGTGGTGCTATAGTCTCTAGCAATTAAACATTTGATGTTCATGTTAATTGCAGGCATTACACTACATTTATGGCAAGAAAACTTCTTCGTGTAAAATCACTGATGCTTTGGATTTGATCCTTAACCTTGGAACACAACCCTTGGCTTTATCTTGTTACTAAGTTTTAAATACTTATACCCTGACTTAAGTCGTTTGAATTGATGTACGAATCTGTTTCACAGCCGGAAGCAACATTTAATTAGCTTGTTAATGTAATAATCCTTAGTGTGACTTGGTGACAATATTAAGTTCTATGCTTTGTTTTGCCTGCCTGAGTCTGTCTCTCTCTCTGTCTCTCTCTCTCTCTCTCTCTCTCTCTCTCTCTCTCCTTGCATGCTTTCTTATCTCTACCTTACAGCTGCCTGAACAAACCTTAGATAGGGGGGTTGAAGGCGTGCCTGGATGTCTGGTGTCTCAGCAAAATATTTAAGTTTAAAGGTAGGTGATGGAATAAACACCAAAATTCTTTCCTTAATAAAGACCACTGTGCTATTCTCTAATTTAATCCCCACAGTTTTATCTCCATATGAAGAATTCGACAAATTGCCACTTGCTTAATTCTGAATAGTGGCATGTGAAATGCCAGGGAGGCTGTGCAGCATGTGAAATTGTAAACAAAAAGTGGTGCAGTGAGCAGAAGGTGGTGTATCTAATCCCTGTGAGTGACTAGACTGGTCATCTATGATTAGCTTACCTTGTCAGGTGTTGTCCTTCTGGATAGGGGCAGTGCAGATATTATAAGTGCGTTTGCAGAGGACATGCCTGCAGAGGATGCTGGTGGAAGAGGAATAGAAAGGAAAGGAGAGAAATCCATATTAAAAAATAGAACAATAGCACCCCACTAATCTCTGTGTTTTAGCCTAAATAATAGGGAATGCTGCTGGTTACACATTTCCAGTGAAATAACACAAAAACAAACACAGTTGTGACTTCGGCAAACTCTATTGACTTGTAGTAGACTTAAAAAAATAGATCAAGCCAGTACTCAAGTGAGAAAGATTTTTCTGTAGTGTACTATAACAGAAATTCATTGTGTAAGTCATCATCCTATGCACGTTTTAGGGCTTTAGTAATTGATTACTTTGAATGCAAGGAAAAGAGGGGACATAAGTGCTCAGAAGACACACACCCACTCAGTCCTTGAACATCTCAATACCCATATGTCTTTTTATTCTAGGGATCACCCAGTGGACACATAGTGAAGATCTCCATCACAAGAACGGACCACCTCATACTCTCTGCTGTCCGCCCCTGGCTAAGTTCTGATCTGTTCTGAACCAGATTGGGTTATGCTTATTTAACCATGTCTATTGTTCCAGGAGATGGAGTGGCATATCCTGGCACGGTTCACTGTGGACCACAAAGGAGCTCTAATGCTATTTGTATGCTTTATCCAACCTCTCTTACACAGACCTTTGCTCTTCTTTTCTCTACCTCCTCATAAATCAATCCCATCTGTGAAACAATAGTAATATTACCAGTGCTCTGAAATGTATATTCATTACTGATTGATTACTCCCAATTATTCATGTGAGGATAGAGGTGCAATAAATCAACACAGAAAAACAATCTCATACATCTGACACTTTTTTTTCTTCTCTTTTTTTTCTTCTTTTTTTTGTTGCTAAGACAGTCTATCTACACATTATAGATAGCAAAGGTGATCATTTAAAATGAATTATTAACAACTTGATTAGCACAAACAGCCATACTGTAAATTTCTTGTGTTTTTCATTGACTCCCTACTGAAGAACAATTATTGATGTTCCTCTCTGGATCACTGGCATGTACACACACACACACACACACACACTTGTTACCCTCCTCTGTATTCTGTTCCCCTATGTCTTCAGTGCTCACCTTTTCCCTAGGCTTCTGTGTCACTGTCCTCCATTAGTGAGCACAATATGTCAGATTTTCCCAATCTCTGAATCTCTCTCTTTCAGAACTATAATAGACTGAGTAAATTTATAGTGAAACAAACAATTGTATAAAATACCTATAATGCAGAGGAAAAGACTGCCAAAGACTGCCAGATCTCTTTCCTGAGGGTGCAGAGGAAAGGATGGGACACACACACCTATGTCTTACTATCCTTGTGAGGACCTTCCATTGACATAATGATTACTGTAGATAATTAATGCTATGCTACCTAACTCTAACCTTAACCTCAGTAACCAAAGGGAAATATTTTGGCTCTTTTATTTTTTTAAATACAAGCTGCAGTTTTTGTAAAAAAGCAGTTTTCCTTGTGGGGACCAGCCAAATGTCCCCACAAGGTCAAAACTGTCAGATATTCTTATCTTTGTGGGAACATTTGGTACCTACCAAGATATAACCCCCCCCCCCCACACACACACACAGACTACTCTATGGACATTTATATACTCATGCATTAAAAATTCATACCTTTCCCATACATCCCACCATAAAAACATTATAACTTACTGATGCTGACTTTCTTCTGTCTGAAGAGAAGCTGTTTCAGTAATGAGTACATTCTGACTCTCACATGCCCCAAACAAGCCTACAGCCACCAAGCAGCTGAAACACGACTTAGTCACACTGACGCTTCCTCTGCAGACCACTGAGAGTGTTTTTCTATCCGTGTGTGTAAGAATCACAGTCTTTGCTAGTTAAAAAGCTGATTTGACTGCAGGAATTTCTTCTTGTGACGTCCACGGAAGAGCGTCATCATTGGGGTTCAGTTTTGATAAGGAACAGCACAAGGTTGGCTTAGATCAGATAGCATGCTGTTGTCTTTAGGGTAAGTTGTTGTGCGACGTGCCACAAACATGAGTTGTCAAAAGGCATCTTATGTGCAGGCCTTGTTAATAAAAACTAGTAGTGTTTAACACATCAAAGCATAAGAGTACTCACACACAAATCCAGGCAGTCATAAGGGAAAGATAAAATTATAAAACAAGATGTTCTACATGAAAAGTAAGACTGTGGGCACTGATAATAATAATGATAAAAAACGGTTTGCCATTGAAAGAAGGTTAGCTCAAATCAAGGGACATGGGACAGAGATTTATTAAAACTACCATGATACATACAGTGCATTATTGCAGAAGAATAAGAAGCTCTTGTTGAGATTGAAACACTGATAATGTAGGTTCATTCTAAGAAATAGTAACCAGTATTTCCAAGCTTTACATTCATTCTCCTTCTTGAAACTGTTGCTATCTGCCATCTACTGTATAACTGCAGATACTACAGCATACACTCACCGAACACTTTATTAGGAATACTATACTAATACTGGGTAGGGCCTCACCTTAGGTCATCAACATTTAAAATCAAGAAACATGGTACAACACAGCAGCACATATAATGAACATAATATCATTATACAAAAGTTGTACAAATGTAGCTGTATGTGCAAAGATAATAGACCAAACGGTATTTGAACTTCAGTACTCCAGTAAACTAATAAATGTTGTTATGAGTGACTACTTCAATTCAATTCAACTCAATTCAATTTTATTTGTATAGCACTTTTAACAATGGACATTGTCACAAAGCAGCTTTACAGAAATACGGATGTAAATCTAGATCAATATATAGATATATTTTTATATCTTTGAGTCAATGAAAGTGTGTAGTTTTATTTTCATATTACATGCTGTTGTTATGCTGTGTAATAGTGCAAACCTTTTCCGTCTTTGATCCATATGTATGCGTATGGAGAGAGTGAAAGTGAGAGCAGAAGCGATGAGACACTGGATGAGGAATGAGATGCAGGAAGACTCTTTGACTTGGGTCGGTGCATGGCCTTTCATGACGCGAGACCTTTTCCATCCTTTTTCCTCCAGTTAGCGGCCATTAGGAGGTCATTTTAAGCGATTGACACTGTGAGCGCTTTTGTCCTCTCGTTTCCTCCTGTGACTGGGTTTGAAAGAAATATCACTGAGGCAGATAAAAGCGGCTGTTGAAGACGACAGTGCTGCCTCTCTCATTTCTCGCTGTTTTTGCTCTTCTTCCTTTCCAGTCTCTCGCTCTCTCGCTCTCCTTTGTTGCTGATGAGTCGGGGAAGTAGGTCACGGCGAGTGACAGACGTAGCTCAGGGGTACTTTTAGTGCAAATCGATGCCACATCTCTCTCACACAGACCTAACAAACACAACTGGTCCGTGTCACGCACTGGCAGCACAATATGCATGCACACAAGTCAAGTCAAGTACCAGACACCCAGATTCATAATATACATGAATATTGTGACACGCACTCTGTCATTTTCTCTGTCGTGAACTGTACACACACACACACTCACACATAATCATTCACTGCATGAGCCAGGGCTGGGTCTTTGGCATGGCTTCTCATCAGGGATTACTTCACCTTCTCTCTTCACACACAGATTTTCAGGATTATTATTGAACTCAGCATCACTAAGCTGTTTACCTCTGGAGGTTTCGGCCATATTACAGACTAGCAGATTAAGATTGGGATTAGGAGATTATCTCTAATGGGTGCATACTGACACAAGGCCGGAAGGGTGTGTGTGTGCGTGTGCGTGTGCGTGTTAGCGCTGTAGGCCAGTGTCAGATCAGGTGGTATTCGCTAGATAAAGACACTAGTTTGAGGTCTGGGGACCAAGCATACAGTAATGAAAGAAGGATTTAATTAAGGTGAGCTCAGTGCAGTCCAGCCAACTGCTGCACTGACACACACACACACACACACACGCGCACACACACACACATACACACACACAATCATCTGTTATCCCTTTTTAACTGACAAGGTGCTACTGCTGATTCTAGAGGCAGAGCCTAAGCTTGACTCGTTCCACACTTTTGCATCACTAAAGAGCAGGTTCTCAGCATCAGTTCGGTTCCAGCACCAAAACACTGCTGGACACAAGCGACATAAGAGGCTTTCATCACCGTGACTACAACACGAGCAAGTTACTTTCATAACCGCCATTTTAAAAAAGACGTAAACGGTGCAGAGGGTTTCGAAGATTATTGTTGAAAAAATGTGCAAAATCAAATATCGCAATTGCAACACACTGAATAGGAGCAACAATGCTAACAAAACTTCCTTTGAGCAGCTACTCACAAAGCGCAAATGCATTAAAAACATGCATCTCTCATCTTGTGCGTTATTGTTGTCCATGACAATACCTTTGGGGTGTGTGTTTGATTTTTGACGGTAATATATGTTCTCAATGTCAGAAGTGCAACTTGTAAAACCCTCCACGGTTGTTATTTTTACCCTGTTCACTAGTAAACTTCCAAATCTGTATACGTAACGATTCAGCTCTCAAACTGGTGAAAACATGTCACTGGTTCCCTGAATCGTGTCGGTGGAAAAGAGATAACACACGCACACACACGCACACACACACACACACACTGTCAGAAAATAGTTTCTTGCTCTGTGTTTCACTGACTAATATAAGCGTTTACCTAACGAGAGGGAGGACTGCAGGGATAGAGGAAGAAGAGAGGAATGGAGAGATAGAATGGAGAATCATAATAAATCAGTAACATATAGGCGCAGATAGGAAGTCTAGTAAGCCAGCTGGTCCTGATGGAAGTCGGTTTGCCGGATCGTAATTGCCTCCATAGGCTCCACCTGGCTGTGCTCTGATTTCACACATGCTCTCTAACTCACTGCTGTTTTGGGGTGAGTGTATCGGTCATCATGGGAGATGAGTCATTTAGGAACGAGTGCAGGATGAGTTAATAAGATAGGCGGAAGGGGTTTTAGTGAGAATAAATCCCAGACTGAGATTCATCTGATCTGTATATCCATTCAGCCTCTGGAGGCCTGTTAGAAGGCAATGCTTACAAACGCCAGTACACACACACACACACACACTCTGCTGTGCTTATATAGCTGTTTTATTTGCTAGACATCTCCCGCTCTTTCTCTCTCGCTCTCTCTCTCTCTTTCTCTCTCATCGGTGTATGATAAGGAAATCTGAAATAGTTCTGATTTGTGATTTGTAATCTGATTAAAATCAAATAGTTGTGACCAGGGTATGATGCATTATGCAAAATGTGTCGTGTAATCAGATTCCAGTTACTTTTTTATGGACTACTTGATTACATTTTTGATGTCAATTAATCATGATCTATTAATTCTTAATTTACTGAGTGTTCCCAGAAACTGCTTAATAGCTCTCAGTACAACTGTTAATTATATATATCTATAAATATATATACACACAAACACTAGCGGTCATACTTATACAATGTAGTAGATTTAATATATCTAATATAAACCACACACCTAAAGGTAATTTTAGAGGTTTTGTTTGGTGTTTAAAGTATTTTGAGGAAAAAGGTCTTGTAAAAGTGAAATTATCAAAATGTAATGATAAAGGAGAAATGACTATACATAGATAATTCCAGTTTATTATTTAAGATTTGATCACTGCTTTTCAAAAAAAGAGGCATTCTGGGTATTAATGTTTATATTAACATCACTCTTGATGCTATAAAACTTTCATAGTCATTCTGGACACATGATGTTTTACAGCTTTCTACAAATGATCTGAAAGCTAAAGTGCAGAAACCCTAGAATCATATTACAATCATTTTATAATTGAAACTAAATGGAGTTTATATCACTGAAAAAACATTGATTCCAAACTATTGAACGCTGGTGTATTTTGAGGGGACATTTATATTGTTTGTACCTTTGGGAACCCAACAGTGTATCGAAAAAAAGTTAGCATTGTGTTAAGAATAACTTTTAATCACCTCAGCCTGGGTGGCTAACACACTCCCAACATCTGCTTAAAAATTTGCCTGGAAAACTCATTTCTCGCCTTCATGGCACAAAAGTAAACAAACCGGTGTAAAACGAGAGCGGTGTTAGCGAGGTGTGTTCTCTGGTTTGAACCCTGCAGCCTGCATTTCTTTATTCATAATAAAAAAAACAACACAACACCACACAAACCTGCCCTGATTTCCCTGCTCTCGAGAGACGATCACGTTACGCCATGCAAAAGAGGCCAAAGTCATTTGTCAAAAGTGTGGGCTGTGTGTGTGAAGTTTGCACACACACACACATTCACACACATACACACACACAAAAGCATTGTGGGGAATCGAGTCACACCATTTTATCAGGACTCACCATCTATCCAGGACATTTCTAAAATTCCCCCCCATTTACGCCCGAACAAAGCGGCCCCTCACACACGCTAACAGCCGCAAATTATAGCATAATAATCGGCTTGCATGAAAGACGAGAAAGAAAAGAAAGAAAGAAAGAAAGAAAGAGATGAAAAGAGGTCAGAAGGGAGAACTGGAAGAGAGGAAACTGTCACGAGTTGGATGCCGTTCAATTCCATTGTGATGCCGTTACTCATAATTTAGGATTAAATGTCAGCCCTCACGCTTTCAATTAGCATTAGCATAATTGCAAATCGAGGGCTACAGTGTTCCCTACGCTCGCCGAATATTAATGAACGAGGAGAAATAAATACAAGCTTGGATACACGACGCGACATGCCCAAGCACAACGCTGTTTTAATAAGCGCAAACATCGTGTATCGTCAAGTCACTAAGGCAGCGGACTCGACTGGCTTACGAACAAAATGTACTTAGTGTAAGAAACAACTCTGAGGTAAAAAGAGAATACGGAAGATTTGAAGATACAAAACTAAGGTCAAAATCATGTACAAACAGGCGACTAGCCTGTAGACTAGCTTGTAGATTAGCCTGTAAACTAGCCTGTAGATCAGCCTGTAGATTAGCCTGTAGATTAGCCTGTAGACTAGCTTGTAGACTAGCCTGTGTAGATTAGCCTGTAGACTAGCCTGTAGATCAACCTGTAGATTAGCCTGTAGACTAGCTTGTAGACTAGCCTGTGTAGATTAGCCTGTAGACTAGCCTGTAGATCAGCCTGTAGACTAGCCTGTAGATTAGCCTGTAGACTAGCTTGTAGACTAGCCTGTGTAGACTAGCCTGTAGATTGGCCTGTAAACTAGCCTGTAGATTGGCCTGCAGACTAGCCTGTAGATTAACCTGTAGACTAGCTTGTAGACTAGCCTGTAGATTGGCCTGTAGATTGGCCTGTAGATTAGCTTGTAGACTAGCCTGTGTAGACTAGCCTGTAGATTGGCCTGCGCTCAGTAAACAATCAATACTAGGATAAAGAGATAGCCTAAAAGGCGCAGTGACACTATCTTTTTATTAGCGAAATTTCCGTTTTGTTATCAAAATTTTGTGATTATGTATTTCTTGCTAACTAGCAAGTTAGCAATAAATATGACTAGTCTTATGTGGTGTTACAAGTAGCAAAAGTTAAAAAAAAATATATATATTTTTTAAACCTTAGCAAAAAGGCTCATTCTCTGAGCTGGATAGACTCTTCACTCCATACACACTGTCTTCACACTCCCATTTTGATTGGATCAATCTAAAACACATGCGGTAAATTATCTAAATAAAGTCATTAAGTGATCAATGGGGGGGAAACACAGGGCGCGACACGGTGGCCATAATCTCCTCCGGCCCACTGAGAGCCTCCGACTGACAGCCCCGATAACAAATCGCTAATCCAATTACCGCGAGGCGGGAGGCTTTAGAAAGCCTTAATGAAGACTGATCTATTGCCAATAGTGTGGAGTGTGATCAGCCAGTGCATGCTGGGAAAGGGCCAGAGTGGAGAAACAGAGCTGGAGGATGCTAATCACGCTACATTCCTGGCAAGCTCCAACGCACAGCTGGTCGTAGTTTTCATTTCAGAGAATTCCATTAAGTGTTGCGCAGACCACAGAGAGGAAAAAAAACACCTGTGTTTGTTTTAGAAACGCAAAGTTACCTTCATTACCTTCACCTGTTCCAGAGGGCTTTATTTTAATGAAAAATGTGCTAACCTGTGTAATGTTTACTTTTGTTTCACAGCTAATGGCTAACAAACTGACTCAGCTAGAACTTTCTAGTCACATCCATCACATGCAGTTAAATAAAAGGTAAACAATATAATTCCAGCTAAGAAACGTTCTCAGCATGCTTATAATGCTAATATTCCAGCGTGCATCTGGTCGGACTTTTCATTCCCTGAATTCCCAGAATTCCATTAAGCGTTGCACAGAACCCCTGAGAAATAAACCACCTGTGTTTGTTTTAGAAACGCAAAGCTACAATTATGTATAATTATGTGTACTTGTTTCTGGGAACTTTAGGAGTGCTCAATTACATTACAGCATTATTTGACGGAAATAATGTTTACATTTGTTTCAAAAGTTTGTTCATATCAGCTAGCTAAAAGCTAATAAGCTAGCTTGGCTAGAATGTTCTCGTCTCATCAATAATGTAGTTAAATAATTATGATGATAAAATACCAGAGTCAAGAAACGGATCCTGTGCAGTTCATTAGCATGCTAGTCATGCTAATATTCCACCTGCAACAGTACGCATCTGCTTAAACTTTCATTTGCAGAATTCCATTAATCACCAAGAAGGAAACAGGTGGTATTTTGTTAAAAGTTAAATTATGTACACCTGTTTCTGAAAACCTGATTGAGTTACATCATGGTGTTATATAAAAAAAAGAAGTACTAAAATAATCTCCTGTGTGACGTTTACATTCGTTTTCTAGCATATTAGCCAGCTAATAGCTAACAAGCTAACTTGGCTAAAACTTGCTAGTTCCAGATGAGTCAAGAAATGGGACCCTGAGCACTTCATTAGCATGTGAATCATGCTAACAATAACGCACATCAGATACTTTTCATTCGGAGAATTCCATTAATCGTTACTCGCCACCGTGAGTTTATAATACCTAGCTAACAGCTAACAAGCAAACTTGGCTATAATTCGCTAGTCCGTCACGTGTTATTAAATTAAAAGAAAACGATGATGCTGAAAAACAGAATAAAAGAAAGAGGACTTTGTTAGCATGCTAATCAGGCTGAAATTTTATTTAGTCTGTTATTTAAAAAAAAAAGTTTCCTGTGTAAAGTTTACATTCTTTTTACAGCTTATTATCTAGCTAATAGATTTCAAGCTAGCCGCGTTTGTCACGTGTAGTTAAACGGAAAGTAAATTATAACAATGTTGAAAAACCCCCCAAAAAAACAGTCAAGACACGAAGCCTTTGCACTCGCATGCTAATCACGCATTTCATTACATTTCGTCATTTGCAAGGATGCTGGTGAAATTCTAATGCATGAATACGGTTAAAGAGGGCCTTCGGACGGACTTCGGGTAGAAATATGCTGATGACATGCATACTGGAGAAGGAAAAAAGAAACTGGATTTCATTACAGATGCCGATGAGAAAAGAACGCTATAAATCACTGGTGAATATGAAAGCAAACCGAGATTATGCGTGTTCCAGATAAAACACTGCTAATGGAATTGGAGAAAGGGCATGAACAAGAAAACTGCTCTATGATATACGAGGCGGTTTTGGTTTCTAAATTATCATAGTGATGCACACAATACTGGATATAAATTAGGCCTTTGATGTGGGGCTTTTTTTTGGGGGGGGGGGGGGGGGTATGTGGTTGTGTAATTTAATAAGGAATTACTGGCTGCGCTCCAATCTACATACATGCTGTAATGCTGTAACAACGGCGCTTAGCTCTTACACATAGCATTCAATTTTATTTGTATAGCGCTTTTAGCAACAGACATTGTGACATTGTGAGAAAAAAAAAAGTTGTACAGAAATCTGAGTCTAGACCACTAATAAGTGAGCCAAAGACGACACTGGCGAGAAAATAAAAAACTCCCTGAGATGTAATGAGAAAGAAACCTTGAGAGGAAACCGAGACAAAAGGAAAGCAATTCATCCTCAAGTTCAAGTAGGTTTTTATTGTCATTCCTCCATATACCTCGTAAAACTTTGAAATGAAATGTCGATTCTACAGGACAATGGTGCAACACGCAACAATACAGTAGCACGCTATACAAGACTACATAAAGTAAATTAGTAAATATAACGTGCAAATATCTGTACTGAGCGTCAGATCATTATAAACATGCATTACCACTGTATATGATCACATAAAGTTTGTTAATCCAATAAGATTTTCATTTCTGAAAAATTTCTGTGGCAATTCACAAAGTTTTAATTTTACCTGATGCCAGAGTGCAGTGCTGCTACAGTAGTGCTGCTACAGTAGAGCTGAAAAATCGCCCACGTGCTCACTGAGTCGGGGCTCAGTGGCTACGGCTCTGGACTACTGATCAGAAGGTTGTAAGTTCGAATCCTGGTTCCGCCAGGCTGCCACTGTTGGATCCTTGAGCAAGACCCTTAACCTTCATCTGCTCAGTTCAATTGTAGGTCACTTTGGATAAAAGTGTCTGCCAAATGAGTAAAATGTAAAAAGTAGTCGTTTATAGGCTGCGTCATGCGGAAATAATTTAATTAAGAACAAGGCGAGATAACACCGTCTGAGATGTAACCATAACCACATATACCAGTACCGGATTTATAGAGGGGAACTAGAACTAAATAAAATATTGAGTTTGCTGTTTTCGTATCATTCAGTTATGAGGATGCAAAACACACATCCAAAGCCTCTGTTTTTAAGTAGCCATGGTATAATGTATATTCTCAAACTAACTACTAGCCAATGTTCTAGAATTACACCCTCATTTTTTCCCCCTGCTTTAATACGTACATTCTACCCAGTGATAAAAATTAAACTAGCCAGTGTTCTAGAATGCACTATTTGTTGTTCCAGAATGAACTAGCCAGTGTTGTAGAATGTACTAGCCAATGTTCTAGAACTACACCCTCATTCTGTTTTCCCGCTTTAACACATAGATTCTAGCCAGTGATTCAACTAGCTTGTGTTCTAGAATGCAGTATTCAGTGTTCCAGAATGTGCTAGACAGTGTTGTAGAATGTACTACACAGGCAGGGTTCTAGAATTTACTGGGCACTGTACCAGTACTACATCCTCTGTGCTCTTTGTGTGCTTTAAAAGATTCATTCTAGCAAGTGTTCCAGAATGTACTAGTCAGTCCTTCTGAATAAACTAGCCAGTGTTCTAGAATGTACAACTGTGTTCTAGTGTACTAGCCATATACAGTCAAGCCGGAAAAGTCTGCACACCCCTTTCACCTTCTCCACGTTTCATTACATTACAGACTTATTCTACAGT
>JAOUQW010000029.1:12120603-12133948 GCA_028565825.1 Olivaichthys viedmensis | reverse complement strand
ACACTTTTCTTGGTCACTGCATAATTCCATATGTGTTATTTCATAGTGTTAATGTCTTCATTATTATTCTAAACTAGGAGAAAATAGTACAAATGAAGAGAAAACCCTTCTATGAGCATGGGTGCACAAACTTTTGACTGGTAGTGTAGATGGACCATGGCTCTGAAAAACATTGTGTGTGTGTGTACTAAGGGCGCCCACTTACCCCCAGCCATCTTGCCCCTTTGTTGGCCGCCTGCTGGATTTGGACCCTCTTTAGTGTGACGCTGTAAACGGCCCCCTCCTCCACCTCCTCCCCCCAGTCCTGCACCGAGCTCTGTGAAGGGGGAAGACGATCAGCGTTACACCACCACACGATGCCACAAACACTGAAAACCTGTAGTCTGAGGGCACAGATGATTTTAGCCACGTTATGCAACAGGCCTCATGCAAATAAAGGAAAAACAAGTCGATGTTATAAATGGAAGGGAGCGATACGAGAACAGAAGAGCTGGGAACGCGAGACTGGAAAGCTAAAAGGGAGAGGAAATAGGAGAAAGAGTAAAGAGAACTAGAGCCATGAGATGACATCATAGCTGGCATGCACTGACAGAACCAAGAGCGTGGAGTCCACCCATAGTGTTAAGTTCTCTCATCTGTATGCGAGTAACATGAGGAGTTTTAGTGTGCGAGAGATGTGCGCATGTGATCTGATAGGCTCCGCCCATTCTCCTTTATACACACAGCGGATGACGGATGTTTAAATCATCCAACAGACACAATCGTGCCTCTTTAGAGAGAAGGACAAAGAGATTAAGAAAAAGGGGCATTCAGGGATTCAATGAGGACAAAGCACGTCAAGAGTTGTGTCTTAAATTGCACACAGTGACTGCTAGTGGTGGGTGGTAGTTTTCTATTACTGTTATGCAAAGCTACAAAGGCAACGGATGCATTTACATTAAAACGTTAGGGCACTTGTTGCAAAACTGCTGCACATATGGTCATGGGGCTGCGGAGAACAGCGTTCACACTAGAGATGGCCACTATACCACTTTTGCTTTTCCGATACCGATACCTTGAGTGTCGGCCAATACCGATATCGAGCCACTATTATTTATTTATTTAACTTCTAAGATTTAAAATGAGCAATGTTTACTAAAATTTATACTCAAACTGCTCCAACACTCGACTAGCCTACAGGAAGAAATGCACAGCCATCAACACGACTTGCACACAGCCTTTTATATTCTAATAAACTCTTTCATAAATATATATATAAATAAATATCACTGTGAAAAATAACTGTAATTCTAGTTTAATACTTATTCATGCCAAATATAACAAAATCAATATGTAAACAAAACTGTTTCCAGTTGAAAAAAAATTATTAAAAAAAAGTTGAAAATAAATAAAACGTCCCTGTATAAAGTTAGATTTGTTACAGAATTGGATCGGATTCGTTCCTTTTCTTTTTTTCCTCCGATATATTTTCTGCTGATATCGGCCCGATACCGATACTGGATATCGGATCGGCGCCATCTCTAGTTCACATTGCTTAAAGGCTGGTTCATGTCGTCTGTATTGAGTGTTGTGTGCGGAAAAAATGGTTAGAAAAAAGGTTTTAAATCGCACGCCATGGCCAAAGCGCCACTACAACAACCGCAATTGCGCCATGTAGACCGTGCGTCTCCTCGAGACGCTGTGAAACTGTCAAGCATGAATTAGGCTGCGTCCATCAAAAATGCACCTGTTGCCACTGATTTCAATGACAATGATGGACAACACGCACCAACGAACCATGCAGACGGCCATGCGTCAGCTGATAAATGACAGGTCTGGGGCGGGGCTTCAGTCATTCATGCTGATGTTAAGGAAGATTAAGGGAGAACCTGATCGTGGTTGTCAGTTCCAGAGCCGGTGTTAAAACCTAAAAGGACGGCCCACTGCGAGCCTCGGCTCAGCACACTGTCATTGTGTGCTCAGGTCTATCAGGATACATCACAAAATATATACGTTTCACCTCGAGTTGAGCTCCGCCCAAAAACACGCCTGCGACAAACCAGCAACGCATGTCAATAAATTTTCTGATGGGATGCCAAAAATTCCAAATGAACATCGCGTTTTTTATTTTATTTTTTCATTTCTACATTGCCGACTCTGAAGAGCCCAGATTCCTGCTCTCACACGCCTGCCTCAACTCAGAGTGCTTGATAATCACTTTATAAGTTGAATCAGGTGTGTTAGAGCCTGGAAATCACTGAAACATGCAGAGTGTGTGATCACCAGGTCAGGACTGGGACTCAGAAGCATCATGCTAAACGTCATGGCTGACTGCAGTTACTGTTTGATCAGGTCAGGTGTGTTTGGCTTTGGTGGGAAGAAACAGACCCTGAAACCCAGAGCAGCCTTCGGTGGAGAAGATTCGAGACATCTGATAGAAACTGCAGTTGGACGAGTTGGAGGAGTGATGGGACGTTGCACAGAAATCAGAACCAAGCTTTGGTGCTTTGTATTGTGGCCATGAGAGGGAGAAAAAAAAAACACCCCACACTTTTAAACTAAAACACAAACCACAGCCGTTTTATTGTGGTTCCAAAAAACACCTGATTCAATTTATAAGCTAATTAGAAAGCCCCTAATTAGGCACGCTGGGTATTTTGAAGGTCTTAGTCTTTAACTGCTCAGGCTCTGTGCTTGGACTGGACTGGAAAATGAAACAACAGCTAGAAAAGTAGATTTTAAACCATTCAATCAGCTACTCGTCACTGTAAGCAACAGGGGAGTCAGTCAGCGTATAAAACTACAGACCATCTGCAACACTTTTAGAAAAGTGTATTGTGACAGTAATTTAACAATCACAACAACGCAAACATCATATTGCCCAGCCCTATTGAAAGGGTTTCCAGATTGTAATCGCTGATTCCACTTAAGTCCTTTTCAATTCATCATCAATGAATAAGCAAATAATATTTAGACTAAGTTATATCTATATCTACGAGTCCTGTCTATAGATGTTAAAAATAGACAATTGTTGACACCCAACCTGGCAACAATGCCTACTGGATTAGCAAAAATATTTATATCGCGATACTTGAACAAATCACCAACAAAACAGTGGAACCACATTTTAAAAACTGTGAAGCTCAGAGTTTTTTTTATATACATATAATTATTGAACAAAGAAAAGAAGCTAAAACAAATTGTACGATTGGTACAAAAATAGATTTGATCATTCAGTCACTTGTTAG
Source organism: Olivaichthys viedmensis (assembly GCA_028565825.1). Taxonomy (NCBI): domain Eukaryota; kingdom Metazoa; phylum Chordata; class Actinopteri; order Siluriformes; family Diplomystidae; genus Olivaichthys; species Olivaichthys viedmensis. Next base: position 12,130,721 of record JAOUQW010000029.1, on the reverse strand, counting down.
TGCGAATAACAGTTATAAAAGCACTGATGTCTGATGAGCCCCAAGATGATGTCAATAGGCCGGTATCATATTGTCATATCGCCCAGCCCGACTGGATTGTGTTCTGTACTCTGTTTCTCTGGATGAACGTGGCTGCCAAATGAATAAATGGAAATAGAAACACAAAAATATGTGAGAGTAGAAATAAAAGACACACCCTGTTTAACTGTAAAACCTAGTTTTTATATGAGACGAGCGCATAACTGTTATCGTTCATCATCCAATCAAACGCGCCCAAGCAGGAAGGCAAGTCTGCCATCTGTTTCCTGTACAGTTCGGGGGGATAAATACTGGGCTAAACGAGTCTCTGCTAAACAATAGCAGGAGGTGAGCGAACTCACGGCCCGGAGCCTGCTGAGTCCACAATACACACACACACGCGCGCACGCACGCACACAGCTTTTCCAAAAACCATGGTACCACTTGGTGTTCTGTTCTCAGGGATCTCAGGCTTATGGTTGTGCACGAACGCATAAATTTGTGCGTGACTGTCCAATTATTTTCTAAAAGAATAACTCGTACTGTTTTTTTGCGTAAAAATGATTTTACTTTTGCTAAAATGAGTATCTCTGGGCTACACAAGCACTGGGCTCGGTCACAAACCACATACCACTCTGCTAAACAGTACATCAAAATAGGACGCAGTCAGCGAGTTACTATTTAGTACCAATGGAATGTAAATTTGGGTGATATTTTGTTGCTCGTCAAAACAGCGAAAAATAAAAATGTAATATTCTTAAAAGTACGCCATAGAAATTATTTTGTACTTTTATTGATACTTTTGAAAAGCAAATGATTTTAGAAAAAAATAAAATAATCGTAATACAGACCATTATTCCGAATAACATTCTTGCACGTTAAAACACATTTATATCTCCTCTAATCAAATTTTTTCCGTAACATCTTTATGAGAGTGAAACTATATAATATTTATGCATATTAATAACTCTCGGATGCAAAAGAAACACATGCCAGTGACGCATTACGCATAGAGTGCCTTTATCAAGACCCGTTTTCACCCACAAGTGCATTATTAGTTGCTGTCGTCAGAAGAACTGAAACAGAAACATCGCCATGACTGATTATTTAACCAGACGTTAATATCGCTGCTTTACTTTTAACTTTGGCAGGACACACTGCGCTCTACCCTCACATGATTAAAGTTTTATACTAATTAGCAGTTATTTTTGCTCAGGACTTAGGCTATGGCCGTACAAACGTACCAGTAAATCAGTCATTCAACACGCAGACGAGCTAGCACAATTTAGCTACTACGCTCTTGTGTGTGTGTCTTTAACCCATACATCTTTTGGTTTAATTACAAAGCTATGAGTCTACACAATACCCGTTGAACACGTCAATGCTTTAATCATCCCACAAAGGAAATATGATGTGCAGCAATATTAAAAAAAAAAAAAAAAACACAAAAAAAACAGACAACACACATGACATGACAAACTCAAAGCGAAGAAAGTCAGGCTTAACACCATCACATCACGGTTAAACATGTCTATGGCCAATGAAATAAATCAGTTTCTAAACCTCTTGGTTGTGCCTCGTGGTGTCCTCAAGCGCCAACCACAGGGCAATATCTTAAACCCCACCCTCAAGGGGTGACCAGGTCAGTGGGCAATGGCATTTCCTCACCACATACTTCTGTCAGTCAGCTGATCCTGGCCTACCCCCATCATTTTACTGGCCACTTTCACAAGTAACTCAGCAAATAAAGCTTGAGTAAAAAGTACTTCTATTAAAACCAATCAATTATCTGAGCAAAACACATCCTCCCATCCTACAAAAGTCTTTTTTTTTTTTTGGTTTTAAATTAGCATTATAAACAAAGTGGACAAAGCCATGATTGACCTACAAAGTACACATAGTAGCAATGTGACATGTTAATATAAAATAAATTAATTCATGCATCCACGTACAATACAGAAGGGGAGGGGGAAAAAACGAGAGAGGGGGGGAGGCGGTTTGTGACTATAGCGATTAGGGTTGGGGGGGTATAACGATAATAAGGTATACTGCTGTATTTGAAAATGATGACGGTGTCAAATTTCTGTTCCACGTCTATCTAGTGCACATTCCGGTTCAAATTCAAACTTTGTGAAAGCTCCAACAGCCACAGAGCGCAGAAATGAAACTCTTAGTGGATTAACAAACTTTATGTGATCATACACAGTGGTCCTGCATGTTTATAATGATCTGACGCTCAGTACAGATATCTGCACGTTACATTTACTAAACCGGTGCAAGAAAGCACAGAAAATGTGAACTGCTCCACGCCCACGCACTTTAGGCGCATGTTACCGTATACCGGGTTATTACTCGGAGACGAAAGTGGAAACCGCCCAACCCTAATAGCAATAAAGATTATCCTGCAATCGTGGCAAACTGCTGTTTGTGTGTGCTACAGTGTGTTTTAGTTTCCATGTGTTAAAAAAAAAAAGTATGATGTACGAATACGACAAACCAGAAAATAGAGGTGAATTAATTATTAAATACCAGACAACTGTATAATGCTCACTGACATAATGCAAAAAGAGACTCCCTTATCTTTCACCCAAGTCTTCCTGGTTGGCACTTGGTCAGCGTTATGATAAAAGCCACATCCGTTCATTGTTTGTTTACATGGTAGCCTAGAAATTGGGTCACGTTGGGTTCATGTTGAGAACTGACTAAACTACTCGCATATTTTCAAAGCGATAAATAAATGAAGAAATTAACACAGCCATGGCACAAGTACTGCACTGTATTTATAGGGAAATTTCCAAATTTCAGCTACAATGGTGATAAAAACGTATTTTCTAAAGCTATAACCGGTCCAAGATGAGCGCTCATTATGCAAATCTGGCTCATGTTGATTTAAATCTTAATAATTTGTCGTGTTGTGGGGATTTTCACCAAATAAATTCACTATTAGGAACTTTAATGCCACTACAGTAATGTCATTATGTCCATTCGCTCTGCAGATGCGACCTTGTCCTATACATGCCATCAGGCTACAATAAAAGAAATCAGGCTCTAGAATAATAACTGTAAGAACGTGCCTGCTTTAGAAGTGCAGAAAGCAGTGGCTCGGCCGAGTTTGCGATGTAAACCATGCAAACAAACAATAAAAGGCTGCAGTGTTCATCATAACGCTGAACCAAGTGCACACCACAAACACCAGTTATGCAATCTCAAACACCATTGTAATTAAACAGAGCAATATACAGAATTTTTTTAACTCGCTTTAAACAGTTGGGGGAAAACGAGCACCATATTCTCACCCATAAGCATTTTGTTTCGGATTCGGAGTCACAAATGGACTCAATTCTAGTACCAAAGCATGCAAAAGTGTCTAAAGTTCAATACTTTATTTAAAAAAATAATTATTATTTAAGTGTGGCAATCTATTTTTAATACTTTTAAGTAATTTAAGTCAAAACTACAGGTAAAATGCTAATGTTTTTAAGTTTTAGTTACTGCTGTACTGCCCATACATAATTCTTAGTTTTATTACAAGATATTGTTAACTAACTTACTTAGCCAGATAACTAGCGTAACTAGCTATGGAGTTATTAAACTAGCAGGAGTTCAAAATCTGACCCAAGACCTGAGAAAATCACTGAGATGCTGCCACAAGCCGGCGAGGATTTTTTATGTTTAGGCCCAAGACCAGGTTCTTTTTCTGAATCGGTTCTCTCTTCGGGGTCGTACATGTGAAGTTGGTCTGATGCAATGTTATTTCCAGCCTGCGCCACACTCGAATCTACTAACTGCACTGACATGTTTGACGCAGCGACTGTCAATCAAGTGGCCCTCATGAATATGCAATAATAGAAATGACATGCCCACTAGGGCTGTCAAATACTCGAATTTCAGTTACTTTATATGTTTAGTATTCGAACGCATGTGAATATTAATATTTCAGGTGTTCGGGAGTGATGATGTCATCCCGTGTATTATTTAATTTACTAGTTGTAGCTAGGGGCTTCCTGCCAATTTAGCTGCAGTCATGCTATAGCGAGCTGGAAAATTGGTGGCCTTGTGACCGGTCTATACTGCCCCCTACTGACACGGCCCTTTTCCTACCGCAAGCCACAGGGTCATTTGGCCAAAAACGTTTGGGGAAACGCGTTTCTATAGACTTGTGTTAGGTAACTAAAAGTAAAACATGAGACCTTAAACATTCAAATGTGGATTTTTCACCTTCGAATGTGTAAATATGGTGTAAATTCGAATAGTGAAATTCGTTTTGACAGGCCTAACGCCCACTCAGCGGAGAAAAGGGAACATACAAAAGACATTTTTCGTTCATTTTTGGGGAACATTTTAGAAATGTGACTGAAATGTATGAATTTGTTTGCCAAAATCTTGATCTCTGATAGGAATTAAAAACTGCGCAAGGCCTTTAAATAGAAGAACACCACGTTGACGTGGTATTACTCTAATCCGACTCGTACGGGCAAAGCCATGCTAGGAATTCACATGTTCCCTTTGTAAGGCTTGAACACTAAGACTTCTCGCAAATATGCTATTCAGCACAAGTGGTAATGAACTGTCTTATTTTTATGTGGCTTACTTTTAAATTAGCTCGATAACCCATTGGGTCATGACACGACTTTTGGCATAAGGAGCTGAATAACGTTAGGTCCTGATTCTAAAAGCCTGGAAACAATGCCGACTAGTTAACCGTTTGTATTTCACATCATTTGATCGCAACTCTCAGCGGTGTTATAATGGCTTCGTAGGGCGTTAAGACACAAACGTTGAATGTCAAGGTGTCGATTTCTTTCTCGAACAACTTGCAATAAGTCTACCGCATGTTATTCAGTCTGCGTATGAATGGAAAAACCAAGCATCTTCTTTAGTCATTCATTCAAAATTAAGCACAGTCCAGATTGTGAAAAAGTCGGTTTAAGCGTCAATCAAGCGCTTAAAGGCTTTTAGGAATCTCTGTTAACATTAATCAAAAACAGAAATACAAAACTGTATGAACGTGATGGATTTGTCATTTATCTATTAGAAGTGCTTTTTATTATTATTATTATTATTATTATTATGGTGCCATAGTATGTTTTTAGGATTATTGTGATGCTGTAGTTGGCATCAGTATCAGTAGGGAAGTCAATATTATGGTATCGTGGCAACACAAACAGAAATGATAATTATGCACTTAAGGTTTTAAAATGAATCCAGAAAGAGAACACACACAAACCAAAACAATGCCCGAGGGAGTGTAAAAACAACAAAAGCTGTAACCCATAAAAGCGTATTTCTAAATTCTTTTCGGTTAGCTTGAGTTTCTCTGCTACAAACGCAGCCTACGTTTCCAAACGCATACTTGTGTACTGACTAGTACGTTAAAACAGTGCGGTTGCTGTAGTTGGGACCACGGGACGCGTACTGTTTAGTGCGGTAGTACGCCGCACTTCTCACAAAGAAACACAAAACGCACAACAGCGCTTTAACTTCGACTCATCTTTTTCGTTTTTGGGTCCTCGGTGCACACGAATCCGCTTCCTTTCATCCTCCCGAGAGAAAATAACAGTCTCCTGATCCGCCACCTCTATTTATTTGAAAAGTTTTTAAACAACAACAACAACAACAACAACAACAACCCATAACTAAAATAGCGAACATTTAAGCAACAGTTGTCACTTAGCAACAATGTTCGTTCCGGCTCCCCAGCTCGCCCTTTTTCTTTCTTTCTCTCCTTTATCCGCTACTCTTTCAAGTCCCTTTCTCTCCCTCCATCTGCCGTCTTTCTCCTCCGAACCGCAAGAAAAAAGAAACAAAACTTTAATTAATAGAGCAGAAACAAGCAACCTTTACCATCTTAGCTTTCCAGGCGAATTTCATGGTGACGCTTTTTGCTCACATCGTCCGTTAGCAGCATCAGTGCGTCGCTATGGCGGTAAATCCGATGGGGAAAACGAAAATATGGTTGTCGAATCCCTCTTTTCTCCCTCTTCATCAACCACCACGCTCTCACACACACTCTCACACTCTCACACACACTCTCACACACACACACTCTCACACACACAGTCAGTCCCGTCCCAGCTCTCTTGTCCCTCGACCCCCCTCCTCTTCCTGCCCACCTCCTATTCATCGTATTGTACCAAAATACGGCTGCAATACATTCCACCGCCGCTAGATGGCGCGAACGAGCGCGAGCCGTCAATGGCGACTCCCGTGATTGGCGCTAAACGGCTTAAATTGCTAATAAAATACTGCCGTATACCTCCGATAAGACCAGTTCGAGATAGGCTTGGTCAATAAGAAAACATGACATGGTCTCGGAATTATATCTCGTCGTACAACGCGTTAGCTCAATTTCGGAAATCTTAAACTGGTCGGCGTCGCCATGTCGATTGTTACCGAGCAACCGTCGACGTGCAGTAAACGGAGAACCTCATCCAGACCGCTTACATACAAGCTATGACCTCCAAGTTATAACCAGACCAGCTTAGAAAACCCAAAACAAAACAGACGAGCGGTTCATTTCAAGGCTAATCAACTTGAGGAACTTTAGTAAAAAGGCCCAACACAGCAGCTACTGAGTACTGAGTGGTTGGCAAGCTTTTACCCCAGGCTCCAGACAGATTACGATGTCCAAAACCTTAATATTTGATCAAATAGTGGGCAAAAAGTGCCCAAATGTTGTATCACATCTGGTTAAAATATAAGGCGCGTGAACGTTGGACGCTATTCAATCCCATGATTCCAGTGATACAGCGTGGCTTCTGAGGTGAAACACTAAGAATAATTGATTTATTTTAATGTGTGTATTTAAAGAAGCAGCAAAGATCTTATGAGCAACAACTGCTTCGAGAGGCGATTAATGATCTTCCGGCACATTTAGCTAGCTAAGCTGACTGTCTCTTTACCGTATTGCTACACAGTTAGCGCACACACCTCCTCTAGCTAGCCAGTTATTAGCATAGTTTCTTATTGATATGGACAGTAGGAAGAGTTCATTACTATCATTACTACAAATTCAAGACAAAGAACACCCTATAATAATAATAATAATATATCTCAATGTTGTGTTAATGAAAGATTAAGGAAAAGTGTAACGTCTCGTTCTACACTCGTACTGAAACATTATTCGGCTATACAAGTCAGACACGAGAGTTAGGTAAGACAGCACAGATTGATTTTGAATCTGGTATTGAGCACATTTTGTGGATGACAGGTGTGTACGAGACGAGTAGGACTCATGATACACTTGATCAGAGTGAGCCAAGTTTCTCAAGAGCAAGCAGGAATTTCACAAACGGGAGGAAACTGATCAAATCTGTGTCTCGGAAAAGTGAGTGAGATTTAAGAGGAGAGCCTGTTTTAGTTAATCATTTTTTTTTACCCAGCTAGGTTAATGAAACAGAAGCCTAAACGAAGCAATATTAGCTAAACTAGCCGGCTAAGAATGCAGTACAGTGCTAATGTTAGCCAGCTGAGTAGTTAGTTTAGGTAACGCTAATGTTACTCTAACAGTAGTTTTGCCGTCTGATACATAGTCAGACGTCTGGTATTGTAGCTTCCAAGATTCTGATGCTTGTGGCCATCTATGAGAGGAGCAATGAGGCTAAGACTACCTTAGCAATAGCTATCTGACGTGAAGTGGCTAGCCAAGTTTGCTAGTACTCTAGTACTCTAACGTTGGGCTAACTATGTTGGGCTGTACTAGTTGAAACCAATAGCTAAGCTCGCTAGCAGGATAGCTCATGTTTGGCTAACTTCTATATTGTGTAATTAAAACCAGCAGCCAAGCTCATTAGCAGGCTAGCTAGCATTGGGTAAACTATTTTATTGTATAATTAAAAACTGTAGCCAACATTGCTAGCAAGATAGCTAACGTAAGGCTAACTATTATATCGCGTAATTAAAACCAGTGTTTCATGCTAAGCAGCACAGCGAGCCGAAGACATGACATGAAAAGTGTGTGGTGATGTCATATGACTAGGTTTGTGATTGGGGAATCAAATTTAACTTAAACTCCGCCCTTGTTGACCAGAGATGCCTGTCACTCAGGCCGTGTGAGGGGAATAGCCGTTTTACTAGGTCACTTGCGTGCGTGTGTGTGTGTGTGTGTGTGTATTGCGATGCCATGACGTGAGCATCGGATTCCAGAAACACAATGTGAGGAAGACTGACGTACAACCTGATTGTTTCAGCAGAGACACAAACCAAGTTGGAGACGTCCAGAATGAAGTGTAGACGTGATGTGATGTGTCAAATCACACACACACACTTGAATCATTTATAACCAGGATGATCTGACTATCTGTGTGTTTGTGTCTTGCCACTCTCCCCTCTTTACCTCACACCACCCCACGTCATCACAACCCTGTGTCACACGCCCTGTGGATCACACACACGGCTGTGACGTCTGGGCATGGTGTGTGTACGTGTACATGTGTGTGAGCAGCAGGGGGTGGTTTAGGGCAGAAAGGTGACGGTGGGGTCAGAAAGGCCCAGGGGAAACCCATGCTCCAGTTCCCAGACCTTCAGAAGGAGCGCTGGTGAACAGAAACACACACATACACACACATATATACACACACAGAGGAGTGCTGGGAAAGGTTGCGACCTTTCGGACCCCCTCCAGGGACAGCTGCTCTCTCTCAGAGGCGAGTGATGTCATCACAGTGTACAAAAAACAAGGCCAGGAGAAATGTCAGGCAAAACTGCTACACACACACACACACACACACACACACACACCTCAGATCGCTCTTTCAAACCCACACATTAACACACACAATGCTCAGATCTCTTTCTCGTTCTCTCATGTACACACACACGCACACACACACTTCTGATCTCCCTCTCTCACTTTCACCCACATCAGATCCAGTCAAAGCTTTCTGCTGTGTGTAGGCATGTGCCAATAATTGGTTATATGATATATTGCAATATTCCACAAGCATGATGTTGTTATCATGGGCATTTCAAAATATCATCACTGCCACTTACTTTCTGACTTCCACTCAGGCGGAGGTTGCCTAAGGCCGGGTTTATACTTGCTGTTAGTAGGGGTGTAACGATACACTCTGTTCACGATTCGATTCGATTCACAACACTGGGTTCACGATTCGATATCGTCACGATACTCAAAATATTTTGAAGAAAATTTAAATGAAGAAAAATGAAGCATAAACAATGCAAAACAGTGTGCATTTGTCTGTATATATTTGTAAACAAAAAGAACCTTTAGTAATCCAAGACAATACTAGGAACAGAGGTTTAAAATTGTAAAAAAAATAAAAATAAACTCTTATAGCAGCTTCACCACTCTTAAAAACAAACACACAAGTGATATCTTAAATTGAAAATCGAGGTAAGCAAACTGTTTACAAACTGAATCGATTACTGACACCGTTTCGCTGTGGCACCTAGATGTCCAACAACTTAGCCAGAACAGTGATCTCTGCAGACAGACTGTAGCTTATAGACAGGGTTAGAAAGCAAATGAAACCATTTCCACGTCGTGTTGGTGAAATATATTTATGTTTTCTTAAAGTCGAGGTGTCAATGTATATTACAGGCAGAAAAACTCCATTTTGGTCAAAACCCGATTTCTTGTCATTTTTGGCCGTTTGCCAGAATTCAGCCACAGCGACAGCCGACGGGTTTCCACAGGCCGCTAAACAGTTATGTAGGCCATGGTTCTCTTGCAATGGGGAATGGGGAAAACCAAAAATGGTGCCACACCTCGGATTTAAAAGACGACGGCGCATCCTCAGTCTCAAACTCTCCTTTGCCTGTTTTCTTTCCGTTAACGACGCTAAAACTAGGAGAGTGACGCATGACGTGCTGTTGTGGGTTACGTTGATTGCGACCTCTGTGTAACAGTGCACAGTGTAATTGCAGTAGATGCCATAATTAATAGAATACACCTGATATCGCAGATCTCCACGATGCACATCGTCACGTTTTCGCATCGCAATGTATCGTGTCATGATGTACTGTTACACCCCACGCTGTTAGCTACGTATACGGACCCTTAAAATGGCAGCTGTACGTATCCTGCGTTCATTCGGCACGTCGATTGTGCACGTCCCAAAACATTAACGCAAGCGCAT
>JAOUQW010000029.1:12040390-12066722 GCA_028565825.1 Olivaichthys viedmensis | reverse complement strand
GAGCAGGGAGGGTTAAGGGCCTTGCTCAAGGGCCCAACAGTGGCAGCTTGGCGGAGCTGAGGTTTGAACCCTCGACCATAATGTTGTTATGTAACATTATGCTATGTTTAATTCGTATTATACAAAAAAGCGTCATGGGTATCGATTTTTCTTCTGGGTAGACAGAATTTAGGGGTGTGTGTCTTACACAAATATGGTATTCATTTGTTTTTTGGTTTTCCAGGTGCTTTCATCTGGAGTGTGAGCGGCAGGTGGAGGGTCATACGGAGCTTCAGGCCGGAGAGGATTACGTTTGTTCGGGGTGTAAACACGCCGGCTTTGAGCCAGTTCCCACGCATATGGAGACAGAGGCGCTTCAGGAGGAGACAAAAACGCACATGGACGTTGAAGGAGATACGCAACCAGCACAATCAGATATGGACTGTGAACCTGCTCAGATAGACAACACGGAATCGGTCCAAACCGTCAGCGAAGCAGTGTGTGAGACAGAGGAGATGACGGAGCACAAGGAGTCCGGTAAGATCCGAATCTGTTCTGTTGAACCAAAGAACTTTGTTTGAAGCATTGTTTGTTTGACTTATTAGCACTGATTTTGTGGTGCTAGCTTGTGTGTCTTGCCTGGCGGTATACTGTCTTGAAGGGTTCGTATTTCTTAATGTTCCTGGAAGTAAACATTTAAAGATGAAAAGCTCTTCGCGCTTCCCCGATGCTGCAACTTCAAATTTCCCAGCACTTTAGTTTTGTTTAGACGATAATATTACATAATAGAACTTTGACAGTTAATTTCTTTTATATGTACGATGGCACAAAAAAGGATTCGTCATGACAACACAATAAATGCGTGAATGAACTTTTCTTTATTATTTTTTTACATTTTGTTATTTCATTACAAATACATTTTACATGGATTGAAGTCCAGTGCTAAACAACAAAATGTTAATTCTTGCAGAAAGGAAGTTTATTTCAAATTTTGTCTTTGGTTACTGTGGCATTCTGAATGGGAACTTGTGGTCTGATTGGTTACAGCGGCATTGAGGGCAAGAATTTACCATCTACAGAGACTGCACAGTTGACAGATGAGTCAGAAACTGGAATCCTGGAGCCGAAGTCGGAGTTGTACCACTAGCTAGCTAACTATGGCTTCTAAAATGCAGTGATGCGGAAACACTAAGCAAAAGCTAAAACGAAGATGCCAGCCAGAATCGAGTAACGTTTTTTTACCACAGTGAGGCGTTAATTGATATCCAATGCAGAGTTGAGAGAACAACACAGCTAATAGCCGAAATCTTAGCCAAAGACTTGCTACCTTGCTTGCTAAGTTTTGTCAAGAATACAAACACAATAGGTTTCACAATAGGTTCCGCACCCCATACCTGGGAATTCGGGTACTCGAGTACTCTCTCATTTTCTCTGTCGAGTACTTGAGCAGTCGAAATTATCAATATGCAAATCCATGGTGCAAAGAAAGACTTCATATCAGACTTCCAATACATAATCCCAACAACCCATTAAGCACTGCAGACTTGAGTTTTTGGCCAGGGGTTATATACTGGGGCTGCTGCCTTGAGGCCTTGTGACCTCATGTGCCGCCTTATGCTAACGGTGCACGGTGACGCTGTATCTGTAACCGTATTCTCCAGCCTTGTGGGAGTGAGTTCCCTTTCAATCCTTTCACAACATAATTCATAAAAGTGCATATTTACATAAAGAGGCGGAAGCCCCAGCCTCAACCTCTGCTGAAGCCTGAATTGCTGACAAGATGGTATATAGCTCAGGGTCACTGTACGTGCATGGTGTGCAGGTTATAAAATCAATAGTGAAGTCCTGAGATAATGTGGAGGTAATGTGTAGTAGCTTGAAAAGGAGTTGAAAAGGCCATGGGTTATGTTTAGACAAGCTTTCTATGTGGACAAGCTTTCTTTATGACTCTGCAGAGACCGTAATGAAATCCGCTCAGTCTTTACTCCAAGGTATTGGTCTGTTCATCTTTGATCTTCATATTGGCTTTTAGTGTAGCTCATTTCAGCCAAGATGCACCAGTATAAGATGGCTGCCCACTGCACCATCAGCTCGCCTTTTCTCCCTGCTCAAGCCGAGACCGTCATTTTTCTGGGAAACAGCATTTGGTCTTGCATCGTGCCCACCTTTAGACATTACTTGGAGGCTTTAAAAAAGCTCTGGTCATTGGTAAATGTGGCACCAATGCAGGAAGTGTGATACAAATTTCTCGAGACTGCTGTGTATGCAGATGGAGGTGCATTTTGCTTTGCTAATTTCTTTTCTTGGGTGACGCACCCCTGGTGTGATGTTATTTTAGAGGAAACATAGTTTTTAAGTGAACACTTCGAACTTACAAGGTTCTCGAATTTGTGGGGTGAAAGTTCACCTAGATGATCTCAGAAAGAAGCTAAATTGCTGAGGTCTGCTACGGGAAGCAAATTTGTTTTTGACAGTCTTGCGTCTTTTCTCCGTTCAGGTGAACTGGCTTTTTTCCCCGGGCAAATTTTATTCAGGCCTGTGCCTTCAAGAGGCTATCTTACAAGGCAGATGTAAAAGTTCAAAGGCTTGAATAAGAATTGGGCTGGTCGTCGAAGTACATGTTTTGGTGATCAAGGGATCTCCTTCTTGAAGCTGGTTGAGGCTCACCAGGTGGCCAATGGTGAACAATGGGTCATTTACATTTATTCATTTGGTAGATGCTTTTGTTTTGTGCCATCAAAACCCACAGCAGTTCAAGGTCAAGGACTTAGCTCAAGATCCCAAGAGTGGCTGACAACCATCCAGTCACTTGTGTAGAACTTACCGCTGAACTACCACTGACCAAGAAATAATGGTCATCCAATACAATTAAAAAATGGGTGCAGTAGTCCATTTGATAAATTCCCAAACAATCCTACAATCTAGAAGTCAATCCTTAAAACGCTGTTGACCGCAATCAATGTCAGAATTAAGTTAATGCCTTTGAAAGATTTACTGACAACAAGCTGAGCAGTTGAGGTTTAACGGCATTGCTCAAGGGTCCAACAGTGGCTCACAACCTTCCAGTCCCTGGTACAGAACCTTCCTGCTGAACTACAACTGCCCAAGAAATAATAGTCATCCAATACATATTTCATGTTTGTCTGAGTGCTTAACAGTTGGTATATTAATAACGGTAAGCAATTCACCCAGTCTCTTTGTCCTGAATCTCATTTCTTTCGTTTTGCTGAACGGAACGACTCTCAACAGCTCTCAGCAATCAACCTTGATCAACATGGTTATTGTGCTGCACTAAAGGATGTGTTATACAACCAAACGAGAGAATCATCTTCCGATGCATGTGCTGTCTTAAACCAGACCCTTTAACAGTCAAGCCTTTCTGCTTTGCTTTGCTTATGCAATACCTCAACAAGGCTGCTAATGAAACCTGCCTTGCTGATACATCTTTAACGTAATGATCAACCTCACAGGGCTAATATTTGGTTATGAAATCCTGTTATAGGTTTTGAGAGCGCAGGTTATGTGTATCTGGAGAAGATGTGGGTTTTATTTGATAAGATTCCCAGTGCCAGCCAGAAGAGTGATTGGATTGTTTCTGCTGAGTCTTGGTTTCTTTCAAGGTTTCTTTCTACTGAGTTCAATCCAAGGGATTGCCATTGTCACCCTTGGTTTGGCTCTTGGGGTTTAGGCAGTGATGTCCATAAAGCTACTTTGAGACAATCTTTATTTGATAAGTACCAATTACTGACCCAATAATAGATCAGGGGCCATAGTCACAAAGATCTTACGGCTGAAAATAGTCCCTAACTGGTCGATTTAGGAGAAACTCTTTAAAAATGGGCCTTAGTGCATTCTCAGACTCTTAATTTTTTAAGCTTAGAGTAATTCACAAAGCAGATTAGTGCTAAAAGCAGCACCTAAACCTTTGACAATTTAGGGGTAGTCTAGAGGACTCCTATGACTGATCAATCCTGAAATGGCCTAAATTGGCTGCTGCCAGCAATCCATGTCGCAATCGAGTTAAGGCATTTGAAATATTGAGCAAAAACAAGCATTTAAAAAGGTCTTGACTGTGTGGGTACTAGAGTGGTTGTGCAGTTGGTCAGGGATACAGTCACCTTACCTACTAAGAGAAGCAGTGCAATCCCATTGGACATCAAGTTTGAGACAACTGTCTGCTACTTGGCCCCTGGAAAATTGCAACTATGCCTCCCAGATGAAGTGCAAATATCTTTGGTCCTGATTTACTAAGATCCCAAATAAAGAGGCTAATTTGATAAATTGCGCGTGCAGTTAGTGGGGTGTGTTGCGGGTGATTTTTACAAAGAGTAACACGTCAATAAATGACGTCACATGCAAAGTGTTAATTGTTCTCGTCAGCCGTGTCGAGTTTAGATCTTAAAGAGACTCCCGGAAGAATAAAACTGAAACTGAAACTATATACGTATAATGTTAATTAATTTACACACACAATCTCTGTTCCCGAAGTGACTTTCAGGCTGCGGTAAATCACACTGCAGGTGCTAAATTAATCTATCTGCATTGACTCCGCCCTGTATTTTACACTTTTAGGTAGAAACGCCCCAAATTGCATTTTCATTAAGGCAAACACGCAAAACGGACAAGATGTTGTTTTGCTCATTTGAAAGACGATATTCTCCGTAGACCCTTTTAGTAAGTCAGCTTGCACGTTTTTTTTCGGGTGTTAATAAGTTTGCACGTGTTTTTACACACACAAACCATTAATAAATCTCGGCCTGAGTGGTAAGATGTGAGTGGTAATGCTTTGTGAATTTAGCCCCAGAACATTTATAGAGCATTTCTCTGGGAAATTGTTGTTACGTTGTGCAAGAGAGACAGATATTATAGGCAACTAGAGCATCTTAAATCAAACCAAGGGTATATTTGGAGAAAAAAAGCAAAGAAGCGAGTCTTCGAGAACGAAGACGTTGTTCATTTGTAGAGTTTATTTAATCAGTAATAAAAATAAAACTGCATGGCTGAATGTAATTATTTAGACCTCATTTAGTTTTCTCGCCTGGTTTTATCCATTACTACTACAAACATTGTACACTTTCCCTTTTCGCCCCTTTTCCAGTTGTGCCAGTTTTCCAATGCTGTAATTATTTCCACTTGTGCTTGGATGGCCTGCTTTAGGTTATGTAAGTACGGGATCTAAACTTTCCCTGACTATGAATGCATCTCCTCTTCCAGAAGTGTGTGCAGAAACGAGCCATGAAAAAGCCCAACAAGCGGCCAGTGAAGCGTCACCAAAAGGACCCACGGGTGAAAAGATTCCAGGTACTTCCTTTATGTTCCACAGTCAGGTTACATAATAATATTATTGGAGGTCTTGCCAACCTTGTTCACTTTTTGACACGAAAGTCACCAAAGATTTATGTCTGTACTCCGGGAAATGTGTAACTCACATTATTTTTTGTTGTGTCTAGCCACAGAGCCTCCTCAGGACACAGAGCCAGCCAGAAGTCCAGAACCTCCTCAGCAGGAACCAGATCTATCCCCTGAGCCGCCCTCAGTCCAACCTTTCACTCCATCCGTTAAGGCAGAGCCGCCTCAGGAGAGCCCATCACCGTCTAGGACTAGAGAGGAGGAACCCAAACCAAGTCTGGAGGAGCAGAAATCCATTACACCAGCCACCAAAGACCTCACATCAGTGTCTGAACCTTCTAAGGAGGAGCCTATGGAAGTAGCGTTTTCTGAAATTACAGAACCTTCCATGCAGAATGAAGCAAGTTCTGCTACATCTGTGCCAAACGTAGAGAAGGAGGTGGAAAAGATGGGCCTCTTGGTGGAGAAATCCACTGAGAGTCTCACGGTGCAGGAGCGGGAAAGGGTTTCTGAAGGCCTCATGATGGAAGAACGAGAAAGGGTTTCTGAGAGCCACAAGGTGCAGGACAGTGAGAGATCTACTGAAGGTCTCACGGTGAAGGAACAAGAAAGGGTCTCTGAGGATCCCACAGTGCAGCAACATAAAAGATCTTCTGAAAGCAGCCTCGTGGTGGAGGAACGAAAAAATGTTTTTGAGGGCCTCTCGGTGGTGGAGCACACAAAAGCTTCTAAGGGCCTCCTCATAGAGCAGCACGAGAGAACCACTGAGGGCCTCACGGTGCAGGAATGTAAAAGTACTTCTGAAGGCATCACAGTGGAAGCGCAGAAAGGAGCTTCCGAGGTCGTCAAAATGGAGGTATGTGAAGGAGCTTCTGAAGGCCTCATGGTGGCGGAACGTGAAAAAGCTTCTGAAAGCCATACCGTGGAGGAACATGAAAAAAGTTCCAAGGGCCTCACGGTGGAGGACTGTGGAAGATCTTCAGAATGCTTCACGGTGGTAGAACGTAAAAGACCCTCTGAAAGCCTTCCTGAAGAGATGGACATCAGCATGGATGGTGAGCGAAGCTTGGCGAAGCTGAGCTCGCTGGTGGAAGAGAGAACTTCACTAAAGCCATCACCAGTTAGGCAGCCGGAGAGTTTTCCCTCCTCTGTAATCAGCCCCCAGAGCCTGTCTGGTCCTGGGGAAACTAGCAGCAACGTGCCTTCAGCCACTTTTATACCGCTCACGCCCAAAATCGGCATGGGCAAACCTGCCATCTCCAAGAGGAAGTTCTCACCTGGAAGGCCCAGGGTGAGGCAGGTAGGACCAGGAGTGATGGTGAATTCTGGTTTTAGAAGAATCTCATTTTATTGGTGTGATACTAATATAGATTTGAGGCTTTGAGGGCCATATTGGGTTTTTTGGCACTTTGTACCACCATCCCTATGTTCCACTGCCATGATCCGGTTTCTCTAAGCAGCAAAAGGGTATTTGAAGAACCTGGCAATGAAGTTGGGGTCTTGATATGTAGTCTTGATATGTTTTCCAGTTGGAGGGAATGGAACTAGTGGTCGTTTGAATGGGATTTTTCTGGATTTCATAGGATTTTTCATGGAATACGCGCTTACGTTCTGTTGGTGAGGGTAGTCAGCATTTCTTGAATCCATCAGATGTTCACCCAACCACCAGGTCCAGTTCCTGACCTCATATTTTAACGTCACACTTTCAAATTGAATGCCTTAGTCAGAATGCCTTTTATTTATATTAGTCATGTCTGTTAGTCAGTTAGCATGAGAACATTAGCACACGACATACTTCTTTCTTTCGATTAGCGGCAAAAGTATTCAACAAAATTACAAGATCTGGAACCAAAAAATTACGCATCATAATAAAACTAGATGCAAATACAGATTATTTTTTTTGCCGTTTGTTTCTTTCTTTATTAAGTATTGTAAAGTAAAAATAAATGTAGCAAATATAGATAGAGTTAAATAAAATATTTTTCGATTTAAAAAATATATATATATACACACCCTTTTTGCTTTGTTCGTTATTTATTTATTTATTTATTTTGCCTCTAACTTTTTCTTCTTCGTCTATTGGTCAGCTGGAATTTGAAGCGTGACAAGCCCTTTTACTTTTATCCACACCTTCTTAACAAACTGGCATTTCAATTGTACTTTTGTTTAATACTTTTGGCAAAAATGATCTCGATTAAGCACTTCACTATAGTGCACTAAAACCACAGTCCGCGACGTTTACGCAAAGGGACCTTAAATTTATTTACTTACTTACTTACTTACTTACTTACTTATTTTATTACTTTATTTTATTTTAAATTAATGAATGCATTTTTTTTTATTATTGAAGTGATGCTTACTATCAACTAGTATCAGTTGCAGTCGTCTAGTTATTATAGTTGTTATTTCATTATTTGTTATTTATAATACCTATTATTTAGGCATTATTATTATTATTATTCAGTCACTTGAATTAAACAGGTTTAATCTAAACCTCTATAACTTAAAAAAATATATAAATAAAAATTATAAAATAATGTCAACTTGAATCTAACTGCAATTTTAATAAAAAATTTGGAAAATATTCAAAATGTATATTTTAATATTTAAAATCGATAGTTTGATATTTAAAATCGCTATTTTAACACAGTGTAACTGGTTTTGGTTCTCTAGCAGGCGAGTTTTTAGACCCTGAGCCCAAAGTGAAACTAAAACGCACATACACAGCAGTATGTTTGTAAAACAAACCGATTTGTGAAGGCAAGTACATTTCTGTTGGTTCGGTGCATTATAATTAGGCCTCGTGATTCGTAAGTTTGACAGGGGTGTGTGTGAAGAGGGAGAGTCGAGCTTGCGTGCTTTGCATGCTGCGTCTTCTGGAGCCTTCTCGCTGACATCATCATCATCACCACCTCTCGTCTCTGGGCAACACTGTGTTTTCATCACAGCCACGCTAGCTGAGGTTAGCACCTTTCTGCACGGTGTGTTTACCGCAGAGAGGGAAGTGGGACGCTTCCTTGAGTTAACGCGCTCCTTCCTGTTCCAGCTGAGCTCAGTTGCATTTTTGACAGGTCTTATGACGCACCAGAGACGCTCCGCATCACTTTGAGTCGCCTTCATCAGCGTGCCTGCGCTAACCTCCATAACTCCAGCTCTCTGTTATAACCATGACTGTGTGTGTGCGTGTGTGCATGTATATGCCTTTCTTTGACTGATTTTCTTTTAAGTTGTTGCATGATTGTCGCCCATATCCTTCTCTCTCTCTCTCTTTCTCTCTTTCTATCTTTCTTTCTTTCTTTCTCTATGGCTCTCGCCCACCTCACTCTCAGGGAGGATGGAGTGCCTCTCCTAGACTGAGTGCCCCCCCACCGTCCCTGGTTTGGGACGGCCCAAAAAGCAGGCAGGACCACGGTATGGCCGTCTGGAGCATCCGCGTGGTAACTACAACTCCAATTCTACCTGAGCTCTCATTAGCCTTCAGAAATGAGTGAGACGTTATTCAAATGTCCAGATGCCCGTGTGTCTGATAAATAATGTACATGTAAAGAAATACGTATACAGCTCTATTGGTTACAGTACAGAATAATGGAGCAGGATGGATAGACAGATAAACAGATAGATGGATAGATGTAGATGGATAGACAAATGGAGGGATGGACAGATGGATGATAGATTGCAGATTTGTAGATACAGGTATATAAACAAACAAACTAGATGATGTACAAGCAGATAGATAGAGAGATAGATGGGTGGACAGACATAGATAGAGGTGAACGGATGTATAGATAAATAAACGGATGGATGGATGAATAGATAGGTAGACCAATGGACCGACGGAGATAAACGGAGGATGAATAGATAGATAGATGGACAGGCAGACAGAATGATAGATAGATAGACAGACAGAATAATAGATAGATGGATGACAGACGGACGGACGGACGGATGGATGACAGACAGACAGAATAATGAAAGGATGGATGGATAAACAGACAGAATGATGGATGTACAAATAGATAGATAGATAGACAGGTGAATGGAAGATAGACAGATAGATTGTTGGGTAGACAGACAGACAGATAGATACATGGATGGATGGATAGATGGATAGGCAGACAAATGGACAGATAGATGGATAGATAAATGGAGGATGAATGGATAGAGTGGTAGGTTGACAAATAGAGAGATATAGATAGACAGATGAGCTAACTGACAAACAAACAAACAGACAGACAGATAGCAGAAAGGATGGATGGATGGATAGATAGAAGCACAGAAAGATCTCTGGACACTGCATGGATAGATAGATGGATAGACAGACAAGCAGACATAGATAGACAGATGGCCGTTTAGACCGATAGACAGACAGACAGAGGGAGGGAGGGATGGACAGGTGTGTAGATAGACACACCTGAAGACAGACAGATAGATCAATAGATAGAAGGGATGTACAAATAAATAGATGGGGGGGACAGAAAATGGACAGACTGATAGATGGATGGATAGATAGACAGATGGGGGAAGGGACAGGAAATGGACAGACTTCTAGATGGATGGATGGATAGATAGACAGATGGGGGGAAGGGACAGGAAATGGACAGACTTCTAGATGGATGGATGGATAGACAGACAGATGGGGGAAGGGACAGGAAATGGACAGACCGATAGATGGATGGATAGATAGACAGACAGAATGATGGTTAGATAGCTGGACGGACGGATAGATAGATAGATAGATAGATGTTTAAGAAGTCCTCCCTGACGTGACTGATTTAGCCTCTTTGTTAGCGAGCCATGTCTGTAATAAACGACGTCTGCACTGACTGGGGGTTTAGCATGAGGCGCTAACAGACCTGCCGTCGGCTGCTAGCATTGTTTTCTGACTTGCTCACTCAGCCTTGAGATTCTGTGGAAATCCCCCAAACCTTCAGCATGTACTGCATGACTAAAGCCTCGTCCTCAGTGAGAACAATAAATCAATGGACCGAGTTCTGTCTGTCCTCATGTAGCGCGCTAAAGGGCAGATGTGGGGCATGTCGGGGAGGTCAAAGGTCACATGGGTTCTCTGTGCCGTGTGCCAAGTCTGCCACCACATGCGTTCGCACTGCTTTCAAAGTTGCTCGTGACACAGTATCCATGGAGACGGAGATGCACACGGCATTAGGGTTAGGCTTTCTCAGTGATGGCTACGTAATAAAATGATTTGGAATAAAGAACTGTTGTGGGGTTTGAGACAGAGAGATAAGAGAAGACAGAGGAGCAGACAGGAAGGATGAGACAGGAGCACATGGGAAGAAGTGGTGAGGAGAAAGTGTTGAAAAGCAGTGACGAGAGAGAGAGAGAGAGAGAGAGATGATGGAGTGATGAGAGAAATATGAACATGAGAAAAACTCACTCATGGTATAAGATAAATCAATAAGCAGATCTACTGGCAATAAGCGGATAGACAAAGATAAAGGGATAGGCAGAAAGATAAACGGATGGACAGAAACGGATGGATGGCTGGATAGATAGATGGACTACAGATTGATGTCTAGACGGGAGTTGACAGACAGATAAAATAGATGACAGACAGTCAGATGGATGGATGGATAGATAGGTGGATGGATAGATAGATGGATAGGTGGATGAATGGATAGATAGGTGGATGGATAGACAGACAGATGGATAGATAGGTGGATGGATAGATGGATAGATAGGTGGATGAATGGATAGATGGATAGATAGGTGGATGAATGGATAGATGGATAGATAGGTGGATGGATAGACAGATAGATAGATAGGTGGATGAATGGATAGATGGATAGATAGGTGGATGGATAGATAGGTGGATAAATGGATAGATGGATAGATAGATGGATAGATAGGTGGATGAATGGATAGGTGGATGGATAGATGGATGGATAGATAGATGGATAGATAGGTGGATGAATGGATAGGTGGATGGATAGATAGGAGGATGGATAGATAGGTGGATGAATGGATAGATGGATAGATAGGTGGATGAATGGATAGATAGGTGGATGGATGGATTGATAAATAAATGGACAAATACAGATAGATAAATAGACAGACAGAAACACAGACAGACAGATGGATAAATAGATTGATGCGGCGACCATCTTATTCATAAAACAACTAAAAACCAGGAACAACACAGGAAGCTGGTGTTCGTATGTATAATGAGCTGATTTGCATATTAACGTGTAATCCACCAATCAGATTTCAGTCTGGCTACAAGTGTAAATGCATGAGGTTAAAATCTGATCAGGATCCAATCCAGACAGCAAACGCATGAAACCAGCAGGTGGAAACGGGGTTTAAACGTCGGCCGGGTCTCATTTCGGTCATGTGACATCAAAACCTGACCAGATGTACCTTTTTGTTAACTATAAATAAGTCTTTAAAGATAAGGAACCCTCAATTCCCAGTGTCCCCTTCAGAATCACACACACACACACACACACACACACACACACACAGTGTACCCTGTAAAAACAAGCATCAGGGCCAGTTCTGCTTTTGTCCCTGAAATCCATCCTCATAAAGCTGACAGTCACCTCCTCCGTTCACACTATAAATATTCATTTTCAATCTGAAACCCATCCGTCCCAAACTAGTTCTAATTCAATTGTGTGGCTGCAGCAGGATAATTGGCTTCCTCGTTTCCTGTCTGGACACACACACACACACACACACACACACACACACACACACACACACAGTTGTATGGTTTCAAAACTCTTGATTCTGTTTTGCTAAAAATCCTGATCTTCAAACCCAGCAGCTTCACTTTTACATGTTTGGCAAAGCTTGTACTAATTTAACAGCATTTACATTTTCATCCGCGATTTTGTAAAATGACTGATGTAGATGACAACATTTCATTTAAATACATCATTTAAATAAATAAATAAATAGAAAATCAGGACAGCATCATAAAAACAAGAGTCCCATCTATTTTAGTCACAGTCTCTGTCTCTCTCTCTCTCTCTCACACACACACACACCTTGTATGACACATTAACATCAAGGCAAGTGGTGGAAAGAACCCAAAAGAACGACAAACACACAGACAGACCGAAGTACTTAGTATTAGTACCATGATATTACCATAAAAATATACCAGGGACATTCTTCTTCTTCTTTTTTTTTTTAAATATAATTTTAACAATTAACAAATAAACAACTGCTACATTTACCATGGGAAAAAGATCATAGTAGAACCATGTTTTTTTACACACTACCATGAGAATAGTACCGTGGGGAAAAGATCACAGTAGAACCATGAGAATAGTACAGGTTCAATACAACAGAAATGTAAATACAGAGACACAATTCAGCCCTGTGTAATGCTAGTTTGTGGGTTAGCCAGTTTACCATAATGCTAGTTTGTGGGTTAGCCGGTTTACCATAATGCTAGTTTGTGGGTTAGTTGGTTTACCATAATGCTAGTTTGTGGGTTAGCCAGTTTACCATAATGCTAGTTTGTGGGTTAGCCAGTTTACCATAATGGATTTGTGGGTTAAAATGCTAGTTCATGGGTTAGCATGTTTACTATAATGCTAGTTTGTGGGCAAGTCTGTTTATTGCTAATTTGTGGTTTAAAATGCTAATCTGGGTTGGCTTGTTTTTACGATAATGCTAGTTTGTGTTTTAGCTCATTTTGAATAATGCTAGTTTGTGTTTTAGCCTGTTTATTGGGGTCAGTACTGAATTGAAAGAAGGCGAGCTAGAGTTCACATGAGGCACGATTTGCTCAGAATGATGCAATATAGACACGCGAAAATAGACCATCTGTCTGTTGTGCTATTGCTACCAAATTAACAGATGTGCTTAAAATAAATTGCAATCAATTATCACAGAGCTAAAAAAATATTTGAGGTGCCGCGTCTTCCCCTCAGTTTAAATGGCTCTCTCTCAGCAGGTGAACTGCCGCTTCAGATGCAAACTACACGAGTACAACCAAAAATAACTCCTTCGAGGAGTGAGAAACACAAAAGAGTATTACTTTCTTAAGATACTCAGTTAAAACTATCGATGTGAGATCAATGCACATAAATTGGGTTTATGGCGCGCCTGAGAGACGGCTAATCAGCTAAAGCGTCTCTAGACGTTTCCCAGCAGCTGGGTGAGGGCGTGCCGATGACTGACATGAACTCACCAAAATGTGCGGTCACTTCAACTTTTACACGCGCCGTGTGTCTGTTATGTAACTGTACCCGAATTTTTTAAAAAGCAAGAACATTTTTAATATGAAGTGCACTAATGTTATAAAACTAGCACTTAAGTGCTGCGTGAAATCTGTTACCTTCCACGACTGATCAAACATCTCCACAGCTCCACACTCTGTCCATAAAGTCCAGTCGGAGTCTTACATCTTATCTGTAGTGTCGATCACACCACACGATGACATTGTAGTGAGCACATAAAGAACATGAAAAAAGACATGAAATGATGTTACACAGGAACACATTTAGGGATTGGGTAAAGTGCTCATTTGCATATTGCATCCTGTTTTGATATATTGTTCAGACCCAAATAAGACTTTGGGGAAAGCACGTAAAAAGGATCTCAAAGTAACACACGACAGTGGATTTTTTTCGCCTCACGATGCCCCAAAAAGTCGATATGTTGCCCAGCTAACAATTTTAGGTTGGCAGAATGTTTTCTGAACGTTAAGGTTCTAGAAACTTTTGGTTCGTGTCAAGTTTTCTGGGTGTTCTAAGACCGTTTTAACAATTATGAATGTTCCTACAGCACTTCTGCAACATTTTTAGTTGTCGATACATTCGTTTAGTGCCAGAAAAGCTTATTTAGAATGATACCATCAAAGAACCATTTTTGGTTCCCTAAAGACTTTCTCGGCCCATGATTCTTAAGCCATTTTTTGTTGCTGCCACAGAAAACTGAATAATAAGTGGGCACCAAAAAAAAAAAAAAAAGAATCAAAAGATTCTCTAGGAAACCATAAAATGATTCTATGGCATCACTCCTTTTCTGGCACCTATATATATATTTTTTAAGTGTAACTGGGAACATTGTGTGAATAACGTGGCAGTGGTTAGAGCGCTGGACTACTGATCAGAAGGTTGTGGGTTCAAGCCTCAGCACCGCCAAGCTGCTACTGTTGGGCCCCTGAGCAAGGCCCTTAACCCTCCCTGCTCCAGGGGTGTTGTATCATGGCTGACCCTGACCTCTGACCCCAGCTTACCAACATGCTGGGATATGCGAAGAATCAATTTCACTGTACTGTACTTGTATATGTGACAATAAAAAGCCATTCATTGTGAAGCAAGCCGTTATTACAGCAGATGTTTTTAGAACATTGCAGGAACGTTATATTGTAATATAAACGTTCTTAGAACCTGCCAAATTCTATACTGAGCGTTCTGATAACGTTCTCTGTAAGCTGGGTCGCCGCTAGTACGCGTTCCTGGCTTGTGTTTACTGCTAGTTGCTGTTGCTTCCCGTCGTAGGGCCTCTGGCTGCCTTTACATGCGTAGTCTTTCCTTCTCTGGTATTTTATGTAACACTCAGTAACCCAGCTTTGATCCCTAAATGCTCAATACATCTGATATTCACAAGCAAACTGAAACACTTTTGTTGTAATCAATATGCTACTCGGCAACAACACATGCACCGACATTTACACAGTAATTAAACTAGATTAACAATCTGTTACAGACATTACATGCGTTTATCAAACTCACCCGGGATGGCTACAGGGTCAGAGACATTTCTCTATGCATCTTTTATTTTTCTTTAACATTCTGATATATTTAAAACGCTAAATCGCAACAATCAATTCCTCCTCCATCTTGACTCGGAACAAATATCTGATAGAACCCGAAGAAATACGGTTAAAATTGAATGCAATTCCCACACCTTCTATCATGGATTACAATATTATTGTATTTAAAACAAGGAATTACCACATTCCTAAAGAAACTATTTTGTGAAACACATGCTGCCTCCAAATTCAGCCAAAATGAAGAACCTTAAATCGGAGCTGCCTTCCGAATTAAATCTTCCTCAATGCTGCCTATAAATGCTGCCTACCTAGGCAGCCTCCTCGAAATAGAATACAGGGTTAGTGACGATATTCTTTATTAAATATTGCGGTATAAATGATTATCGGGACTCTGTGAGCTTTTACACGGCCTCTGTTCTTGTCTCTATTAATCGACACTGTTGCATCCTGGTGGGCAAATAACCAAGTGGAGGCTCGAGCTCAAAGAAAAAGAAATACATCTCGGTAATGGCAAAGTCTATCCTGACAGACGGCTCGCTATTCCCCAGGGAAAACGGCGCGGAGACCAATCTGCATAAATTACATAACTGCAGAAGGTAAATAACAGGATAAACAGCGCTAATGAACAGTCATACAAGGACTGTTGGGTATGCAAATGAGGTGCCGTGCCAGAGACGGATACAAATGGTGAAACGCTAAACTAGCACTCAGGGCGCTATAATATTTATTAAATAGCTCAGAATAAGTCCCGGCTACTGATCTAGGTTTAGATAAACATACAGGACGATTGAACATATAGAGCGGCTTTAGTGTCAAAACTAATCGTACGTCAATGACGCAATGAGATCGTCATTTTATGATTTTGGAAAACTGTCACTGCAACCCAAGTTTTATCCTCGCATTACAGCTCTGGATGCTAATTTATGCCTTTACAACGTCGCGATTTCGAGTCACAATTTACGCACTTACAGTTACGAATCTGTGGTTACGCTGCCAGGGAGCACGTTTACAACTTAACACGTTACATCCCACTATTGTAATGCTTTTTGAGGGGCGTGGCCTAACGTGCAGCTCCAGAGAACTGAAGGGGTGGAGCTTAAGCAAATAATTTTACGACAAAAAACAAAAAAACTAAACAAACAATGTCTGAATATTGATTCACAAATGTCACGAGAAACAAAACATACTAAAGTTGTGTTACAAGTGAAGTTACAGATTTACAAAAAAGACAATGGCTTTGCAATTCCTATAATTACAATTTTGTTGTTGCGTTCACAATGATTACGTTAGACAGGAAATGAACTGAATCAACATTTCGAGACCTCCTGAGGGGGGAGGAAAACATGGCTAACATTTCGGCTATTAGCTGTGGTGTTCCCTCAGCTCTGCTAGCATCGCACGTACACCTCACTGTGATCTTATTCGAGTCTGGATAGCATCACCGTTTGCGCTCGACATGTGTTTGGTGTGTTGTACTATCAGTAGAGTTCCATTAAAGCTTTGTGCTGCACTGTTCCGGATTTTGCTCAGTTTTGTCTGCGTTTCCAAACACACAGTGCGTTTCAGAAGCTTTGGCTTAGAATAAAGGGCTGCAGCGCTCGTCTCCAACTCTGAAATAATTATGCGTCATCAGGTTCCCGCCCCTAATGCCACTGTGAGCAATCACAAAGATTTAAATGAAGACTACGCCTCAATTTCGAGAAGGGTTTACATATCTTGGAAAAGAACTTCAATCAACGTAAAAAAAAAAAAAGAATGACACGTGTCCAAAAGACTAAAAATGACAAAAGATTTGACCGGAAAAGTTACCCTGCTTCGCTCTAGGATTTTTCCACTACAGGCGTGATGCAGCACCTAAAATCACGACATTGTGGTCAATGTGCAGACCACATTTAATAGTTTTATATTTAATATTAATTGTTTTTATTTATTGTCAGCCCAGTTTCATGGAGTAATATCCTATTGAAAGGACAGACAATAATAATAATAATAATAATAATGTGTTTTTTCATTACCTCAGTTTTCAATTCAGCCTTAAATAATTATTTTAATTCATTATGTTAAATTTTCAAAAGCATAATAAGCAAAACAAATGATTACAATTTAAGCAACAGTACAAAAAGCTGATTGATAAAGAAAATACAGCATTTGGTTTTCGGTTTTTCGGTCCATAGTGCCATAAATGTCACTAAAATAAATGCCCTGAATATCACCAAAATCAATAATTGAATAATGCATTTGTTCACACGTTTACTGTGTTGTCGTGATCGATCATGGCTTTCACGTGTGAGAACTTGTGCCCATGGCCTAATTACCTTTTTACAGGAAATGAACTCAATACATATCCTCTGAATATAACCAAGCTCATTAATATGTTCAGGCGTGCGCCAAAATTCTAATTGAACTATTTCCTGACCTTTTATTATGGTGTTTGATATTATGATATTGTATGACCGGAAAAGTGACCTCATGTTTAGCAGCACCCGTCTTCCTTCAGCATCATCACAGCACGCTTACACGCAAACACAGTTTTATTTCAATTAAGTTCGCTCTTGTATCACAGATCGCCCTAAACACACGTGATCGGCACAGTCCTATGCATCAGTGAGTCAAACGGATCAGACTGTACTGCCCTCGTGTCTCCCAGGCATGGTGTAGCCACCTCATCTAACCTCCGAGTCAGCAAGAGTGAAAAATCACTGCGGTGGCAGTCCCTCTCTCCGTCTCACTCACTCACACACACACACACACACACACACACACACCACACACACCCCATAATGACACAATATGTAAGAAAGCGACCCACATTACAACAGTAACAGTGATGGGAACCTCCCCCAGCGTAACTATGGAAACCTCCTGTGTGAGTGATGTCATCGTGACATTGCATCATAACCTTGCCCAGCAGAGCCAGGTCATGAATCGGGGGTCGCACAAGGAGAGGATAATAAAACCACACAGACAGTAAGAGATGACACGAGCTGTGGCCACGAGCACAGGAGGTCTAGTACCTAATCCGGATAGTATTCAGAATGCACTCAAGATAAACTGCTACAGCACATCAGATAACCAGGAGACCAGGAGACCAAACTTCTCAGCTCGACGCCTGCAGAAACAGTTCATTAATATGCAAAAGCCATATAGCCAATGAGCTTCTGGGGATTTGCATGCACTCTGAATAAATAGGGGCAGCTCTGTCATAACACCACCAAATCCTAATAAAGAGGATTGGGTATGACAAAAAAAATACAGAAAAGCAAGCTCACCCCGGTCTCGGAACAGGCAGGGAGACAGAAACGAGCCAGTGGGCGCATTGTGCATGCACGCGCATAAGCCGCGTATAGCATGTACACATAGGCTACGTTGCACGCCGTCACGCCTCCACGCGCACGTATGCGGTGCACTGGTCCACATGCACACGCGCGTGCCAACCCATGTTGTCCTGCCCCAGAGCTTGTTCAGCGATGCGAAGGGGAAAAACACAAACAGGACCCTAAACATTACGCACGAGACGTTAAAGCCGGGGGGGCGCGGGGGCGCGCGCTCTTGCGCTCGTGCGCGCCAGAGTCTATTCACCATCAATGGAACGCCGGACAGAACCAATCCCAAAGACGCGCACCAAACAAAGCGCGCGCACGCGAGAGAGAGAGAGACAGAGAGAGAGAGAGAGACAGACAGACAGAGAGCGAGACAGGCTGTGCTCCCAGCCGACAGAAGCAACACCGGCTCAGTAACACAACAAGCCCGTACTCACGTTATGAGCGCGGATCCGCATATGACGGCGATGAGCTCCAAACTCAACGCTCCTCTTTTTTTTTTTTCCTCTCGAACGCTGACTGTCGGCAGCTCTCAGGGTTGCCAGATCCCACCGAATCCTCCCCTCCCCCTCGCGGTTGGAAAGATCCATTCCGAAAACTCGTCCAGGATCAAAGTTGTGCATTGAAAATTAAATTTTTTTTTTCCCCGCCCCACCAAGTTTATTGTTATATATGAAGGTTATTGGTGCGTCACATGTTTGATGGTTTCATTTGTGTATCATCTATTTTTTAACGCCATGCCAAGCCAGACCAAATTTTGTGCAGCGTCCAAGCCAGGAAGCGGCCGACAAGACGGTCGGAAAACACACAATCTGGCAACACTCACAGCTTGCCGTCTGCGTTTACTGATTTGGCCGGAAAACCCGGAAGTCATTTTTCAGGAGAGCGAGAGGCAGGCCAATCACAGTCCGTGACGTAGGGACAGGGGGCGTGGCTCACACAACAGACATGGAAAGCCAAAAGGGCCCGAAGCGCCTTAAAAATGACTATAATAGTATAAACGTTACTCAACATTGATTTCGGACTATTAAGAGGCACAAAGAAGGGGGCTGTCGCCTTCTGTTATTGTCGCTTTTAGTTCAAACATTTTCCATGCCCTGTAGCGATTTCCTTATGTAGCTATAATTCAAATTATTAGCATAAACATTAAGCTTAGCCTAATCCGTTATTTAGGATCGTTGTCATGGTTACGGGATTCCCACGTGGCTGCATAGTAATCAGGAAGATTGATTTACAATTAAAATGGGATTACATGTTTTCCAGACTTTCTATGCAAGAGTTATCCCAATATAAGAAAATATAACACCTGCCAGCCAATCAGAAATGAGTATAAGCACATGTAAAAAATAAATAAAAATAATAATAATAATAATAAATTGTGTCACTTTGACGTCTGTTTACCATCTTTTCTCCTTTTTAAGCCTGACAGTTTTGGTATATTCTTAAGTGCCTAAATGTGTTATTCCCGTCACACCAATGCCCTTTGCATGTTACTTCCAGCTGAAGACTGAATTAAATCAGCAAATAGATTTTGTTAGCATTGGGGGGGAAAAACCCAAAAACAAAGCCCTACCTTTTGTTTGTTAAATTTGTTGTATACATCTATTGTTTAATTTTTGTGTAAATCCAATGTATAATAACATAAGCTACTCGACTCCTGCTAGCTAGATGAGGATAAATGCTAGTAGCAGGGATGTCCCACATTTCTGGGCCTTGTGCAAATGCAGTCACTTGGAGCCCCTTTCCATCTCTTGAAAATGCAAAGGTTTAATGTAAAGAGGGTGGGGCACATTTTAGGTAACGTTTGTGTAATGTTGTTTGTCCCTTCCACACAGATTTGATCAAAACTACGCGGTCACTCTTAAATTATTTCTCAGAGTCTGCGCAATCTAGCGAGCTAAAGTCTAACCTAACGAGTTAATAAAGCCTAACCTAACGAGTTAAAGCCTAACAAGTTAAAGCCTAACCTAACGAGTTAAAGTCTAACCTAACGAGTTAAAGTCTAACCTAACGAGTTAAAGCCTAACGAGTTAAAGCCTACCCTAACGAGCTAAAGCCTAACGAGTTAAAGCCTACCCTAACGAGCTAAAGCCTAACAAGTTAAAGCCTAACCTAACAGTTAAAGCCTAACCTAGCGAGCTAAAGCCTAACCTAACGAGTTAAAGCCTAACCTAACGATTTAAAGCCTAACCTAACAAGTTAAAGCCTAACCTAACGAGTTAAAGCCTAACCTAACAAGTTAAAGCCTAGCCTAGCGAGTTAAAGCCTAACCTAACGAGTTAAAGCCTAACCTAACAAGTTAAAGCCTAACCTAACGAGTTAAAGCCTAACCTAACAAGTTAAAGCCTAGCGAGCTAAAGTCTAACCTAACAGTTAAAGCCTAACCTAGCAAGCTAAAGCCTAGCGAGTTAAAGCCTAACCCAACGAGTTAAAACCTAACGAGTTAAAGCCTAACCCAACGAGTTAAAACCTAACGCGTTAAAGCCTAACCTAGCGAGTTAAAGCCTAACCTAGCGAGCTAAAGCCTAACCTAGCGAGTTAAAGCCTAACCTAACGCGTTAAAGCCTAACCTAGCGAGTTAAAGCCTAACCTAACGTGTTAAAGCCTAACCTAGCGAGTTAAAGCCTACTGTTCTAACACTTTAACTGGGTGGGTTGGTACATGGAGGTTAAACAATTCTGATTCTCGCCACTTGCACCGTTGTTTAGGTCTGCTTGAGAGGTGTAGCAGGCCGGGAGTCTTGGACAGAAAGGCCGTCAAGCGTGCTCATTAGAATATTAGGCCACACCCTTTATGACACTTCTCTGATCAGCGAATTCAGCTGGTATTTAAACAGCGTTTTATCACATTTCTGTCTTGTTTCTTTCATTCAAACTTTGTTGGATCATACAAACATTTTAAATATTTTACACTATGTTCCATGGGACTTAAAAATCAGTAGTTGTTTTGCATGTATTACATAGAGTGTGTTTTTGAGGCATTTATGGACTGTTTGGCTTTCCATAACGAGTGGAGGCTCATTCCCCATGTTTCCACTGATGAAAAGATTACAGTTCTCTTAAAGGGTTTGTCAGAACTGCAGCTTCAATTTAACACGTGGTCTGTTTATGAACTTGAACCAGAACTGAGTGCTAAATAAAAGTCAATAATAGAGTGCAGTAAAACTGTCAAAAGTCCTGCTCATATGTTGCTTCAGTGATCAGAGCTGGTTCACCTGAAGTTTGTCCAGACAAAAGCACCTAATATATAAAATTAAAGATCACATATATTACAGGAATATAAAACATATAAACACAGAAGTCACCAATAAAATAAAACATGCCTGTACCATTTATTGCACACGCTGATTTCCACCTGTTCATACAAATGTCTTCATATGATCCCATTTAAAAAGTGTGAAACGTCAGATCAGCAAATGCCTTAAATGTCTCTTCCATTGAGTCAGCGAATGATGTGAAAAAGGCGCTCTCTGGAGTTTGCAAGCATATTTTGGACCTTTTTTAACTGTCCAGCATCGTTATCACTTAGGACCACATTTGGCAACGTCACCAAATAAGGGCGGTGTTTCATTTCAGTTTATGCATTTTCCACTCAAGTGAGCAGAGATATGAGGGCAGAGGGTTTGCTGATTAATGCTCAAGATAAATACAAGCGCTGGTTCCTAAGACGCTTTTTCTCAAGTTAACAGCTGAGTCGACAACTGGGGTTGCTCTTTTTTTTTTCTTCTGACTGGCATCCATACACTTGGTCCAGAATTGAATGGAGTGTTAAAGGAATGGTTCATCCAAATATGAAGTGTACACAATTTTCCCCTTAGCTCAAATGCAGTCGATCGGCCGAGATATGTTTAGCGTCTGACGTTTGTTTCTTTAGTTTTTTGAGGCTAATGTAGCTGACAAGTAATGAAAGTCTATCTCACCCAAAATCTTTTTTTTTCCCCGTAAATACATGCCGAAATCTCCATAAAAATAAACAAATTTGTAAAATAACAGGGAGAATATAACAGCGTATTTACAAATTTGAGTTCAAAGTGGAACTATATTATCATCCGCATCACTTCCAGCTTTTCGGTACAATACTACCTTCAAGACAGCGGAGTGATACAAAATTACGCTAAAGAAATTTTTTTTTTATAACGTTTCAGCGTTCAGCTACATGGTGAAGTCCCACTGTGTCCTAAACCACATCAGCATGTCTGTGTGACATCACTGAAGAACTGGGTGTGGTTGAGGCAGAGATTTACAGAAATGATTTTGGGTGACATAGACTTCCATTAGGTGTTAGCCACATTAGCCTCCGTCGCTAAATAAGTAAACGTCAGACATCAAGCATGTCTTGGCTGATTGACTAGGTTTTTTGGGGTAAGGGGGAAAACTAGGAGTGCATGATAATATCAGGACCATATCAGTAGATAAACGTAAAAAATACATAAATAAAAATTTCGCCATTGGATCGATGCATAGATTTGACCGATAAAGCAAACCGATATCCGATGATGCGTTTATTGTATTCTGGAAAAGCAGAACGTTGAAGCAACACTGTTTTAACCTACTTTTAACTTAATCTTGTATGTATTCAATTGCTACTGTTATTACACTTGTTAATTTAAAAGAAATAAAAAAAAAGAAAAACGCTAATCCGATTTCTACATTAAAAAAAATAAATTTCTGCATATCAGCATCGGCGGACATGTACTTGACAAATATCGGATATATCGGCATCGCTTCAAAATTCCCATATCCGTGCCTCCCTGGGGAAAAATGTGTAAATTGGATTTTTCTTTCTCTTTTTTTTGCCGAACCATTCCTTCACAGGCAAGTTTGACGAGAAGCAAAAACCGAGGCACAGAGCTGAACGTTTGATTCTCACAAAGTTCCAGAGATGACGGACACGAAAGCAAACATACATATATACATACACTCAAATCATGGGGCAAAAGTTCGTACGATTAAATTAGCATAAATCTGATTCGTCACCAGTTGCTCAGCCTGCGAATCACTTAAAATCACTGTTCATTGTTAACCCTGTGGTTTAATAAGCACAGATTTGGACGAAGAAAGACGTACGATGAGACGAGACGAGACGAGAGAGGAGATGAGCTAGTTTGGACCCCGTTTGGACCCCGTCTTGAGTTTGGTTGCAGGCGAGGGTGGAGGTTAAAGAGTGTGAGTTTGCACAGGTTGAGCATTTCTGCTCGCTAAGAAGCACCTGAGAAACGACACCTTCGTCTTCTGTCCTTTACACCGGAGCTCCTGATGCTTTTTATTATTATTATTATTATTATTATTATGGCTCTGTTATGTGACCCATCACTGGAATCAGAGGTCAAAGTTCATCATTCTCCATCTCCTTGAATGCCTCCAAGTCCTCCTGCCAATCGGCCATTAACGAGTCCACCGATTGGTTGACAGGATCCCCGTCCTCTATAGGCTCCTCCTTCACAGTCAGAGTTACGTCATTGCTAAGCTCCTCCTCCTCCGACCTTGCTGGCTTCTCACCCACTACCGCTTGTTCCTGAGGGATGAATTGTGATTGGTCAGGTGTTGGCGAGGGGGCGGGATCACCACGGTCCTCTCCGCAGCAGTCCTCCTCCTCCTCCGTTTCGTCCCCACCTGAGAGAAAGGTAGTGGATCAAAGAGCTGTCAATCAACACATAACTTTGAGCCTCACCATGTACATGGTTATGTTCTGCAAACCTCACATAAGGTAAAGTTTTATATCCAACTCCTGCGCGTTTTAACAACGGCGATCAGACAAGTCAGTAAAAATGCCTGTTCTTGGTGGTCTGGCAAAAAACAAACAAAAAAACCCCACCTCATTACCATACACTAGGGGTCACGAACTCTGCGTGGTTTAAATCCAACACTAACCTGCTACGCCTAATTCGACCAATCAACGTCTTCAAAATATTCTTGTTAGCTGGATCAGGAGTGTTAAATTTGGGGATGTCACACAAGAGGATTGGCGTCCACTGCCCTGTGTTTCAATCCCACCTGCACATGTGCATAGGGTGTCTCGGAACAAACCCCTGTCTTGGCTTTTATCTGATCTAACACAATTGATGAAGGGCTTGAGGAGCAGCTGATGAGTTTAATTCTGTGTGTTAAAGCAGGGAAAACCATAAAACCAGCAATCTGCAACCCTGGAGATTTTACAATCACGCACAGTTTAGATGAGTGGTTCTCAATCCTCGTACATTTCTCTGTTTTCCCTGCTCGTACACACCTTGTTCATTTCATCAGCTATTTATTAAGCCCTTCATGAGCCAGGTTGGGTGTAGCTATACAGCCAAGGATACACAGTAATGGACCTCACGAAAGCTCTGGTTTAGGAAAGTTACAGAAGCGATTAAATCGCCAAACATTTTACAGGTCGCCATGGAATCCTGCCTGACAGGGATGTTTCGGCTCTGACCTGCCCTCTAGAGGATATCGATTTTAATCCTCCAGATAAAACCCCCAGGTACGCAGGCGAGTGTGTGAACGATGCCCGCAAGTGCCAAGTATAAGATTTAAGAAGCCTTAAGATTAGGGCCAGAACTGAACTCTGCAGACCTCCATGAGCATCTCCATGAGCAGATCTGTGTGTGCTTGCGTTCCTCTGTCACTGTCATCCATGACAAAGATGAAGGAAGAAAAGGACAAAGAAGAGCTGGAGATTACTTACTGCCATCCAACAGGGCGCCCGGCAGGGCTTTTCCCTTAAATATGGCTTCTGCTCATCCACAGAAGGAGGTGGAGAGAAAGAGAAACAGACACACAGAGCAAAAGAGAAGGACCAAAATTACAAACACGTAGTGAAAGCAAAAGAATGAAAAGGAAGAAACAGGAAGGAACATAAGAGATTGAGCCTAGTCTGTATTATTGGCTCAACACTCATTAGACTACATGATAATTTGACATTGCTTATGTGCCCTACCACTTAAAGGGATTCAGAAGGAGACTCACTTAACTGAGATTTTAGGTCCACATTAAAGCTCCGCCCCCTAAACTGTGGCCTTTATGCTTCTGCACTCTGATTTAGGTGCATTATTATTATTGACCAGAAGGGGTTCAAGTCCCAGTACTGACAAGTAAATGACTTGCCAACACATCACAACAATGTGAATGTGTCTCTGGAGGACACGCGTCTGTCGTTCTGTCTCACCTCTGTCTCGCGCTTTCTCGCTCAGCAGCACCTCCAGCTCCCTGTGCTCCTTCAGAGCCTCCAGCAGGATGTTCCCTTCCTTGTGGAACAGGAAAAGGAGGGACAGAGTGACATCGTCAGTGCTCCGCCCATCGCCCGCCATCTGGAAGAGCGGCGCCGTGTCGCTGCTGCTGCCCTCGTTATCGTCTGAGAAAAGGGTAAAAACATTGAAACGATGAATTGTGATCCACTTGCTCTGGAGAGTTTAGAGCCTTCCCTACATTAACATACAGCCATTTAACTCACAGTCATGTCACTGTATTTTTCACTTTTACTTTCATTTACAGTATTGTCCAGACTACAATCCATGATTTCTTCTCGCCATGATGACTGTGTTTTTGTTGGCAAGTGTGATAATGATTGAAGTGTTTCAGTCAGTTTTAATGTGTGTAAATGTGTTGTAAAACAAAACAAAAAAAACAGACAACAACATTAGGCTAATGCAAATATTATAACATTAATTCATTCATTATTAAGTCCTACTGAGATTGGTATTTCATTTTCAAAAGGGGACCTTGCATATTAACAACAACGGAGTGCCGAACATTAGACAAGGAAATTAGAGCAACTTCATCACGGATACGGAATGTGCTGAATAAAGAACGAGAGACGAGAGATCAGCAAAAGTCGTGTTAAATGAAGGCAAGCTAGTCGTGCTCTCAAAGGCTGAGTAGCGTCTCTAAAGCACTTCTCAGGAAGGGAAACGAGGCCAAACGCTTGACATGGGCTAAGACATAGCAGCATT
>JAOUQW010000029.1:11869884-11881220 GCA_028565825.1 Olivaichthys viedmensis | reverse complement strand
GCTTTCACTTTGTCATTATGGGCTATTGTGTGTAGATGTTTGAGGCAAAAAATTTACTCAATCTACTGTAGAATAAGGCTGTAATGTAATGAAACGTGGAGAAGGTGAAAGGGGTGTGCAGACTTTCTGGCTTGACTGTATGTATGTGTATAAGTAAAGGGTGTATAGAGTTTGTGTGTGTGTGTGTGTGTGTGTGTGTGTGTGTGTGTGTGTATATATACCCGTTGTATATGTATGTGCTTATGTTTTTGAGTGGACCAGCATGCATATTGTGTATACGCGTGTGTGTGTGTGTGTGTGTGTGTGATCCCCTAGCTGCTGAAACTGTGTTATCCGCTCCTGACAGTGTTGCGTTATGTCTCTATCCTCCGCAGTTCCCAGGAGAACACACACACACAGGGTCAATCCGCAGGGCTTTGAGCTTTCAGATAGGCTGTGTGTATCGGCTCAGTCCTGAGGGAATGATGAAAGGGTGGAGAGGACATCACACACACACACTCATAATCCCCACTAATCCGTCACTTTACTCACACAGCAGAGGAAGCCACCACTCCTGAGTATTGGTGTTAAAACGTGGGTGTGTGTGCAAGTTAGGGCAGTTAGCGTCTCCTCCAAGTGTGTTCAGCTGCTCTGTGACGTTGTATGAGCAGCAGTTTGAAAAGATACAGTGGCTTCATGTGTTTCGGAGGAAGCATGTATTAGCCCTCACCCTCCCCGGTTGGTAGCTGTCGTGCAATAGGGGAGAACTAGCTAGTGGGAATGACCAAACTGGGAGAAAATGGGGTAAAAAAAGAAAAAATGTAGTAAGCTTCAAAAACTGTATCTTAGCATTTATCTTGAAATGTAGCCAGCTACACAACATATCATTATATCTGTATCGTTTTATTGTTCCGTGTGCTTTTCTGTTTTTAATGTTTCTCTATTTGTTCATTATACGTATTTTCTGTTTTAAGCTGTTTGTTGTTTTATTATATGTTTAATATTTCTGTGTGTTTCTCTGTTTTAATCTGTTTCTTTATTGTTTTATTATACTTATGTACTCAGCTTATCTGCTCTTTTTGCACAGCACTTTGGGCAACTATAGCGTGATCTATAAATAGAATTTACTTACATACTGACTTTACAAGCTACATGGCAAGAGTAGCTTAACTACATCGAAGCTACATCTGTGACTGATGTCACCTCTACTGCTAATGACAAATAATAAAAAATAAAATAAAAAGCTGCCTGGCAAACTTTATTTATTTATTTATTTATTTTTAATTACCAAACACACAATTAACAAACATTTGACCACTTGTCCCTAAACACTGACTCTGGGTCAACGCTATGGGCTGCCTCCATATCTTCCACAAGAAACAGCTTCATTGCATTGTCACTGCTGTGCTGAAAATGATCCACCACCCAAATAACATGCCAGCGGCGGTCCTGTTGTGGTCCCCACCGCTGATGGATGGGGGGGTAGAGGAGAACTGGCACATTGTGCATGTCAGTCAGTAAGTATTTAAATACCTACAAAGTGACCTATATGGTAGGTAACATAAGAAGAGCATATAGAGTATATATATGTTTGTGTGTATGTGTGCGTGAGAGAGCGAGAGAGTGGAGGAAGGCATGTGAATAAGGATGGGTAATGGGATGTAAGTAAGGGCTAAAAGTGGTCATGATACAATAGACCCTTAAAGATGGCGTGAGCTTTAAGATGGATGATCTAATGTCATTTAGCTTCGCAATGTTAAGAGCTCTCCAGATGTTCGAGCTGCTCCTTCGTGCTTTCACTGAGAGAAAGAGAGAGAGAGACGTAGAGTCTGATGAGCCCTTGGCTGGCCGTCTCTATACACACCCCGAGCTCTAAACCAGGCTTCATCTGCCCTCAATTTACTCCTGGCGTGACCCTTGACCCCTGAGCTCTCAGCACCATGCTGCGTTCTTTAGCCACTCGAGCGCCATATTGTTTTTAAATGAAAGGGCACATAAATACAGAGGAACAGTCGCCAGGGCGAGAAGCTGAGGTGTTATTGTAAATCAGGAGCGGCCCGTAGATTCTCTGGAATGTGGGTGTGGGTGTGTGTGTGTGAGTGAA
The DNA here is from genome assembly GCA_028565825.1 of Olivaichthys viedmensis. Taxonomy (NCBI): domain Eukaryota; kingdom Metazoa; phylum Chordata; class Actinopteri; order Siluriformes; family Diplomystidae; genus Olivaichthys; species Olivaichthys viedmensis. The sequence continues at coordinate 11,879,137 of JAOUQW010000029.1, read as the reverse complement.
GCTGTATAAATAGGCAGGCATCCTATTCCCCTTTTGCTAATCTCTAGTTCTTCATGGAGCTCTTAGAATTTGGCACTGCTTTCTTTCCTCTCTCTTTTATTTTGTTATCTTTCTGTCTCTTCTCTCTCCCTTCTCTATCTATCTGTATAACCTTCTTTCTTTGCCTTTCTTTCTCTTTTTCTGTCTTTCTCCCCTTTTTCTTTCTTTGTCTTTCTGTCTGTCTGGCTTTCCTTATTGTCTTTCTTTCTTTTCTTCTTTCTTTCTTTTTCTTTCTGTCTGAATGTCTGTCTGTTTCTTTCTTTCTGTCTTTCTTTCCTTCTTTCTTTCTTGTCTTTCTTTCCTTCTTTCTTTTCTTCTTTCTTTTCTCAGTCTGGCTCCCTTTCTCGATTTCTGTCTTCCCTTTCTCTCTTTCTTTCTCTCTTGCTTTCTTGGGCTGACAGCTTTGAGATTTCGGAGGTGGGTAGGTGCAGGGTTGTGGGATGGGGGGTGGGGGTGAGCGAGGGGGCACTGTATCGTATTCTCTCTCTTTGCTGCAGCGGATTTATGGGGACCCGGTCCCTCTCTAAATATTTGCCTTTCCCTCTGTATGGGGAGAGATTGATGGCGTTTGATGTGGGGGCAGGAATCGGGGATGGAGGGGGGGGGGGGACTGTAGCGTAGGTAGGGCTAACAGGCCAGTAAAACCCAGGTGACTAACGGCCTGTGTGTGTGTGTGTGTGTGTGTGAGGAGACCTTTTCCATGGAATGGCAGGGGTCTGTGACGTAGAGCCATGGGTTTGCGTTTTCATTATTATTTTTTGTAATGACGTGGTGGCGATCACTATTAACTACAATCAAAGTTATTATAATTGTTATTATTTTGTTAATATTGTCATCACGGAATGGGTTTAAAATTGTGCCAAAATTAGGCTGAATTTACATGTTGCTGTTGAAAAGCGTTGTTTCATGCCTTATTGCACAATTGGAGTAAACAGTGACGGCAGATTGTCACCGTGTAAACGTTGCCATGGTGATAGCATCTTTTTTATCCCGCAGAAATGGATGATGGTCAAAGGAGAACTACAGGAAAGAGCTACTTATGTCATATAACAAATTGGGACAGTTAATCACCTCGAGTCAACTTTTTTCATAGTAGGTTATCATTTGTCAAGTACCATTACCTGTGCTTAGCTAGCTAGCTAACCTAGTTAACTAACATTCGCATAGCTATGGATGCTAGGGATGGCCTGAGGACATCCTCCATGTCTGCACAAAAGTCTATACACAACCTACAGACCCTCTCAACATGGCTTAGCCAGGAGACACAGCTCCATCGCTGTAGGAAACGTGAGCTGGAGAAAAAGTGAACATTCCTCTCCATGATTGCTTTCGTTCCGGCGTGATCGCTGGCGTTCATCGAACACATAATGTGCGTATGGGACATTGCCATAGCCCCTCGTTCCTGGGTCATCTTATAAATTCAGCGTGTCAGCTTCGGATCATGAAATAAGGCCTTCTTTAAGTAGCCGTGCTGGATTCGTGAATTTGCGTCCTTCCAGTGCATAAAGATCCCTTCACAGGGGTTAAAGGTCAACTCCAAGGCTGCGTTCCCAAACTGTCGCTAACATGTCCATCATCATCGTCAACCTCCGCTTGAGTGTGCATACATCTGAGAAAATAGACCATACAGATTACCAAGGTAACTGCTTAAACGGCATTGTTTTTGCTGCTAAGGTGGGGTGTGTTACCAAAAAAAACACTTCTCCCTATACAATCTTTCACCTGATTGCACACAAACATCAAGCCAACATCAGCATGACGTGCGCAATTTGTGTCTCAACAACATAACAAGGAACTCGGATGCTGATTGGGAAGACGTCACCACTGTTATGCATGTTAATATTGTTTTCCTCTTGTTTTTTCCTGCTATCCCTCTATCTTTCTGTCTCTCTCTCTGCCTCTCCCTCTGTTTTTTCTTCTCCCACACTATTAATGAGCTCAGTTTGATTGGGTAACTACAGTCAGCTCCAGAATTATTGGCAGCCTTGGTAAAGGTGGGTTTAAAAAAAGGTTATGAATCAGGATTTCTACACAAGGCAGGAGTTTTGTGTCTAAAAACGCAACTCCATGTTCTTTGTAAAACTGCTCATGAGCGATCAGAGGCAGCTCGCGAGGATCATTTTCCAGTTTTAGTTTATGCTTTGTTTTCCGTTTTGCTTTGACATGGATCATCCGTTCTAGCTTTCCCTCTATCTCTTTCTGAGTCTCTCTGCCTTACCCGCTGTCACTTAATGAGCTTGGCTTAAACAGGTTGATTGTGTAACTAACTGTGGGTAATTGAACATAAACAGAAGAGCAGAGAGACACTGATGATAATGTAAACCCATTCATAATCTCTCTCTTTATTCTGTCAATTTCATTCAGTTCAGTTCACTTTCATTCGGTTTGCTTTATAGCCATCTGTATTCTTTCTTTTTTCTTAATTCTCGTCTCTTGTGTCAGAGCAGTCTAAAGCAGTCGGGTTATTCTAATGACTGATGGAGGATTACAGAAAAAAACCCTTTATTTTACGTCCCGTTTCACCAATCACCTAGCTAACGTCAGCTAAGTCATTTAAACATTCCCTCCAAAACGTAACTTTTCCAGAGATGTTAACCACGATGTAGTTGCGCATTTGCACACATGAGATTATACCAAATACTTGTGTCGCCAAGTGGTGTATTTAATGCCCTTTAGGAGAGGGCTGTCTGAGTGTCGAGCTTGGCGAAGTTCTGGTGTAACCAGAACCAATTGGGAGAGAGCGGCCTGGGCAGGATGAGCATGTGAGGTGTGACTGGGGTTCGGGTGCCACAAGTGTTTATTGGAATAAAGGTTTGTCGTTTGGGTGCTCGCAAATGGCATATAAGAACTCATGAGAGTAACTGAGTATATTTTTCATGTTTTGAGCTTAGATGAAGAGTTAATTACACTGGATCGCTTTGGATTGTGCTGCAGTTCTAATGGTGTTTTTTGCACATTATTGATTAATCCCAGTTAGTACTGTGAAATATTTACAAAATGGTATTGTAATCATTATATAAAAGGGTTTATTGTATTTTTTTGTAGAGATTCATAGTTTATATGTAGTCCACAGTGTTTTAAAAACTGCCTTTAGAAGATGAGTGCTGTGTGCCACGTGTGAGCTGGTATGTGAAGACACACGAACCAAATGAGTTCTGTTTCTCTGTAGAAATCACTCATGTTGTACATGTAAGAATAAGGTGAAAGGTGATTAATGGTGTTTGCTGTATTTTTTTCCACTGAAACAGAGACCACTAACGTGTTTTATTGGGTAAATTTATTGGGTTATTTTATTTATATAACTTTATTTTTGTAATTTTTTTATAAAGAATAAGAACAAAGAACCCTGAAATATTTTTGTGTTTTAAAGGTCGACTGCACTTAAATATGGCCAAAGTTTGAATATTTTGAACAAATAACCATTTCTGAATATTACAAACCGAAATGCAGAGCTACACAAGAACCTTCGTGTCTGAAAATCGCTCAATTTCCGAGGTGCACGCTGATGACATCACATGGCAGCGACTGGTTAAAAAGAATGTTGTTCCAGGAACATGTCCTACTTGAAGGAATTGGATATGATCATCCATTTAAAACGATTAGTTTCTTATGAGTGAGAGTGAGAGACAGACAGACAGAGAGAGAGAGAGAGAATAAAAGCGGGATGGACAGAAGCAGGAAAAGAAAAAGAATGAAAAAAGAAAGTGATTTTTGTGAAAGCAGGCGAATTAGCTCTCCTGCTCGAATGTACAGTAGCGGCATTTACACGTTCACAGCGTTTTATAGAAGCTGGCTTCGTGTCTCTGTCTCTTTCTATCTCTCTCTCTCTCTCTCTCTCTCTCTCTCTCTCTCTCTCTCTCTGTGTGTGCCAGGAAAAACGCATAAAGCCACATAAGCCACATGAGCCATGTGGGCTGCAAGTATCCCCTTCCCCTTCACACCTGTTGTGTCAATACGGGATTGGATGTTTCAATGTGAGCGTGTACACGAGCGACAATCCGATAATGTGTGTGTAATGGTCCGGCCTGCGGCCCTCGAGCTCGCTCGCTCGCTCACACAGTGTGAAACCCTACAGGATTTACTAAGCTCTCCGTCCAAACATAAAGATTTAGATCCTTTTTGTAAAAAATCTGTTCTTGCTTTTGGCCGTCTCTCAGTGGCGTAAGTGAGTGGAGTGAGTAATGGAACGATTTATTATACAACAATTCAGCCATAAAGTAACATCGACCCATCCAGACTGCGGCTATAAATCAACACGTCCAGGAGAGAGCATTCACACCAGCGCAATGGACATGGAGAGAAATCCAAGAGAGAGGGATGGAAAGAAAGAGGGAGAGAAACAAGAGAGAAAAGGAAGAAGGGAGTGGGTAAGGGAAGGATAGATTGGTAAAGATATAGCAAGAGAGAGAGAGAGACGGAAAGTCGAAGTGAAGGGGAAGTGAGGGAGACAGGGAGACAAGGAAAGAGATACAGAAGGAGGGCGAAAGAAAGAAAAAGAAGGAAAGAGAGACAGGGGATAGGATTAGAGACTAGAGAGGGAAAGAGGGAAAACAGATAACCAAAGAGAGGAAGAAAGAGAAAAGGGACAAGGGGAAAGAATGAGTACAAGTTAGAGAGAGACAAAAGTAAGAAAAAAGAGTGAGGGAGAGAAAGAAAAGGGGGTGAGAGGAAGAAAGGGGGAGAGTGAAAGTGGGGGGAAGCAGAGAGAAAGAAAGAAAAAGAGAGGAAGGGAAATGGACAGGAAAGAGAGCAAGAGAGACAGACTGAGAGTAAGATAGAGGAGGAATGAGAGAGGGGAAAAATAGAAAGAAGAGGAAAGTAATAGAGAGCAGGAGAGAAAGAATAGGAGGGAGGAAAGAAGATGAAAGTGAAAAAGAGTATGAAAAAGGGGGCGAGTACGAGAGAGAGATATAGTGAAAGAGATGAAGAGAGAAAGTAAAAATGAAAAGAGGATAAAAAGAAAGGGACAGAAATATAGAGAAAATTAGAGGGAGAGGAGGGTAAGCAAGAGAAAAAGAGAAGAAAGTATAGTAAGAGAGTGAAGAGTGAAAAAAATAATCAGAGGAGAGGAAGGGAACGGAAAAGAAAGGGAAAGAGGAAAAGAGAAGGAAAATAAGAGAAAAACCAGGTGAGTAAAGCGTGAATATAAGACGAATAAGAGAAGAGGAAAAAAGAGAGAGGGTTAATGAAGCTCTGCAGGACAAACCTGTAACCTCGGCTCTCACTGTTTCCTGTCGCGTGTGTTTTCTCTTTTTCCTCAAATTGTTCACAATTAGCAGCACGTCATTGTAATTAAACCATTATGCATTTACTGCCAGATGCCATCACACGCCAAACCATTATGTATCGATTCACCCTCTGGACGTCATCGTACATTAAGCCATTATGTATCGATTTACTGACAGACGAGATGCCATTGACATCACAGCTGAAGATATACTGACGCAGACATGTCCCTATTTTTGGGATTCTTTTACTTTTTGTTTCAAATGCTGCTCAAAACCACATATATTGTACATTGTTATTTTTATATTTTATATTTTTATTGTACTTTTTCTATATTTATGTTCTTATGGTACTTGCTTTTTATTTTTATTTCCATTCTATGTTTATTGTTATGCACCAACATACCAAGGCAAATTCCTTGTATGTGAAAACCTACTTGGCAATAAATCTGATTCTGATGCTGTTTTACCATACCTGTTCTCTGTTCAACTCCCAGGGAACCTGTACATACATCGAGTTGCCCGTTTATCAGGTAACCTATCAGGGCTTGAAATTAACACCCGCCCACCCGACAAATGTGGGTAAAATTGGGTAACTCCATTAAATTACCTGCCACTTTTATCGATGTTAGAAACGGGTGCATGGTCTTAATGTTTATTGGATAAATGCTGAAGCACTAACACTTCATTACTCAATAAAATGCTAAATCGCGTGTTTTTCCACATGAAGGCTGCTCGGCTATGAATGTATGACGTTGTAGAAAAAACAACACTTGCTTGTGCATTGGCCAACATCATAACATTGCGTCCTGCATGAGCTGAGCTAAATGATGGTGAAACACTAATTGGATTTATTTTTTGTTGCAAAAATGAAGACGAATTAGTAATAAGTACTTTTACCTAAAGAGAACACAGACAGCAAAAGATAATATGCTGAGCAACAAGATAGGACTGAAGTACAGATCTGGAGAAAGGAAAAAAAGTTTAAATGAAATGCTGAGTTAGGTAAAATATTGATCATTGAAATTAAGTGCTGGACTAAAATAACATGCTGAATTTAGATTAATGTACTATTTTGTGTAATTATTTAAAATCCCCAGTGCACAATTTGGACAATTCTGCTGTTAATTTTTTTTAGTAATCGTTTATAAATGTGACGATGAGATCTTAATTTTATCAATCACAAATCCATATTCGGATGTGTGAATCTGAAACTGAGATTGTAATCCAAGTCTTGCGAGTCTTGATTACAAGATATATTGCATATTACAAGTGCAAACTCGATGTACGATTTACATCTTTACAATGTTGATGTTGTGATTAGAAATTACAATTTACACACCAACAACTTCAATGCTACATTTATGAATCACTGATTACACTGCCAAAACACACAATCACAACTCGAGGGTTTTTAACTAAAAAACATCTACTGTAACGTTTTAAGAGGCATAATACAAGTGGACAGCTTCAGAGAGGTAAGGGGCTAAAACAAAAAGTTCCACCTAGTCCACACTAACATGGGTAAATTTGAAAACGCATCTTTTCTTATCTGCTTTGTCTTTCCATTAACACTAAAACAGTGTTTTCGACTACCGAAAACGCGGATAGATCTGAAAAGGCAGTTTTGGTGTTGTAATGTGGATAAGGGGGAAAACGTAGCCTTTCGGAAAAAAAACCCCGCTTATGTATGATTGTCATGTGATCCCCACAATTCCAAGATGGCAGAACCCATGCTGACCGATGCTGTTATGACCGCTTTGTATGGTTAACAAGCGACGCTGTGGCGCGCAAGAAAGCGCGTTTTATGTGCATCGTCGCAGTCCAGTGGATGTCGGAGGTCGACGGCGTTATCAGCCGTACAACAATGATGGTAATGACGTAAATCACGTAATAGTCATGGGTCAGACACCCAGTGCGCATTCCCAGCATGCCGTTTTCTATCGTTTTCGCGCTTCATTGTATACGGGACATTTTTGGGAAACGGACTGAAAACGCCGAAGTATGGCCAAAACATTAAAAATGGCGTTTTCGAATTTACCCGTGTTAGTGTGGACCGAACCTAAAGGGCGGAATTTGTGAATAACTATTTACAAAAGACACATGAGGAGTGTAAACACGAAATCTGTGTAACAAGTGAGTCCCGATTTCATAAACTGACAATTTCAGCATTGCATTTGCGTGCAATTACTCTCGACAGGAAATTCCATCATTTCCGATGTTTCCCTTAGCCCCTAGCCAGGGACTCTGAGAATGCTTTCTGGATAAACCCTAATAAAGAAAGTTAATGAGCGCGTCATACTGACTCTGGCTCACGGTTCTGTCACAGTAGCAGTGATGTCTCTGACATTTAAAGTCTGGGTCCACCAGTAAACGGATACATGGAAATTTTAACACAGCCAACCAGAGCACATTCCCATCTTTTCCCAGCAGCTTGACATTTTTAAAGGTCTACATTTATACAACTCTGCTATGTGTAAATCTGATGCAGTGCCAGATGCCCTCAACATAACTCCGTCCAGGAATCCGGACAAACGGTGATTTTACGTTTACCCTGTCCTGATGCACAGAGAAAGCCTGTGGCGTGAATGACTATAAACTCATGAATACAATTAGCAATATCAGTGGAGTCTTTGCATTGACACCCACTTTTAGGAGTGTACTCCAAAAGTCTGCGTTTTTATTTCTTCCATTATGACAAACTATTACTCGGTTAATCTTTATGATTCAGTAATAACTTTTTAAGAGTAGCCCTGAACTACTAAAAATGGCATAGAATCATAGGATCTAAAATTTATACATGACTATGCAGTTTGAAAATGGCCTCATGTCATCCTGCCATCCCTAATAGCTAGCCAGCTAGCCGCTAGTAGCTAACTGCCAATAAACTAGCTCACATTTGTCACAGGTCGACACGGGAGGAATTTGAGTATCAGTCAATTTTCTGAGTGATTTATTTAACAATAGTTAAACCTGTCAAAATATAATGGTACCATTCCAATCACGACTTTGTTCCTCACTAACATTAGCTTAGTTAGCGAGCTAGCTAGTTTAACACGCTGGTTCTACGGCTAGAATTTTCCGGTTTCAAATCATTTGCATATCAGACTTAATTTGTTTCTAAGCCTATGAGCCTATTTTGGGACATCACAAACTGAGAAAATGCATAACAAATCATTTTGATATAGAAGCACTGGGAATGTATTTTTTTGCCGAACCATTCACCTTATCAAGCTAGATAATCAAGAAAAAAGAAATTATATTTCGAACACGCATTAGCAGTCATGAAAAAATGACATTGTGGCGACGTCTTACAAATTAGCAAACGAGGTTAGCTAATGCTTGTCTGCTATCTACATTCTTAGCTGGTTCTTAATTGTTATGAATGTTTAGTAGTGGTTTAACAGATATTAGCTATCTACGTAGCTAGCTAGCAAATGCTCTATGTGTTAATTCGCAGTCAAACGCAGAACCACAGAACAGCTGATTTTTACGAATTAGCAAACGAGGTTAGTTAATGCTTGTGTGCTATCTCGATTCTAGAGTTTGGAAAAACAAAAATAGAAAAATACAAATTTGACCAAAACACCAATCTATATGATGGGAATTAGCCATGCAGGAGGAGTTCACCTTGATCACCTTGATCGACCAGACTGTCAGGTGTCGAATTGACTCCTCTGGTCACAGCATTGCGCCCATTTCTTTCCCGCTCCTGCCGTCCTCCTCCATATAGGTCCCATCCCTATTAACCATGGAGGAGTTAACCATTTAAAAATCATGTTGTTTTTAATGTAGGGGTATCACTCTTAGAAAAAGGGTTCTTCAAGGGTTCTTGAAAGACTTTTTTGGACTGTTAAGGTTTATTAGCTTCCTAAAAGGGTTCTTACTCAAAACCATTTCTGATAGGCAGACACTCTGTTGTTGGGTTCTACATCGAACCTTTAAGGGTTCCCCCAGAGGGACAACTCATGATCCCTTAGGGGTTCTAG
>JAOUQW010000029.1:11848599-11859894 GCA_028565825.1 Olivaichthys viedmensis | reverse complement strand
TTGCACTTTATGTAGTCCTGTATAGCGTGCTGCTGTATCGTTGCGTGTTGCACCATGGTCCTGTAGAAACGACATTTTATTTCAATGTATACGAGGTATATGGAGAAATTACAATAAAAACCTACTTGAACTTGAACTTGAACAGTGGATATGAGCATTTTCAGGCATGTAGCTATTTTCTTATAGCCAGTGCCTGATTTATGAAGGTCAACACACTTTTGTCTCATTTAATTTGTGTACTCTCTAATCTTCCACATGTTGAGGAGTGACTAAGGGAATTTGGTCTCTGTGTCACCTCATATTTATACCCCAGTGAAACAGGAAATCATGAAGGACCACTTAAGAATTCAGGTGAACTTAAAGTCAAATATAAATGGGAACATGCTTCAGTTACATTTTGTTCAAAATAATTTTTAGGGGTGCCAACAATTGACAACATTGTTTAAAAAAAAAAAAAAATAAATTTTTGTTGTTGAGATTTTTAAATTTCTTAGAATAAATTTACTTCAATTAAAGGGTAGATTTCTCACATATTTTCAGTGAGATTAAGCTAATTAACCACAAATACATTTTTCCATAACCTTTTTTTTTTTTTTTTACCCATCTTTACCAAGGGTGCCAGTAATTCTGGAGCTGACTGTATGTCCTATTTGTACATATTCTTGTATCCTCTTGAATGTTCACTGTTCTACACCAGGCTGCCAAAGCAACATGTCGGTAAAGTGTCCCTGATTCTGATTCTAAAATAGGCTATGTCGAGTTAGAGATGTTCTGCAGAAATTCTGTCAGATTAAATATTCTTTCTAACGTCTTTTCAAATGCCAAAACAAATGAATACATTTAATCAGTATATATTCAGAAATATTAAAATTAAGTAATTTATTTAATTCCTTAGGTTCATCTGGTTTGTAAGTAGCAGAGACATTGACATGAACTCTAATGGGTTCTCTCTTTCCTCTTCAGATGTGTTTATATTGATGCATTTCTGTCCTAAGAATGCTTCCAGAACTTTGACCGCTGACCTCCAAGGAAGGGATGGCTGATCGCTGCGATCTCGCAGTCGCCCCAGGTCAGCTGTACATCGAGGTGGAGTTCGATTATGAGTACAAGTCAAAAGACCGTATGATTACCATCAAACAAGGAGAATGTTACCTGCTGGTAAAAAAGACTAATGAAGACTGGTGGCAGGTCCGCAAGGAGGAGGGCAGCAAGGCTTTTTACATCCCTGCCCAGTATGTCCGGGAGGTGAGACGGGCCCTCATGCCACCCTCCAAACCTCTTCCGCACGCTGGAGGTGGGGTGGGAATTAGGGGAGGATCAGCGAAGAACCGTCCGACTGCCCTGGAGCTTAAACAGTCCGATGAGTGCTTGAACAAGCGATGTCCTGCTCACTCACCCTCTGCTGGACAACAGGTGGCATTGCAGCCACCCAAAGAGGACAAGGGCAGTCCAAAAAGCCCCAGGAGGCAGGGACAGCAAACATTCCCAAACACAAAGCATGGGTCTCTGCCTCGGACCCGGGCTGAGTCCCCCCTTGGGCCCAGAGCACCACTGGATTTGGATGGAGAGACTGATAAGGAGGGAGAGAGGGAAAAGGGGAGAGAAGGAGAGAGAACAGCGGATGGAGGGAGGGAGAAGAGGAAAGAAGGAGAGAGAGCAGGGGATGGAGAAAAGGAGAGAGCAGTAGAAGGAGGGAGGCATAAGACTGCTGCACCTGGAGAATCTCCCAGAGTGGCGACGGAGAAAAATCGGAACGATTCGGAATCTGGGGATGAGCTCAGCAGCAGTTCTACCGAGCAGCTACAGGTAGGGGTAGCTTTTATTAACACACACAAGGACTTGCTGATTTCCAACGTCATTGCAAGTGTCCCTCAGTGTTACGTTTCACTTGCATCACCCCTCCCGAACAAGGGGGACAAGGTTTTACTGGCCAAATTTTTAGGACACTCAGCAGTAAGAAAAAGCAACATTTATTTACAGGAGAGGACATAATAATGGAAACCTCTTACAATATATTCATAGAAAGTACTTGTATGCTTTTTTTTTTTTTGTTAAGTAGCATCAATGAGGTAGTAGAGAAATTCTGTATTCTGAAACGTGTTGTTGTCCTGATGCTTCAAGTCATCCTGGAAAGCCAGGGTAAAAAGTCAGACCAGACTGTTCAGATTTGACGTGTGTTTACGGACTCGTACGTCATAAGTTATCACAGATACATCATCACGCCACAACCTTAGGCACTAAAGAATATCTGGCTATTGTTGGTGTTGAGCCAGAGACATTATCAGAGGCAATACCGGTGGCCAGGGGTGATTGACCCCCCCCCACACACACACACACACACACACACACACACTTCCTGGTACCACTTTCAATGAAAAGCAAAAATTTAAGGCCAATTAAACGAGAAGAGATAAAGTGTACACAAGGCGATTAATCCGGGAAATTTTCGGAAGGCTCACGTACGATCAGAAGCCGATACATTACAGAAAAAGACGTGCTGATCCCTTTTGAAGCGGCTGAAGGAGCTCATCGCTGAGCAGCTTCTCATTAAGAGGCGAGCTGAATTTTTGTCTGATTAACCCATTTTAAAGAACTCATGTTGTTTACACGTGCATACATTGGCAAGCCAAGACTCTACAGTTTCTGACAATTTTGGTTTCGCTTTATGTATGATCAAATCTCACGAACATAAAAAACGGAACAGACAACGACGTTAATCTGATTTTGCCGAGCGGCAGAGCGCGCAAACCCAAATACTCAAAACATGAACACAGTGAAGCGACAACGGTGGAAAAAAAAGAAAGAGTAAAAGTCAACGGAAAAGAGTCACAGAAATGTTGTGAGCGACTCGGAATGAAGTAGCTGTTGGCCACTCAAGCCGAGGACACAATTTTTCATGAATGCTACAGTCCGGCCGGGACGCGTCATTCAACAGAGAATCAGCAGCAGACTCGGAGAACGCGGCAAACAGAGAGAAAACGCAGCTGATATCAAACTCAAATTCTAAATAGCTTTCAAAACAGCTTTGATGTACACTAACGTTTAAAAGTTTGGAATCAATGTTTTCAGTAATAGAAACTCATTTAGTTTCAGATCCATCTATAAAATGATTGTAATATGATTTTAGTGTTTCTGCACTTTAGGTTTCAAATCATTTGTAGAAAGCTGTAAAACATGTGTCCAGAATGATAACTCCAAAATGATTATGAAAGTTTTATAGCATCAAGAGTGATGTTAATATAAACATTAATATACAGAATGCCTCTTTTTTTGGAAAGCAGTGATCAAATCTTGAAGTGAAGACTTAAATAATATACTGGAATTATCCATTTTTATCATTTAACTTTTTAAATAACGTTTTCCCAAAATACTTTAAATACAAAACAAAACTTCTAAAAATAACTTTTGGTGTGTGGTTTATATTAGATATATTAGATCTACTACATTGTAGAAAAGTTTAGTGAATAGAATAATGACTGTTCATAAAACATGACGACAGGTGATTCCTAACTTTTAAACTCTAGTGTATATTAAAGTGTCGATCACCTTAATATAATTTCATCTATAGCCTACATCATTTGATATGGAACTACTGGGTACAAGTAATTGATTTTACCATAGAACATCATTTGTGTTTGTCGGGGCGAGCGTGTTCAATTTCAATTTTGGTGGAGTGACTGAATGACTCTGAACTTCATTCTACTGTGAATGAAAAATGGCAGAAAAAACATTACTGGTCATTGCAATGCATCTGCACAAGCATGGCGTGTCAATTTTGTCACAAGTGATCGCAAATCCTCGATCACAAATCCACCCTCAAGGACCGGCGCACTGTTGACGTCACCAAAGTGCGAACATAAAGAAGGACCACAAGGCTTAGGGCACTATTTAGGACAGGGCCTTGGGCTAACTAGCTAGCAGAGAAATAAATGAAGTCCATGATGTCAAATGTCAAATGTTGAGATGGTGTAAGACATTAAACTGCCGTTTTCCAGCTGTTTTGAAAAGGAAATTGTGTCAGATCGCAACCTTGGGCAGTGGTGGCTCAGCGGTTAAGGTTCTGGGCTACTGATCAAAAGGTTGTGGGGACCGCCAAGCTGCCACTGTTGGGCAAGGCCCTTAACCTTCTCTGGTCCAGGGTGCCGTTATCATGGCTGACCCTGCGCTCTGACCCCAGCTCCCTAATAAGCCCTAATAAGATAAGAATTTCACTGTACTCTACTTGTATATGTGACAATAAAAGGCTTCTTCTTCTCCTTCTAAAATCTGCTCCTGGAGTCTACTGTCATGTTGACTCGATCCTTTGCCTATCATCTCACAAATTTTACTTAAACTGGTAAAGAAGATGCTAACAAGGAGCCTATTCTGCCAGGTTATCTGTCATATCTGTGACCAAAATTAGGCCTGTGATTTATTTTATACGTTTATTAGGCTATCTGATATGTATGGAAGCCCGTTTCCGCCACTTAAAAAATGTATTACATTGATTAGTACAAAATTAATTACTTAGTATCTCATAATTATAAGAAACTAGGTCATAATAATGATACATTTTCTTATAATTATGACTTAGTTTCTTGTAATAACGAGACATTTTCTCATAATAACACAATTTTTTCTCATTATTGTGACCCAGGATGTTAAAGATGTTGGTGGCTCTGGAAGTTGTTCTATTCCTGTTCCAAAATATTTCTTAAAATATATGTGGGTTTTTGATATTTGGTTTGATAATGCCACATCTTGGCTTTTGGTAAATTATTAAAACATTTTGAAGAAATAAAACAACTGAATTTCAACTTTGTCTTGCAAAATAGCTACACAGAAATAAACACACACGTGTCCGTTCTCACACCGGGGACAATCGGCCATGAAGCTGCAGTCTTAATAAGCATTTGGTCACTTATACAGTGTTTGCACTTGCCAGCTGTCACAGTTGCGCATGGCGACCTCGATCACACGCCCTGATCAATACTAATCTGGGGTTTAATGTATGTCCATTGATCAGCCGACCCCGGGGGGTAATTTTGAGTTCCCTGACGCTTAAACAGGGTGATAATCCAGGGTAATAATGGCAATTGAGACCCTTTAACTCCATGGTGGAACACTCAGCTCATGAGGAACATCGCCGACCCGGGAGACCACTGCTGCAGAAATGTCATTGTGTAAGCTAAATATTAGGAATGTGCTTAGAAATGCGTACATTTGGATACTTTTAGGTACGAGGTGAATTTATAAATAGCATTAAAGACTGAAATCCAAACGGACTTTTTGACCTTGTTAGCTCGTGTCCTTGATCAGATTGATGCACGCTTCATCTGTACTAATCACTTTTTTTTTTTAATTGTCCGTAATCTTTCACTAAAGTGCAGCGACTTTTTCCTGCCTCTAAACGGCCTCTGATTTTTTTGATTACGTCACGGTACAATTACGGGCGTGGCAAAAAAATATATAATAACCAATCATTTTATGTCATGTTTCAATAAACATGCTCAATTGGACATTAGTTAATTGTGATCACTGAGAGATATAATTGTCTGAGGTTTTAATTACAGAAAATGTAGAGCATATTTTATGCTGTATGTTTGTATTCTCCTGCTAGCTACATAGCAAGTTCATTAGCTAGCTTGTAAGCATAGCTAGCGCTAGTCAGCTGGCCGGTCATGCTAGGAAGTGGTTAATAATGAGTTTATTTAAAGTAGGCTGGATGTTTGAGTCGTAACGCTCCCATTTGTGTATTTAGTGTCATTCTCTTTCTCTGGCTGCATCGCTAATGCATAAAAAACATGCCCTGCGAGAGAAAACAGAATTTTCTTCAAAACAATCCATGTAAGTGGATTCAGTGTTGGTGGCACAGTTTGGTTACAAACAAGTTTAAAAAATTTACTTTTACTTAAAAGTATGTAAGCTAAATATTTAAGGCTGAATTATTCATATATGTCCGCCAAACAGCTAACAATTTTAACTTAGCAAAATGTTCTCTAAATGTTATTGTTCTATGAACTTTTGGATCAAAGAACATTCAATCGGTTTTCTGGGTGTTCGGAGAACATTTTTATATGACGTTTGTAGGCATTCCAGCAACGTTGCTGCAACATTTTTAGTCGCAGTATTTTGTGTCTAACTGCAACGTTCTAATAACATTGTGAACCGTATCGTTATTACAGCATGTGATTTTAGAACATTGCAGGAACGTTATTTTTTAGAATGTTACAACCTAACCTTCTTAGAACCTGTTGAATACTTACTGAACATTCTAATAACGTTCTCTGTTCTCTGGGCATATAGGCTTATCCCTTAAACAGGCACAACAGTTAAATCTGTTATAAAAAATTATGTAATGCTGTTTCTTGGTTTATTTGGACCCAAGTAATAGACTTCCAAGGAAAAAAATCACAAATGGTGTTTGATTGATTTTTATGAATTGTATCTCCCAGGATATATTTCTGTGTTAATATACAAAATTTGTAAAATAAATAAATAATTCATTTAAAAAAACAAAACCTTTCTTTAATTAAGAAAGTGTTAAAAAAAAGGAGAGTGTAAATGTTTTTGCATTTTTGTAAATGTTTATTTATTACTTTTTAATTAGGATTCAGTCCAACCCAATTGAAGTTATGTATTTATTTGTTTGTTTGTAAATTCTGTCAATTCTAGTCTCTTTAATTTCATCTGAAATTAAAAAAAAAAAATTGTCTCTCTTTCTGCTATAAAATGTTCCAAGAAAATGCCTTTAGGGAAACAAATATGGTAAAATTGCTAGAATGCATTTGTTTGTACGTTATATTTTCTATATTTTACCAGTGTATATGAAAACTACAGAAATACAAATATTCTTAATATTGTAAAATTAACCCCTTACTACCTGTAATCTGGCAGCGTATCCCAGGAGATAAATAGAGATGAAAGTCTGTTAATTAACAGCATGAACAACTTTTACCATATTTTTATTTATCAGCATGTAAAGATACTTGATTAGAATTAATAATGTGTTTATATGTGCATTAGGTAAAGGCCTAATTATTTATTACATGCTTATAGGTGGGCAGGATGCTTTTTGGCAAGGCTGACTAAATGATCCCAGATAACTAGAACCAAGTCATGTGACACATATGGTCAAAAGATACTAAACTTAGATACATGCTAACATGATTCAATTCTCATTCATGCTCCCTACATCCTGTCAAAAGAGAACCTACCTTATGGTGCAGGTTGCCTGTTTAAGGGTTCTAGAGTCATGTATCCATCTAGATCGTTAAATAGGCAGTGCTGTTGTCTTCTCGCCTGATTCACATCTGGTAGTTCAGTGGCTAAGGTTCTGTGCTAGTGAGTGGAAGGTTATGAGTTTAAATCCCACTTGCTAGAGATTCCGTCTTAGTTATCAAGTGGTTTATGTAAAAGCAAACCATCTACAAGTGTGAATAAACTGAAATATTTTTGGGTAATGTTTCTTCACGGTACCAGCTCTATCCTTTATGTAGATGCAGAGGCGTTATAAATTCCATCATTTAAAGTGTTGGAGACTAAAATTGATGCAAAAAAAAAAAACCCCACCCAGGAGACATTGATGTGTTCAGAATATTTTGTAATAATTGTATCCCAGGCTGAAAGGACTTTAACCAAGTCCAAATGCTCAGCTGGACTAAATTGCTGCTAATCCCCCAGTTTCCCGCCACAATGACGCATGTGCAAGATCTGCAGGACAGGAGGAAGGAAGGAGGGAAGTAAAAAAAAAAAAAAAAAAAAAAACCTCTAAATATCTTCTTGTTTATTCCTGCTCGTTTTTTCCATATTTACTTGTGAGCCGTCACTCATCTTCTGTCCTTCCCTCGTCCGTTCTCCCCTGCGGCTTTTCTCTCACGTCCAGGCTGCGGGCCGGCGCTGGTGGTGCTGAGCCCCCGAGATCTGGAGGTGCATCTGCAACCAATTAGAGCGCGCCTGCAGCCACCCATGGACTCGGTGACGGATGGGGCTCGTGTATTTATAGCCGAGGTAATTGGCAACACACACATACACGCGCAAACACATGTTTGTAGTGTGCGTGCGTTTCTCAAGCAGATCGAGGCTTCTTTTTGTTTTTGCGCGCGCGCGAATTATGCTTCGAGTTTGGTACGCGGTTACGCCGCGGCTTTTGAAGTGGAGGCCGATCGCGCCCGTGATCAACCCTCGTGCGTTCCTGCACGAGAAGGTTGAGGAGCGGGGTTCATGAATACGGTCATCAGTCGCAGGACAAGAGATGGACTCAGCACAAGCTCCGCAGCCGATGCGCACGTCCGAGGCCGAAGTCTCGGCTATCTGTCCCGACCTGTCAGCGCGTGAAACCTGCACGGGGGGGAAACATAACCAGGCCACATCTGCCTCTCGTTAGCCTCCATAAATGACTGCCATGTGGAGCCCTGATAAATAGGCCAGTCGATTTATTGGAGCACAACAAATTGGCTACAAACACTGACATGGAATCGAAGAACTATAAATATTGGGCGCGATGAAAGTTTTAAAACGTGCCGCAGCTAGTTTACGAGAGTCCAAGGTTCCCCCCCCCCCCTCTTCCTTTTTATATACTCTCTCTCTCTTCTCCTCTCTCTCTTCTCCTCTCTCTCTCTTCTCTCTCTCTCTTCTCCTCTCTCTCTTCTCTCTCTCTTCTCCTCTCTCTCTCTTCTCTCTCTCTCTTCTCTCTCTCTCTCTCTTCTCTCTCTTCTCCTCTCTCTCTCTCTCTTCTCTCTCTCTCTCTCTTCTCTCTCTCTCTTCTCTCTCTCTCTCTTCTCCTCTCTCTCTCTTCTCTCTCTCTCTCTCTCTCTCTCTCTCTTCTCTCTCTTCTCCTCTCTCTCTCTTCTCTCTCTCTCTCTTCTCTCTATTCTCCTTTCTCTCTCTCTCTTCTCTCTCTCTCTCTCCTCGCTCTCTCTTCTCTCTCTCTTCTCCTCTCTCTCTCTTCTCTCTCTCTCTCTTCTCCTCTCTCTCTTCTCTCTCTCTCTCTCTCTCTCCTTTCTCTCTCGCTCTCTCTCTCTCTTCTCCTCTCTCTCTTCTCTCTCTCTTCTCCTCTCTCTCTCTTCTCTCTCTTCTCTCTCTCTTCTCTCTCTCTCTCTCTTCTCCTCTCTCTCTCTTCTCCTCTCTCTCTCTCTTCTCCTCTCTCTCTCTCTCTCTCTCTCTCTCTCTGTGTCTTGCTCTCTTTCCTTTCTTCTTCTACTAGCAGTCCAGTAAAAAAAGAAGAAAAAAAAAAAGAAGCATGCCTCTGTGTCTGCAGTAAAGCATTGAGCTCGGATTCGTGACGTGGAACTCTCAGCACTTTTTCCTCTACGATCTTATCAAGTTGACGCAGAAACATGACCGAAATTTCCCGAAACGAATCGGCAGCAGACAGGCCGTAAACCCTGTGTAATTGCATATTCGGAGTTTATCTGGAGGTTTTTTTTTTGTTTTTTTTTTGGCGAAAACGCACACGATTCTCTTCCCTGGTGGTCCTTAAACACATCCATATGTCCTGTGTCTCTCCTCTCACTGCTCTCTCTCTATCTCTCCCTCCCTCCCTCGCTCTTTTGAAACATTACCCACTGCCTGATTAGTCGACCTGCGTGCCGTGTTTTTCCTCTCGTGAAGGTATTGCGCGCGCGCGAGACACTTTCTCCGCGTCGCAGATGGGGCTTGTGCGCGCGCGCGCCTGCGCAGGGTGTCAGGCCGGGAACACACGCGGAACACGGAACTCGTGTGTGGGCCTGAGAAAACCGATCCGTTTTAAAAACACGTGCTAAATATTAGCGTATTTCGCATGTTCCTGTTTCGCTGAGGAGAGGGCGGGGACGGGAGCGGAAAAGGTCCTGGGCCGGGGGTTAGGCCCTGTTTGAAACTGGAAACCCCCTTTTTCAGCCTTATTTGTTTTATGATTCGGCATGTTTACACTCGACGTGCAACATCTGGATTAGATAATTTGTCAGGAATTAACCGCCGCTGGATGCTTATCGACCCCCATCTGATTAAATCTGTTTGATGTTTTTGCTTTGTGTTTCACAATGATTTTTTTTTTCTTTTTTTTTTTTTGAGATTTGCATAACAGATGAAGGTCGCAGTGGAAGCAGCTATCCCACACACACACACACACACACACACACACACACACACAGTGTACCTCTATTCTCTAATTAGATCCCCGCTTTTGATCTGTAGTGGTTCGTTTAAAAAACCAAAGTGATTGGTGGCGTTTTGCCTACAGCAAAGGTCCAGGGTCCTGGCAAGCCACGTAAAAAAAAAAACCCAAAAACCCCACTTATAAAACAGCTCACAAAGCTGATAAGCGCTTCTGTTTGCTTATTTGTTTACATGTTTGTTTGTTTCCCTTGGATCGTTCCCATGTGCGCTGAATCAAACAGGCTTGTGTGCTAACTAATAACACATTCTGAGAGTGTGGAGTTGTTTGGCCGGAACATCAGCTGAGTGAGTCACAGGAGTCCGAGTTCAATCAAAGATTGACAGCGAGGAGATGCCACGATTGAACGATGTTGTGTATAGGACGAAAAGTGTTACAGTTCCAGAGTAACAAAAACAATTGAAAGTTGACGCATTAATCTTCAATTTGCATATGTGGAAGTTTGGTCTGGCGCAATATACATACGACTAATCTTGCTAATCTGAGGCAAGCTGACTAATCTCGGCCAAGCAGTCAGCTAAAGCCAGCTGCACTACACAACCAGCAACCATGGCAAGCGTAGCTTACCTTCATTCAAGCTACACTCATGATTGATGCCAACTCTTCTGCTAATTACAAAATAATAGCTAATCAAAAGAAGCAGCCTGACAAACAAGTTGTTCTTGCTCTCATTAGCAGCCCCGTAACCTCGAGTCATTGGCAACAGACAAGAAGTAGCTACCTAACTTCATGGATTAAAAATATAAACTGTATACATCAAGAACATGAAAATTATTTATCAGTGCTGCTTCGCTACTCGGTTGATAAAATAGTTTAACAAATAACAAGTTACTTGATTTAAAAAGTCTCGACGCTACAACCTCACTACTGGGAAATGTAGTTCGCCGAACTAGCAAGCTAAAGCAAATATTTTTAACCAAAGCTAGTAGTTTTAATACTAGCTGTAGCAGTAATGTAGCTAGATGCTGACGACTTTGTGCCTGTCAGTCCCAGTGAAAAAGGCGTGGCCTATGTGTCTGTCAGGCCCAGTGAAGGAGGCGTGGCCTCTGTGCCTGTCAGTTACAGTGAAAAAGGCGTGGCCTCTGTGCCTGTCAGTCCCAGTGAAAAAGGCGTGGCCTATGTGTCTGTCAGGCCCAGTGAAGGAGGCGTGGCCTCTGTGC
>JAOUQW010000029.1:11790233-11812875 GCA_028565825.1 Olivaichthys viedmensis | reverse complement strand
GTAGAATAAGTCTGTAATGTAATGAAACGTGGAGAAGGTGAAAGGGGTGTGCAGACTTTCCGGCTTGACTGTAGACTCTACTACTCATGTCTTTCTAGATGTTTTGCACTTTTTAGATTTTTTACCCAATTTTCTGGCAATTTCCACCCACTAGTTAAACTGTGATCTGCTACCGTATGACAGCTACCAACCCAGGAGGGTGAAGACAGTGAAGTCAGCAACACAAGTGACCACCAGCCACCACAAATTTTCAAACTGCTGCTTATACAACATCAACACGCTTGGAGGAGAGCACTAATTGCTCTATTCTGTATTCATGAGCTAACAGACACCAGCGATTGGCTGTCATCGCTCTGATCGACAGGCCAGACAGGAAGGCCATCTTTCCCACCCAGAGATCAGGGCCAAATTTTTACTCTCTTGGATTCCCAGCCACGGATGTCTGCTGCGTCATCGCGATCCGAAATTGCGATCCCCAATGGCAGGGAGAACACTTAGCCAGTTTCACGACTCGGGAGCATTTGGAGCACTTTTTTACCAGTCAAGTGAAAACGAGATTTTTGGAAGCTTGTTTTATTTAATCTGCAAAACAGACGACAGTGAGAACGACTCAACCAGACAACCAAATGTCATGGAGAATAACAAAAAAAGGACGACAATGCAAGTCAACAGCTGTTTTATAACCTAAAAAAGTAGGCAACGACAGTCGACATATTTCTGGCTCATATGCTTGAACACTGGAACCACAGCTTAAATGATTTCGATCTGACAATCCAAACCTTTTTCTCCAATCAGGCATAAAACGAACCCACAAGCATTCTTGAAACATCTTCTAAACCTAAACCACACTTTTTATGTTTGACTCTTTTCTGTCAGGAGTTCGAGAGAGTTAAGTTTAGTTTTTTTTATTTGGAGTGGTCCATGCGTCCCAGTGGATCGTGATCGGAGAGACTTGGAGAGGGAAAGTCGAGTATTAATGCCACGTTAAGTGAAATGGCTCTCAGTTACGAGCCTCTGTAACTTAAACAGCATATCAGCCAGTGTATCCTACAGAGAGAAACGTGTTAAAGACCTGTCTCTCACTCCAAAAAGCCATTCTCTCCCACTTTAACCTCCATGGCTAATGTGGTTTCAATGATTCTTTCTTTGCTCTCTTTTACACCCCTCCCTCCCTCGCTCTCTTTCTGTTTTTCACATGAAGATACCATTCACACAAATCTCTCACTTTCTCTCTTCGAAGACCTATTTGAATAAGAAACTGTTTGGAAAGGCTGTATTGGTTTGGTGCTGTATTGTTTCGACTGATGGATGGCTCTTTTTTTTTTTTATCATCCACTGCTGGCAGAAGAGACACATTTTCACACTAGATACATTTCCATCCAGATTTTTTTTGCCAATTTCCAAAAAAGTCTGAGAAAGAAAACCTGTATACCTGTTGTGTCGGAATATTTTTTTAAAGCTCCAGTTACCCACCCACAGAGTGTTTCCTAAATGTGTTCTTATTTGTTCTTGCTTTCTTGTATACTCACTTGACATCTTCTTGCACTGTCCAAGTTTAGTTCCAATACTGAAGAAGTACACATGTTCTTGATCCTGCCCAAATGTTGAGGTTGGTGACCAATGAAAACAAATTTAAAAGACTTATTATACATTGCGAAGACTTAGTGATGCCAGATGAGGCCACTCAGAAATTTTCAGAGCTTAAATTTGTACAGTGTGTTAACATTT
Organism: Olivaichthys viedmensis; assembly: GCA_028565825.1. Classification (NCBI taxonomy): domain Eukaryota; kingdom Metazoa; phylum Chordata; class Actinopteri; order Siluriformes; family Diplomystidae; genus Olivaichthys; species Olivaichthys viedmensis. The sequence goes on along the minus strand of JAOUQW010000029.1, from coordinate 11,811,147 downwards.
GATTTTTGAGGGAAAAAAAATAGCTGAGAAGTTAGCGAATATTTGCTCATTTAGTACAAGCAACACCTAATATGAAAGTTTGTTCTGACTTTTGTTAGGACGAGGCTCTGGTTAGCTAAGACAGCTAGCTAGTAGTCTTGCACTTTTCATCAATAAACGTGGCCAAAAATGGACTACTTTCATAGGCCATTTGTCAGACATTGCAAACGACCAACCACAGACTTTTCAGGTAGCCCATCGGCAAACGTGTATGGGTTTCGCTACTCACCACTAACTTCTTCAAACAAAACTTTTTTTAAATGCTTAAAATGTTACCATATCTTTCTCAGGTTGTTCAAAAGTTTGTTTTCCTGGAAGTGCGTATGCATGCAAGTGCATATAGTCAATCAGATTGCACACCTGCAAGATTCTGAAGCTTTTGGCAAGTGTATGATAGGTATCAAACACTCCACAGGCCGTGGGCGGAACATCTAAGGCTATGACTAGCTAGCTAGCAATAACCACCTGTGATAACTAGCCAGCACATTTCCCTCAGCTTTTTCCCACAGTTAGCTCATGAAAATCCAAGGTACCTTAGAAACTTGAAAACTGCTAGCACCTAAGCTAAAGGAGACTCTGTAGCACGTCTTGAACTCTTACAGGAGTGTTCTCCATTTTCCTTGGGTTTTTGTTCTTACAAGATAACTTGACAACTCGATAATTTCTCAGGAATGCAAGTCCACTATTGAGAAAAGGCCACACAGTCAGGGAGAGACTGGAAGACGTACGCACTGACTACGTTATCATCATTGACTCCAAAAATCTGTTTTAATCTCTTTTTAACTTTTTATCCTTACGCCAACTTTTCCACCTCAGCCAAATACAGGGGCATTATCTACACCCTCAGAAAAAAAAAGGTTCCAGCTAGAACCCTTAAGGGGAAGGTAAGAACGCTTAAGTAGCCAAATAACCATTGAAGAACCGTTTTTTTTTCTAAGCATGCAGAAAACTTTCGAATCTCTATCAGTTTTCTGCAATCCTTGGATCACTGTCACTCATGACCTCCACACACTTCTGAAGATCCCTAACCCTTCCTGTTTGTGTGGGAGGGAGAGACCGGTAAAGCCATTACTGGGGAAAGAAACACACACATACAGATGGATGGATTTTTCCTGTGCTCAGGCCTGTCTCAGGAGCGGCTGTTGGGGTCATGACCTCTCGTTCGACACGTCGCGCCTATCGCCAGAGGGGTGAAAACCAGTAAAAGTACATGACCACATGACCTTAAAGGAATACTTCACCTAGAATGACAGCATTGGCGATAATGAAAGAAAAGTAGCAGGGGGTAGTTGGTATCGGTATTTGAGAGTATTCTAACTTATCCTAGCTAGATTTTCTTTGTAATTAACCACATTCAGATCATTGGACAAAATATTGCAAAGGTCTTTAAGAGTGCCAGTTGATAATGAAGGAACGAATATTCCCATATAACAATTACATATAAAAACATACTGTACATATAGAACTACATATATAAATGATAAACTTCTGTTAATCATTTAGTCATATTTTGATCCTTTGCCACAGCAAGTGTTACAGTAGCTTTGGAGCACAACAGTCACCGGGCCCTTCACCCTGTTTATCATATGTATGTTCAGATTGAGATTTTCCAAATTTTCAAGTGTGTGTTCTCATTGAACTCGGAAATTTATGACCGGTCCGAGTGTGCTTTGGCATTCCAAGAGCGGATTTAACAAAACACATATATAGCACTTCAGGCTATGAAACACGTACAAAACAAGCTGATAGCTGCAAAAAATCTGAATTTTACAAAGAATCTATCAATTCCATCATTTACATGCACTTAAGTAATCTGATAATTCGGAAACTGCTGATCCTGACCCGCCAATAAACTCACTGAAGAAGAAGAAAGACAGTACATAAAATCTCATTTAAATTTTTTAAATAGTTATAAATAAATTCCCACAATGCACTGACTCACTTCCTATCAACCACCATTTTCCCACACTGAAATATAACTGAAGTCATGCAAATGACGCACATAAAAACTAAAATCGAAATTTATGTATCTATGTTAGTTTGGGAGGCAATTTTCAAAAAAAAATTATTTGATTTTGGTATATTAATTTACAAAACATTTTTTTTGCAGTTTTAGTTTTTGTTAACTATGATCATCCTGATTGGATTACATTTAAATAAAAATGGTAAGAATAAAAGGTTTTAAGTAGAATGTAACAGAACTAAACTGGACAATTGGAACAGTAGTGAATGAGCACACCTCTAACTTTCCCTTTCTTCCCCACATCCCCCTGGTTTTGCATTTAGGTCGACTGCAGGTCAGCGACGCTGTTTGAACAGACAGCACCAGCTGATACTGACAGCTTGTTTTACTCACCAGGCATGAAGATATGGTAAAGAGTCCAGATGCTGTTTGTGTGTGCTGGTGCTCAGGGCAGTAAAGAGACCTCTAATGGAGAAAACAGAATTTGTTCATCATTGTTCATCATTCTGTGACGGTACAGTCACATTCCAACACATAAACACCATCACACATGCCTCACCATCATCAATCCCTTGCGCACGTTTCCCAAACCACACACCCTATTCACTTCATAGCCCACATAAACACCATTAGAAAGATCTCACTATTATCAGTAGACTGGTGACGTGTCCTAAACACCCTATTCACTATATGGGTCATGCTTCATCCTCAAACACCACTGGAATTCTGTACTTGCTAGCATTCATCATTTGGATCCTTCCTATTGCTTCCTATATTCTCCAAAATGGTGGATGCCCAAAATATAGGAAATAGGGTGTAGTTTCAGGCATAGTAAATGTAATGGTGCACTATGTAGTGAATAGGGTGCGGTTGCAAAGTGCAAGTAGTGTCTGTGTGCAAAAGCTCAGGCAAGGGCACTTTTGAATTGAATGAATTCAGTGAAACGTGCAGTCGAAAACATTGGTGCTAATTTAGCAATGTTGGTTCGCGTCCAGAGAAAAACACACTTTAAGTGGGAAGAGAAAACATTTCAGAGATAGAGCAATGGAGGTAGATCTTCAGGCAGAAGATGAGAAATAAACTTCTGATGGTGGGAAATCTCCAGGAATGAGGTCAGAACTGCACTCTTGATGGTGGTTCGGTAGAGCTCCAGGAAGAAGGTCAGAACTAAACTCTTGGTGGTGGTTCAGTAGATCTCCAGAAAGAAGGTTGGAACTAAACTCTTGATGGTGGTAGATCTCCAGGAAGAAGGTTGGAACTAAACTCTTGATGGTGGTACAGTACATTTTCAGGAAGAACATTAGAACTAAACTCTTGGTGGTGGTAGATCGCCAGGAAGAAAATCATAACTAATATATTGATGGTAGTAGGAGGGAGGTTAAAAATGAACTCTTAATGGTGGTAGCTCTCCAGGAAGAAGGTCGAAACTAAACTCTTGATGGTGGTACATTAGATCTCCAGGAAGAAGGTTGGAACTAAACTCTTGATGGTGGTACAGAAGATCTCCAGGAAGAAAGTTGGAACTAAACTCTTGATGTTGGTAGCTCTTGAAGAAGAGTGTTGGCCATCCACCCCGCTCAGGTAGTGTGATCTGAGCAGGCCTGCCTACTGTCTGTCTCTATTTTCAGTCTCACACTGAATACCTCTCCTGTTGGTGTTTTTCTCACTCATTCCCATTTACTGGCTCTCTAAGTTACTACATATCACAAAACCATAAAAACCAAAAACATCTTGTTCTCCCCCAGCCTCCATGACTTTCCAGAGAAAACCCTCTCGCACATTCTTCATAAAAAACCCTTCATTCTTCGCCCTTCTCCTCGGGCTGTTACCTGTGAGTTATAGCCTTGTGCACATGATTTACCCACTCCAAAGAAAAGACATTTGCTAATGCTCATAGATAGAATAACAAAGCAAACTCTGGAAAACCATACTTTTCAGTTCTTGTAAAGTTGCCTTGTGACACTCAACCCCTTTTCCACCAACACAGGGTACCAGAGAACCAGAGAACCTTTTTTGGAACCAACCATTGACTCCACCAGTTTAAGAGCCAAAGCATTACAAAATCAGTTGTATAAGTTCCCTATCACACGGCGTAAATATAGTAGGCTAATCATGTCCTTTAACTTATACGTTTTATTTATGGAGATCATATTTTACCATTCAATTATTCAGCATCCACACAAAGCATGAAGATATTATTATGGACAATGATTACACTCAAGACAATGTTTAGCTATTTATTCTGAATGTGTCGTTATCCAATGGAAGTTTTGTTAGAAGTTGGAAGTTAGTGTATCTATCAGCCAGTTTCTTTCTCAGACCATTGACTTTTGGAACCATGAGGTGATATTGATTTTGCCCCCACACTATTCATGTGTTTTGCTTAATGGTGGTAATGTTACCAACCTGAGTTGCTTAAGTTGTTGTCATGTTGACAAAATAGCGCAGTTCCCAAACTCTGATTCCACCAGTTCGTTGGATTCAGACCGGAAGCTTTTTAGTGCCAGAACAGAACCAATGTTGCCTGGCAAGAACTGGCTTTTTCATGGTGGAAAAAGTATGCAATGGTTCCAGATAAGGCACCAGCATCAGCACTGGCACCATGACGGTGGAAAAGTGTCATAAAAAGATCTCGCGCCACAGTATGGCACAGTATCATTTTGGTATCTGCTACCAGATTGACCATGACTGCATGACTGCAAAAAAGGTTAAATCCAGCACCCTAAATGGTTCTTAGGTTCATCTCTCTGGGGGAAGCCTTAAAGGTTTCCCTACACTCTCAAAAATAAAGTTGCTAGAAAAGATTATTTAGAGTGATGCCATAGAAGTTTTTTGCTTACCTAAAGAACCATTTGATTGATGTATCTTGAACCATTTTTGTTGATGCCATAGAGAACTAAAAAAATGTCCCCCCATAAATGTTACCATTATGTGGAAGGATCTTTGTGGTGGAAAATGAACCAAAACGGCTCTTCAGGAAACCAAAAATGGCTCTTTCAATGGCATCACTCTAAAGAACCTTTTCTGGCAGCTTTATTTTTAAAAGTGTACAACAGAGGGTTTCCATTTTACAAATAGAAATTCAGCTAGAACTATCAACCATCCAAAAATGGTTAGGAACCCTTCCTTCTAAGAGTGTATTGTCAGACACTCACGATGCAGTTAAGGTAAGTGCGTCAAAATGGTGTAACAGGTTTCTAGAGTAGTTGCTAGGGTGGGTAGGGGCATTTGGGTTGGCAGAGAGGGGATTAGAGGCACTCCCTGGCATAGTGGGTGGGAGAGAGTGAAATATTATTGCAAATGTTTTTCCTCACCCTCTCTAGCACTCTCACCCTCCCTCGCTCTCTCGTAGGCAGGTGGTCTGGCACAGAGCTGACAGGGGCATCAGAAACCAATTACCCCGTCTGCTTACACACGGCCTTTTCACTGCCAAGTTAAACTAACCTATCTGAATGGACCTCTCTCTCCCTCTCTCTCAAAGTTTGCTTTATTGGCATGACCACTTTCTTATTGCCAAAGCAACCACAAAGTAAGAAATGAACAACAAATATCAAACATGTCATGACATTTAACAATAGAATGCTAACAAAACTGATACTAACAATAAAACGTAATAAACACAATGGTATGGATATCAGCTCTCTGTCATCCCAGGATTGGCAAGTGGACTTTGGGTGACTCACTCAGGAATGCAAGTTCTTTGGTCCTCCACTGTTCCTTAGGCTGCAACACAAATCAACAAACATTTGCAGCTACACATGCTGTGTCCCTCTCTTACTATTATAGGTAACTTTTTATCCTCTAGAAGCTAGCGGAAGTTCACAATGTTCTGTGAATTCATGAACCCTACACTCTCAGAAAAAAAGGTATGAAACTGTACCTTTTCTCACTGTGGTGGTACTCTTAAGGGAGCATCTTTCGTACACACCTTTAGTGTGTATCTTTTACCTGGGAAGGTTCATGTACTGTACCTTTAAAGTTTAGAAGTGAATTAAAGGTATAACAGTGGTCCTTAATGTCTAATTATGTACCTTTAATTAAGGTACACTATATTCACATTTCCAGGTAAAAGATACACACTAAAGGTACAAACGATGTTCCCTTAAGGGTACCACCCTAGTGACAAGAAAAGGTACAGTTTCATACCTTTTTTTTCTGAGAGTTTACGTTCACACCATCAAGTGAAAAAGCAACAGCTACTAGGAATTGTGATTCTCGCCATTAGGGACAAATTATATTGAGATTTTCTCCATTTGATGTGAATTAGTTATGACATGGTACATAGCTACAAATCCATACTATTAGCTTCTCGGACCAATCGTGTGCTGAATGCTGTCTGATGTTCCCCAGTTTCTATTCTGTCAAATTTTAGTTCCTATGGACCTCTCTTTTAATTTTGCTTGGCTGGCATTACAGAAAACTGAAAGAGGAAGTTATAACAGCGTTTTGGCTGTGTTTCCAGGACAGACAAAAAAAAACCCCACAATATCCAGGAGTCTAGCAGCTCTCTTGATTTTCTTTGGAATATTTATATAGTTTGCTAATTTGAATGCGGAACTCACATGATTGTGTCGTCAATGTTTGATATTAACTATTTGTGAAAAAATTCTGTTTAAAGCCACAAAAATAGAAACAATAGAAACAAACTAGGGGCGACATTAGACACCTGTTACCCTACTAATGGGAACACAGGACAAGGAAGATCCTCCTTCTTTTTTTTACATTGTTCATAGTTATCGCTCGTTTTTCACTTTCTTATCTTCTTTCTTCGAAAAGCCTTTGTTGTCATCTCCTGTTTCCTTCTTTGCAAAGAAATCTGTCCCTTCCTTTTTTCTTTTTTTTTATTTGTGGTTTGGGGTGAGGAAGCATCATCATTCTCATGTCTCATCTGGTTCTCTCTCTCTTTCTATCTCTCTCTTATTCTATTGTAGATGTAATGTAAAGCCCATCACTGTCTCCAACAGTAACCTGCTTCTGGGGCACCAGGACTGGAATCTTTAAGCAAATTTGATTTCTTAACTCATTTGCCTTCTATAAATGGTGCCATGTGTTTGATATTATATGTTTAAACTGTTCCAGCTTAAGGGTGTTAAAAGAGAGAGACGGGGAGAAAGAGGTACAGAGGGAGGGAGAAAAAGGTAAAAAAATCTGGTAGACAGAAAAAGCGATGGAGGACAGGAGTGGTGAAAAAAGATGAAATTATTTGAGATCCAGGCCCCATTCCAATACTCTTTTTTTTTTTTTTTTTAACATGCCCTCATCAACTTCTCTCCATTTCCACTTGGGGAAATCCCATCATCGTCTTAAGGGCTGTTCCAATACTTTATTACCTCAAGTGAAGTTTGTTAGATGAGCCTTTGGAGGGCTGAAAGATTTTTTTTAAACCAGCAAAAAAGTGACAGATAAATGTAGTTATGAAATAACTGAAGTTTGGGAGAAAGACCACACCTGAAACCCCACCTCCCTCCTAGCTAACGTCCTATTAATCCTATAAACTCCCCATAAAATTCCAATAAAATCCTATAACTTCCTGGCTGTTCTCAGAGTTCTCCCTTTTACAGCTCCACAATCACTCTCCATAACACTATCAGTTGAAGGTGTGGTTTGCCCTCGCAACATGTGAACCTTATATTTAAAAAATATTTTCTGCTTTCAAATTGAGTTGTATGTACACAACTACTCCATCTATAGTGACAGCTGATATAACTTCATTGTTTTGGTCAAATACCTCCATAAACTTGGCACCCCATCTAAAAAGAAATAGACAAAAACTTATTTCATTTGTTGGTGTTGTGTTTGTTCTATTTTGTGCTGGTTTGATTCTATGACATTATATTATATTATTATATTTCTTCACGGCAATTAGAGAAGGTGGGAATCCCATTTCTACCGCTGTAGAGAAAAACTACAAAGGCTACTAATGGGTTGAGGAGAGCAGGCATTTTGATTGGTTTTTATTTGTTTCCTTTTCATTGTTTCTCCATGGTATTTCCTTTGTTTTCCTGAATGTGGCATTTTGTATCAACACGTTTTGCATCAACTGAAGTCCAATACCAAACAATAAAATAAATTTTTCCAGAAATTAATCCATAATCTTAATTTATTGTGCTGATTTTTTTATTCACACTGTGCGTGACTCGGGCATCAGAGTGGAGCCTAAATTCTGTGCTTTATTGAATAGTAATAACATGGAAATGTCTGTATTGGATCGTCAGAATTAATAACATGCATGACCTCTGTATGAAATCAAATTTCTCGGCCACCACAATTAAACCCAATTCAACTCAAAACCAAACCAAAAATGTAACCAAATTGGTGTCAATTTAGTTTGTGTTGATTTGTGCTGTAAAAAATTGTTTGTGCCAGTTTGATGTTTTTACACATTACACGCTCAATTCACTATACCATCACTCTCGGCCATTGACTTACACTGATATAGAGTATAACGTGAAATATTAAAAAAACTAAACCGGCCCAAACAATAATGTTTATGGCACAAACCTGATTAGATAATGGGGTGGGAACTGGCAACAGGTAAATTGGGTGAAAATAGGTTAAAAAAATAAAATAAATAGTTTTTCTGTAAAATCATCTTGAAATATTACAAAACTGGTCTAAATGAAGCTTTCAGACTCCAAACCTGGAGAGCCACAGCACTACACAGTTTAGTGGTTCCCCTTCTGTTTTAACTCATCAGTTCAACTGATTAAGTCTAATAAAGTTATATCCTTCCGACTAATCACCTTATGTGAACCAAACATACAAACACACACAGTAGCGCTGTTATCCCAGAAGCTTAGCTGCACCAGCTATAGAAATCTAACCAGCAGTGAGAACGAAAGCAGGACAGGTGCCTTCTTTTACTTCATCCCTTCTTCCCTCCACAAGGAGGAATAAAAGCAGGTAAAAAAGAAAAAGAGAGAGAAAGGCTAACGTTGATGAGCTGTGAGTAATGGATATGTGACACAGGCGCCCCCCTGATGCCACTGACGTTAACGGGTATTAGCGCTCCAGAGAAACCTGATCCGGCGCTAAGCTCCAGTTCCCTCTGAAACGGGACAAAGCGGGACAGTGTCGTGCAAAAGCAGCTATAGGACTGCAGGGATCCGCCAAAAACCCTATAACCCTCCACTAATAGAGCTCACAGACTCACATCACGTTTTTATTGATGGAGTGTGTCTCGACTCTGATCTCATTCAGAATTTACACTCTAATACCCTTCCCATAATTCCTCCCTCCCAAGACGAGTTAGGCAGCACTAGTGCCTGTGTGCTTGAGACCTTGTTAATGTCACTGAAGCCTGCTTCCTTCTCCAGCTCAATGGCTTTCAGGGGGATGTCAGATTTAGTGGAACAGGGTTTTGGGGGGAAGTTCAGGGGGTTGAGTTCAGTGACATTCGTCCCTGCAGGGGAAATTGAAAGTAATGAGATGTGCAGTTTTCTAGGTGACTCCTGTTTCAGTCACGTACTTTTATGTATTTATATTCTCAAGTGACCCTTTTGGAAGTTCAGTTCTCGTACAGTGTCTTCATATCTTTAACTATATTGCCTCCTGGATGCCAACCAATCTGGTTACAAGATCATGCATTCAATGAAAACTGCTCTCCTCACAGTCACTGAAGATCTACACAAAGCCAAGGAGAACTCTATGTCTTCTGTCTTCATCCTCCTTGACCTCTCTGCTGGCTTTGACACTGTGAATCCCACAGTGATACAGTCTCATGGCCTCTCTTATCACTGCTATACCGTTGATGCACAACTTTACTTCTCTTTTCCTCCATCCACCTCACAAGTTTCTCAGACGATATCGGACTGCCTTTCTGGCATCTCCTTCTGGATGATGACCCATCATCTGAAACTCAACCATGACAAAACTGAACTGATATACCTACCAGCATAAAACTCCCCTCTGTTGGACCTGTCAATCACCATCGACAACCTCACAGTCCATCTGGCACACACGGCTAAGAATCTTGGTGTGATTTTAGATGATGGGCTTAACCTCTCCGATCACATCACATCAACCATCAGATCCTGCAGCTTTCTTCTTTATAACATCAGAAGAATACAACCTTTTCCGACTACAAAATCTGCTCAACATCTTACACAAGTTCTAGTTATTTCTGCAACTCTCTTCTTGCTGGTCTCCCTTCATATGCGGTATCTCCTCTACAGAGCATTCAGAATACTGCTGACCACCTGGTTCATAACCTCCCAAAGTTCTCTCATGTGATCCCCATATTGTAGTCACTCCACTGACTTTCTGTTGTAGCAAGAATCAAATTCAAAACTCTTGTCTTTGCATTTCAGGCGTCAAAGGACTCTGCACTACATTATCTACGCACCCTGCACGCGATCTTGAGACTGCAACTTCAGGGCACCTGGCGTGTCCTTCTCTGAGGTCTAAACAAGCTCGCAGCACAAGATCTTGCTGCTTCAGCATCCTGGCTCCTCAGTGGTGGAACGCGCTTCCCCCTCCACTCCGAACAGCTCCATGTCTCTATTCCTTCCACAAAAGTCTAAAAACGTTCCTCTTCCGACAATATCTAGGATAACACCTTATTTTCTCTGCACTTACCCTGCATTGACTGCTTTTTGTATTCTTCTTGGTTTTTAATTTATTTGTATTGTTTATGCACTTCGGTTTAAAATCGTCCTATTCGTCACTGATTGTGCTTTGTATTTTTTACGCACTTACGTTTGAATTTGTCTTTTTGTCACCACCTTGACCCCTCACTCTTGTGTATAAGGTTATGAATACTCGCAGATTCGCTAGTTGCTTTGTATCACCGCACCTTCAACTGTTTGCACGTTTTGTAAATTGCTCTGGATTAGACAGTCTGCTAAATGACTAAATGTAAATGGCTAATTTCAACAAGCCCTATTCAGACAGCATTAGTTTTACATGAGCCACTGGGGTAATTCCATCCTTTACACGTGCTACTGTCATTTTATATCTGTCCGGATTGGTGATGTCTGTGTTTTTCTCTCCATCAAAAAGAAAAAAGTTCAGCCAAAAATACCTACTACTTATCAATTAACTCCAGGGTGGTCTGATCATTTTATTGCTGCCCAGATAGACAATTCTGATTTGACAGGGAGATGTGGCCTCTTGTGTTGGTAATGTTTTTTGACCTCTGCTCTGCTAATTTTCTAATTAGAAAATTAACCTCCTAGCCCTGAGGTAATTCATTGTCGCCCAGATATGAGAGTTTTATCACAGAAGAGACGTGCAATTTGTTTTATGACAGACATCCCCCTGAGAAACTAATACCGTCCGAATAGGGCTTATGCCATTTCTTAACCATCTACTTTACATTGTTGTCACAAGACGACATACCATATACCATGTATTCTTGGATAAAGCCACATGGCAATGAAGTCTATTGCAGATTATAGATAATATACATTTTGAAGAGCTCTTATAAGGGTGACTCAATGGGATGTTCAGCAAGGGAAAGAGGAGGACTGAGGAAGATTTAGGTGTCCTATTTAGGTGACTTCATCAAGCACACAGTCGGTACACAATTGGTACAACTAAAGCCCACTATAAAATAGGTCAATTAATGAATAGTTTTTTTTAATGGCCAGTAAATCTTAGAGAAATGGTGGAACAGAGAGGAGTATGTGTGTGTTTGACAGATGTGTGTTTCTCCTTCTGAGAAAATAGTATGCGCATCTTGATATGTGATCAATGATCTGACGTATGAAAGCAACATTTAAAGCAACTAACAATTTATTACAATATGATTTAGAGCAGATTCCATGCGATGCACAATGTGATTCTGTATTGGTATAACAGTTTGATATAACAGCTTTGAGGAGGTTAGTTTTGAGAAGCGTTAGTCATGCCTCATTTACTTGGACTGACAGTCACAGAGAAGCAAGAAGTGAGAAAGAAAGAGAGCGAGAAACCCCCAATGCCAAAGGAAACTCATTTAATAATGTTTTTAAATAATACTAGTGCACTAGAAATAAAGAGGTGGGCGTGTGGTATCAGACTTTATTAGTGCACAGACAACCAGATCCATTCAGTCACCGTGGCCGAACAACTTTTACCTGCTGTACTGATTTAAACCAGGGGTCAATCGGAGGTCAGTTGCTAACACTCCTAGAAGGCCAGATAAGCCTTACTGAAGTGAAAAGGGTCGTGACCTCTGGAACCCTCCTAATAACCTGCACTAAATCTTTCAGGCTTTGAAGAGTTCACTCCCGTTTCAGTGTCTGCTTAAGTGCAAAGAATGCACTGGAAGGCTATCTCATCATCTCAGGCAAAGGTATATATGATAACATCAAAGGCACTACCTGGAGATATCAGTTGTGTGTGTGTGTGTGCGTGGGTAAAGAATGTGTATAAGAGCACTTTCCATCTCAAATCTTTATCAAACTCAGAGGAATTCCAGGAACATTTGCTTATGTTTGTTTGTGTGTGTGCTGTAGCCATATAACCTACTCACTGTAATGGTCATGGCACATGTGGGGTAATTGCCTGTATCTTTATGCATTCTTAAAACCTCCTTATGATCATTTGGATCATGGTACTTTTTCTGTATGTGCACATCGAAATAAAAGTCAAAATGCTTGTTCATTGGTAATCCCACATGAGCTACAGGTGTAGTGGATAGAGATTGAGTTGAAAAAGGCTGGAGTATTTCTTTAAATAGATATTAATCTTATAGATGGACAGATAGGTTGGGTATGTAGCAACCCAAACTACATTTCTGGCTAATGATACCAGAGAGTTTATTAATATTACCAACTCATTTGGCCACTTTATTGCAAACCATTTGTGCCTTCCAACAAATTTGGCTGTCGAGACCTGAGCAATATATTCATCAGTATTTACTGTTGCATTTTCCTTGCAATATGTAAATATACTGTTGGATTATGAGACATTTAATTATAGTTTGTGTTCATAATGTGTCTTTTTATTGTATTGTGCTGCACTTGCCATTTTACTGAAGCTGTACTTTTGGACATCACTCGTGTCTTTGGATTTAATTAAGTGATTACTTAACTTGAGAGAGGGGTTTTGTTCTCCCTGGCAGCACTGACAGGAGGGCGACGAGGCTGTTAAAACTCAGCTGAAGCGCCAGTTCCAGTCCGTACAGGAATGCAGGAAACAGGAGCCGGCTAAAGGGGAAAAAACGAGGCTCGTTCTTTGGCATCAGGAATCCCGCTGTGTGGAATTGCACTTTACCTCTCACGTTACCAGCTGCCTCAGACGGCCGACGCTTAGGCACGATCCACCTCAACGTGCAGAATTCATTACCGCCGTGAGAGCACAGGCTCAGCGGGACGGGACGATTCATAACACACCCGAGGGGATTCGCCTGCTGATGGAGATGTCTGGTTGACGATTAATCAGGAGTGGTGGGGACCACCGGTGTAAAGGAATATAGATTCATCAATTTTAATCAACTTGTTGGCTTTCAGAGAGAGGAAATAAAAACCTTTTGAAAGAAAAATCTTTCAAGCTATTGATTTAAGCTTTATTAAAACAGACAGCTGTGAGTTCGCCAAAAGCATCTGGACCAGTGTAAAAGATGTAGATATAGCACTGGAATGCTGACTCTAACAGTTATGAAAATCTTATTCATGAATAAGATTCTTTTTCATGAAGCTGAAAATGTATTAAGGCCCTATAGTCTCCATGACAGAATCACAGAATTGAGACGTAAAAATGTTTTTCAGATATAAGCACGGAATTTTAGGAGAATTGGGGACATTATTACAACATTTATGAACATATTAAATATTTAAGCAATTTGTCCTCAAACCATCCGGATACGTTCACATTTTTTGTTGTTTTTGCAAGCTGTCGAATTTCCTGTATTGTATTGTGTGTATACATCACCTGTGCATTAATAAAGTTACGTGGGTTTGCTAGCTTCTTGTACTAATGGGAATAATGCGATTAGCACCAGATACCCTAACAACATCCAAAACACTAAGAAACGCTCAATCTGTAAAATAACTGCAGAATTCAGGGCACATCAAAATCCCCAGAAAGCAAAAAATTCCCTCAAAATCCCTTTAAAATCCCAATATTTTTACCCTGGTCAGCTCAGCTCACTCAGTTAGCACCATAGCCTTCATTACCTCAGCTCACTCAGTTAGCACCATAGCCTTCATTACCAAAGATCGCTCAGTTTCCTGCCATGTTTACGCGGATCTGCTCAGAGAAATGTTCAAAGCTTGAGTCAGGCTTTAGTCTTCCAACAGACATCCATCAAATAAGACATCGAACAGTTTGCTCTGTACTTAAATGAATAGTTTGGCTAAAAGTTTAATGTACACGATTTTTCACTTACCCCAAATCACCCGAACAAACCCACACAGCTTCAATCCTAATGTGAAAGAATCTAAAGATAACATCACTGCCTCAGGCTACACAGAGCGAGAGATTAGCTAAAGACCGTTCACACTCTCACAAGCGACTTTCCCCACCATAGTTTTCATGCTCATAACTGGTAGTCTGAGGATTCACTGTATGAATGTCATTCTACAGGCCTGGCTGTGACTCAGGAGGTCATTGGTTCAATTCCAGATGCAATGGCTGCTGCTAATGTACCACTTAACCCCAAAATTGTTTCAGAGGGATTTTCCCTCGGTTAATTTAGTGTAATTGCAAGCTGTAGAAACCCTTTTATGTCTGGGACAACCTCTATATACAGTATGTATTAAAATAGGTTCTTAACTTTTCTTCTTTGGTACAGGCTAATGTTAGCATACTGTGCATGAGACATTTGTTTTTACAGTATCATTTACGATATGGACAATAAAAATGCAATATGTGAAAGTGTGGCAGCGGGGGCGTGGCCAAGCGTCGGCGGCTGCCGGAGAGAGCGGGGTCATCGCGGGGTGACAGGTAATCACGGAAGTGCTCGCACCTGTGAAGGATTAACCGATCTCTATATATGTTTCTTTCCACCAGCAGTAGAGATCGCGTTGCCGAGAGAGGAGCTACCCGGCGGAGAAAAAAGGCGCGATAAAGCGGAGGACTTCCGCTTTGACGAGACAGAGATCCGTTTTATTATTTATTTTGGGGTGCGCCACTTTAAACGCTGAAAAGCGTCAATGAAAAAAAGGACCCTGAATAAAAGTACGTTTTTCCTGAGATCTGTTGGCCTGCCGTCTGATTTCTCTCTACGCCTCCCGACCCAAACATTACAGAAAGTTTTTGGATATCGCGATGACGATGTGGGATACAATCAATTGTTTTAAGAATCTTGGAGAACTTCTGCAGACTTTGGCTCTCACTTGCTTCTGTTTCTGCAGCTAAAATCCAAATTACTTAATATGTTACTTTCTTTAATTAATTACAAACATTTCTCTGTAACATTTACTTTTTTGAAAAAGTAATGTTTGGAAATGTAAAATTTGCTCTTGTCTAATGACCCACTAATGCAGGAGACATCAAATAAACATCTAAGACAAAATTTCTATGCCTATATTTCTGTGCCTAAGACTTTTGCACAGTACTGTGTGTATGTTCTCTTGCATTTGCCCATGTCCTTGTATGTTCTTGTGTGTTGGTTGGTACACACAAGACTGCCAAAGCAAATTCCTTGTATACTTGTCATACTCGGCGATAAAGTGTTTCTGATTTGGGAATGTTCGAGATAGCAATCCAAACTTCACAGAAAAGCCACAATGTATGAGTGAATAGTAGTCTAGAATTTGTTTTGTTTGGGTATAGCACATTATTCAGTATACTGTATATCCTGTAGAATAACTTATTGCACTGTAGTATTACATGGCAAAATAAAATACACAGGCGCTAGCATTTAAATAGGCCTGTGGTAATAAAGAGCACCCTGTGGGCCTGCAGATCAGAGAACGCTGGTTGGATAACAGAAGCCCAGTGATTATCCAGCAGAGAGCAGCGAGGTGGCTGTTTTTTTTCCATCACACTGTTGCCCCATCCATTACAAGGCAGCTTTGGAATGTAAATATTTACGTGCAGGGGAAGGTCAGGGCGCGCTTTAATTTCTTCATTTAAACGTGCACTATTTACAAGAAATCCATCCAAACAAACACAAGTGAAGTGGGATACTTGCAGAAGGTCCTTGGCGCAGAATGCATCAGAATATTTCTGCTAATCCAGTCTGGAGGACGCCGTCCAAGAGCCATCAGCACATCAGCATGCCGAGCTCAGAGGCAGAGCGGCTTCATTAGATAAAGACGGGGCATGACTGAATGGAAACAGACACCGGTGCCATACATGTGAATACACAGCTGGTACGCCATGCCCATTTAAACTGAGGGGGTGTGCCCCTAAGTATTTTTGAAACACTGATATTTGATTGCAATTAATTTTATTTATTACTCATTTTACATTGGCATTTGATAACCGAGCCCTCTAGGGATACCCGGATGGTGACTACTCTTAAAAAAGGGGGTTCCTCAAGAGTTCTTTGGATGGTTTACAGTTCTAGGAACCTTTTCTGAAAGGGAAACCCTTGGGTGTAGGGTTCCACACAGAAACTTTAAGGATTTCCCCAGATAAAACAAACTAAGGAAACTTTTTTTCTAAGAGAGGACTAGAACTGAGTAAAAATGAAGTGTGGAACGCTGGACACTTTTTGCACTTGACAGTCGCAGTCTGCTCTATCTAGCAAAAGTAGTGGAGTCGTCAGAGGCCCCTGCAGTTTGATTTTTTTTTTAAATGGCCAATGCACTGAACGAGAACGCTGCTACACCACAGATGCTAATTAGGAGCAAAAAGTTTAGGGCGGATGTTTTTGCATTTTAAAATCTAAAGTGATTGTTCCTATGAAGGCTGTTATGGCGGTTCACCAACATGAGGTACCGTGTGGTACTTTTAGTGGAAAGTGTTAGTGTTCTGAGACATTACTACTCTACAAAAATCCAGGCACCAGATAGTCAAGTACTGTAAACAGTGTATGGTCTAAGAATATAGTGAATAGAATACGATTTAAGGCCTGATTGACAGCCCCAAAGTACAATAGATCAGGATGGTGATCCCTCAAACGGGGGGGGGTCAGCTTCATCTCCTGTTAATGGTCACGCGAGATCTGAGATCGGCTCTTTAGTTCTGAAATGCTACACATTGGCTTCAGAGTGTTTAATGTGCTCAGGGCTGGCAAATTAGGGTCTAGTGCAAAAATATAGAATTGAAGCAGGACTGAAGTGGTTGCACACTTGAGGCAAGTAAGAACTCGTCATTATTTTGAGCTAACAATTTTTATCGATATATTTTGACTGGCTGAAAAATAGGTAATTGACTAGAATGATTAGCTGCATTCAGTTTTTACGTTTATTACAGGAATTGGTTAAGGGGAAGAATGAGAGAATGATGATGAGATGAAGAGATTCCTGGGATAGAGGCCGTGACCATTCACACTGTACCAGACTGCAAAGCGCCTCAAACACAGGCTCCAGTCTCCATGAGGTCATCTTTGACATCTGCAAGGTTGTAACCTTTGACCCTAGTCTAGAGCATGGCGCCAATGATGTGGGTGTCTTTGGTCTTCAACCTTTAGGCATATATGGGATGTGCTCTAGATACTTTCACACGTGTTGCACACTTCAGCATTTTACGAGCAATGCCCTCCAATCGGAGGGCAGCTCGCTAAGTACCTAAGATAAAGGCTGTCTGGTTCGGCTATCAGAAGGTATCTTATTTTGGCCAAATTTAGGTACAGCATTCCATGTATCCTTACCATAATTCTGTTCACCCAAAGGTTCCATGAAGTGAAGTTTCCATTAAAATTAACTCGTTAACGACTGTAGAGAATTCCCCCATTCAAATGTCATTTTCAGTCAGGCAATGTTGAGGGGCACTCGCACACATATTGGGCAGCTCTGGGGTCCTTAGCACATGGTGTAGCTGTTGCAGGTAGCCAGGTGCTCCTTTGTTCATGCTCATAGCCCATGGAGTTCAGTACAATCCATGTGTTGGTGAAAAGGTTTGTGTTAACATTTATTGTACCTTTTATTAGAGAATAAGTCCCTACACATATATAATTACAACTGGTATTTGTTTAGCCAAAGGATAATATAGCGAAGTTACAGCTAAATGTACAATACAGCTAAAGAGATTATCTTTACTACTAAGGCTAGCATGCTAGTGAGCTATATTATATGACAAACAGTAGTCTAGTTGTGTTCAACACCAGGAAAATAGCTGCCACTAGTTCGGGAACCATCCTCAGGTAAGCAGATAAACTAGCGAATGATAGTGAACAAACAAATGTCTCATGCAGAGCACGCTAAAAGTTATGACGTATGATGAAACTTAAGGGTGTCCCGAACGTAGTACCTGCCAAGGTTCCTTTTTTTGGTTAAAATATGTCCCAATAAGACAGATACCTTTGAAGGATCTGGCTACTAAATTAGTTGCCTCTATAATGAAACGGCTGAAATGGCTTCTATGATGCTCTGGCAGAAAGGAGAGGTATCATACAATCATGCATGGGCTCCTTAGCTAATCTTACGTTCTACTTATGGTAACACTACTGAGTTGCCGAACAAGGTGACTTTGGGGTCAGCCGAGTGCTATCGTAAACTGAATCAGTTAACAGGCGAATCCTGCTTTCTCGTACACCCTCCTGGAGATGAGCTGTTGGCCCTCTACCCCTACAGACACACCAGCTTCCTATGGACGTTCCCACTTTCCCTTGGGTGTATGTGTTGTGTGCTTTAAGTGAGTGTTTGGAGCTGGCAGTCCGGCCCTGCTGTCTGTGCCTGTCTGCCTGTGCAAATCTGGAGATGAACCATGCGCTCTCCTTAGGCTTTTCTAAACCTTCTCCAACCCACCAGAGAGTTTTCAGAAGGTTTCAAGCCAGACAAGAGCCTCTACCAGACCCAGAATCAAACACACACAACATCCTAATTGGCACCCCGATGTCCCCTGAGTGGCAATGTGTGCTCTGAGGACGGGTCCTGTTTTTCTGTAATACCTTCTATACTGACAGTTGTTTCTCCTAGCTTCTAGAGCTGTTGGCTATATTGTGCAGAGTACAAGGAGAGAGAAGAGAAAAAAAGAAAGCGGAAGGAGAACAGAGGGGAGACAGAATAGAGGAGGGAAAAGAGAGGGTAAAGAGTAGAAGGGAAAGAAAGAAAGAAAGGAGAGAGGGAAGCATGGAAATAAGAGAGGAAAAGGAGAGAAGGTCAAAGAGGAATAAGAGGGGAGGGAAGACGGGTATCTTACGAACAAGGTAAGATAAAGAAAAAAGAAGCAGGAATAATAGGTGCGTTTCCACCGCAAGAACTTTTTCAGGAACCCAGGAACTTTTCAGGCGTGTTTCCACCAGAGCAACCAGGGCAAATTTTAGAGCTATAGTTCCAGAAACCTCTTTAAGTCCTGCCCCTTTTCTCCAGGCCAGGAACTTTTGGTATGGTGCTTGCTGTACTGAACAATATGACCTTCACCACCAATGAACTACCCTCTGACTGGCCATTTTAAAAATCTGTGTTTAGCTAACAAGCAATGCTTGTTTTATATCTGGTGGGGCACGACCAGCAAAGTTTCCGCTAATCTTTTTTATAAAAGTAGCAAGTCGAAAACTTTATAGGGGTGTATTTTGTTCACGCTCCTAATGTCGCTCGAGGCAAGTGGCAAGGAAGGCTTGAAGAAGATTCATTGTGTTGCTGTACTTTTGTTGTATCCATCTCACAGTTCATTTCGCACGTGCAAACGAGGCACTCGTTCAGAACCTGTGTAGTTCTCATTCAGGGTATGTTCTCGAACCATTTAGTATCTCAAAAGGTTTGGTGAAATCTTGGTGGAAATGCGCCTAGTGAGAGGGAAGTAGAAAGGAAAAGAGACAGAGAAATTAGGAAGTGGAGGCGAGGTGTTCTCCTATCCCTTCAAGAGAGGAAGACCCCTCGTCTAACCCAGGATCACCTTCTTGTTACCCCACAGACACTCTGGGCAACTGTTGATTCTCCAGCCATCACGTTTTGCAAGGTGTTCTTGGTGAGTTTGTGGAAACTTTATGGGAGCCAGTAACACACCAGCTGGCTGCGTTTGGACCTGCTCCCAATTCAAATCTCTCCCTGACTCGCAGCATTTATGTTTTGCATTAAGTCTTCCTCTCCCTCCTTCCGTCTATCACTTCATCTGACCTCACCCAGCACGTCGTTCACATTTTTCCCTCACATTCGAGCGCGTCACGCTTATTTTCCCATCCTTTCCATTTCACGCTCCTTAGTTCTTCTGGGACTATTTTTAGGCGGAGCCCCGCAGGAAGTGCAAATGTTCAAAAGGCCCCTGATTGGAGCCTTGATTAAAAAAGGGCCAAACGTTTGCCAGAAACTTCCTCACTGGTCCCGAGTGCTGCATAACAGCTGACATAGAACATCCAACACGGCTCCCATTATAATGACACGCGATATGCCTTATGCACTGTTTAGAAGTAATTGCAAGTGACTTCCGAAAGGTGCAGGAGGCATGAAATTCCCAAAACGGCATGCTGCGATTTTACAAACTCCAATTACTACAATCACAGTCAGGCTATGTGTTTATTCTGTGTATCGTTATGGTGTATTTGACGTGTACAGAAATTTGACACGTGCATGTAAGTTTTCTGTCCTGTAGAATCACTGGCCTTCAGAAAGGCCTGTCGAAAGAGGACATTTGAAGATGTGACATCTTTTAAATAATTTACCCGATAATAGGATTAGAAGTAAGAGCTTTTAGAGAGAACCTGAAATCAAAACCTTTTTACCTTGTTAGCCCATGTCCTTGTTCAGATTGTACACGATTGAGCTGTACTAATCACTTAAAAGACAAAATCTTTCTTTGTCCGTAATCTTTCACTAAAGTGCAGTGACTTTTTCCCGCCTCTAAACGACCTCGGATTTTCTGATTATGTCGTGTGTGTCGTCTCCCCCCCCCGTCCCCCCCCGAGTTAGCTCATGCTCGCAGTAATACTGATTAACT
>JAOUQW010000029.1:11757116-11773079 GCA_028565825.1 Olivaichthys viedmensis | reverse complement strand
TGACTAATGAGCAATTAATATAAGCCCTACAGTAACTGGTTCTTTCAGAATCCTGGGTTGCAGTTTTATTCATTATAAATCTGCTTTAAGTCATATATCATACTGGCTTCATTTAACTTGATTTTGCTTCGCAAGCAAGAATCTTGTGGGCTTATATTAATTGCTCATTAGTCACACGGTTGCTTTTTCTGAAATTTGTATAAGCCCACCACACAATGTATATCCTGAGCTTTGGTTGCCACCCTGTTAATGCCTTTGTACCCCCCATGGCCCCCCCATGAAAAAAAAAAATCCTAGAACCACCCCTGATTCCTGGAGCCATGTCAGCTCATGCATGTATAGTCCATATACAGCAGACATGGATGCAAGCGTAATATTCTGAAAACACTTTCTGTTCAAATTAATGTCTGGGGACATTAAGCTCAAGAGTGTGCGTCAGGCGAAGTGTGCGTGTGTGTGTGTGTGTGTGTGTGTGAGAAATTTTTCTCCCATCCAGTTTCAAGCAAAAACACACTCCTTGTCATCGTTCGTATTTATATTAATTTACACACCATTCGTACTGAGCCCTTCCATCGGATTTTACCCAAACAAACAGTGCGTCTGGCCGAATGGGCCTCGTCTTTCGCCTTGTAGACCTTCACGTCCTGTTTTTTATTCCTGTCGGCTGAAGACTGACGTTCGGACCTTTTGAACATTTGCCAGTTTGTTTCTTTAAATCTCATGTGTTGGGTATCGTTTACAAGTTTCTGTGCCAAAATACCGGCTGGCTGTTCATGCATTTGCATCTTTTTCCTATTTATTTAAAGATTTATGTCGCTGCTTAAATCGCGTTTGGCCTGTGAGTTTGTGTGTGTCGCACTTGGACGGCCTTAATCTACTCTCCTAAGTCTTTCTCCTAACATCTCGTCTCTCTTTTTCCTTTCATGAGCTGAGAGCCTTCTACTGGTCAGTCGTAGTAATGTCGAGTGCCTAAAAAAACAAAGTCTCAGGCATTTTGAATTATCGTCCATAAGACAAAGACGAACAACAAGAGAAAGCCCACGACCAGCGGACGATGATAGACAGAGAAGGAAAACTCTGGTCAAACAGCTTTCATAAGCTTTCAGCCTGCAGATGTGGACACATCTGGACAGAGATGAAGAGCCTCGTCTTAATTAAGACTCGTCCCGTGCTTGATGGTAGTGCTCAGCGAACTCACTAGCCTTCAGCTCCATACCACATAATCATCCAAGCATGTTTCACTTGAAGTGTTCCTTATTACTAGGGTATTACTAGGGTTACTTTGTCAGCTCGAGGTAGCAAAATACATATTTTCATGATAAGAGTGCTCTTAAAAGAGGTTTGTGAAGATAGATGGTGTCAAAAGTTCCCAGTTCCAGCACTGACTGACATGAGACGTCTATGGAAGGTCCATTATTGGGCCAACCTGTCCTGACTCAAATTATCCGTTAAAAAGATTAATTTTAAAGAGATAGTTCGGCCAAAAAGGAAATGTACACAATTTTCCCTTTACCCCCAAATGTACTCGATGAGTCAAGACATTTTTGGTGTCTGAAGTTTTCATATTTAGTTTTGCACTGACAAGTAATGAGAAGCTTTAAGCTGTCAGTTTAGCATCCTCCAAACTGCCTGCATAAATCATGTTTCATTTTTGGCCGAAAATAACACTTTAAGTCGGTCCAGGTCCGTCTTAATATAGCCCCTAAATATACGTCCTTTTTTATGTCTATATTTTGTACAAGGCGTATTTTATTGTCTTTTAACAAGTTTTTTTTAAGTACAACAATGGAAGAAGGTTGAATAGATGATGACAATGATTCAAATTTTTTATTATTATATATATATATATATAAATAAAAAGAAAAAATATAAGATTGACAGAAAAGGGTTAAATATGTCCTCTTGACAACTTAAGGCTATGTACAAAGGAGGAAAGAAGAGATTTGTCAGTTAATACCCAACATTGTGTTTTGAATTTTTTCCAAAGTGAGAAACTGCATCATAACCCTTATCCATTAACCAAAGGGAAAGAGGCAGCATTAACCCTTTAATGGACAAGAACATAAAAACACTTCAGAAAATTAATGAATTGCTATTCTTTAACACATTAGGGCTCAAATAACACAATTTCACAATTATTTTCAAAATATGACTTTTATTTTCAATTTCACAGTTTGTATCTCCCAAGATACATAAACCGTTTAAGGGTTAAGCTATATGCTATAGTGTTGGGTTGGCCTGAAATTTGGCCTATATTGAGTTTTACATCTTATATGTATACAACCACAACAGTCGTCTTTTCTATGTTCCCATGGAATAAAGATTTTTCACTCGGTCCAAAACAGACTTACCTTGAATGTTTGGCAAATGTGTCTTTTAGTTGAAAACTGGACTGAACCCTCTCTGAACTTGTACAGCCAGTTCTAAACAACCCTGATGAGCAACAAAATGTGTAGTTAATTATAAATATTCAATTCAAGATCCAATGATCTTGACATGGCAATGTAGATATACAATAATGTGTAATGTACATGTAAATATTAAAGGCATGTACAACACTGAACCAATATAGGCTTGGATTCAGTCTTCATATTCTGGGAATTTTTTCAAGTTTCAAACCTATTTTCCACTTAATTGGAATCCCAATTCTTGTCCTGGACTGTCAGTGTTTCTCATGCTTTAACACCGGAATGCTTTGTCGAGTGAGAGCTGTCCGAAGGAGTAACACACACTTTCTTATCAGATAGTGTGTACCTAACACGTGTTTATAAATCACTTAGGATGTGCACCATGCAGATTCTTGGTCCACTTATTTATTTTCTTAAACCCGGCACTGTGGACATTTCAAACATCTTGTCTAACACTTAGCATGCCATAATGACACACAGCGCCCTGTTTATGCGCCTCAATTTATCACTGTCATTATCTGTTTTACAGTCATGGGTCATGAGCTAGTAACTCATAATCATTTTTACCTTGTCATTGCCGGATAACTATAAAACAAGAGCGCTCAATCTAAATATAGCAGGGTTTAATGGCGAAAGCGAGTCGTCATTTTCCATGACACACCTGATTCGAGTCATTGAGTAATTTATCAAGTCCTTCATGGTTTGGATTGGGTGTGTTAGCGCAGGAAAAAACATGCAGTTTGCACTCCAAACTGGGAATTACTGGTCTGGAAAAATCACATGGTAATAACACCACAATTACGACAAAGGTGGAACAGGGCTTAAGAAATTTAAGCTGTAACAAGTTCTGCTGGTCCAATTCACTACATGCATGAAGTGACCCCTGCGCATTTTCCTATCAGACATGATATGATATGACAGGGTCAATAGCTAATGCAGGATGCAATAAATCAGTGCTGTTGTCTTTCTCTGTGTGTAGCTATCCTAGGGGTCCCCAGGCAAATTTTCATACTTTTTTATTGGTTGATGATTTCAATTTATTATTAGGAAACATTTTGCAATCTAGTAATGTTAATCTGATAGTGACTAGCTTTAAATGGGACTGCAGTGGTTTCTTTGTCGCCAGCTTACCTTTGTTGTTACCTTTGTGGATGTAACTTGAAATATAGAGATTAAATCCTTTGTACTTTCTAGTAGATCAAGGATAGAAATTGTAATATGTGGCAGCTCTTGTAAACAATGAGTGTAAAATCAACTGTAAAATGGATTGACAGTTGACTGGAGGTAAACAAGCTGGCTTATCTGCATGCTGGAAGTGTTGTGTGCACTCTAAATAACCATAAGAGATTCAGTCATCACATTTCTGTACAGTCTGGCTTCGCATCATCACACTCTAAGAAAAAATTATACTACATTGGGCATTGTGCAGAGACAATTATTGGCTTCAGGCTTGTACCCCTGATAGACATGTACTTGTATAGAATAAGCAAGAAAGCAAACATTAAGCATTCTCCTTTCAGCGAACATCATGCATGAGAGCCTTAAAATACTGGAACGAACCAAAAGTGAGAACCTTAAAAACTGGGACTAACAGATACTTAGAGCTCTAAAGACTAGAATAAATCAGCAGTGAAAACCTCAAAGACTAGGACTAATCAAGAGTTAGACTAGGACTAACCAAGAATGAGAGCCTTAAAGACTAGGACTACCCAAGATTGAGAGCCTTAAAGCCTGGGGCAAACCAAGAATGAGAGCCTTAAAGACTGGGACTACCCAAGATTGAGAGCCTTAAAGTCTGGGGCAAACCAAGAGTGAGAGCCTTAAAGACTGGGACAAACCAAGAGTCAGAGCTTTAATGGCTAGGACTAAACAGGACCTGAATAGCTTTTTTCCTCAGGCCATAACTCTCATAAACGAGCACACTTCCCACATCCATTCTCTGAGAACCATCACATAGTAGCATTTAACAATACACACAACTGATACTCATAATGTATATAGACACAGCATCCACTGTACATATCCCTTAACTATACATGTCCCTGATATTTCTAAGGTAACTGTACCTACCTCTCAGTGTACATTTCTTGATTATTTTAGTGTATAAAATTTTTTCTTTATATGACTGGAATCCATGTTGAAAATTTCCTTATACACCATAACTGGCGAGTAAAAGATCTTGATTGTCATTCCAGTGTAATTTACAGCTGTCTTTTAAGCCCTTTTCTCCGCTGTTCATGCTGAGCACCACCAATAAGACTCACTCAATCAAATTCCACAGTAAAACGGAACCGGATCCAGGCCAGCAGCCGGGAAACAGATCTCACCCTGAAGCTAGGTCTATCCCAAGCTTGGAGAGTCAGCAGGAGGACATTGTTGTGGTTTCCATCTTGCCGGATGTGCTGGGATATCGGGGGGTCGGGGTTCCTCACTTGGTAGGGGGTTGAGATGGTGTCATTTTGGGGTCACTGTTTTTAAGAGGGGCCTGTGTTTGAGTTCAGCATTGAGTGTGAGAGCAGGAAGCCTCTGTGGACTATCACATATGCACAGAGGCATCAAATGAGAGCTGTGTTAAACAATTGGCCTACTTATAGGTCTCTAACTGATTTTGATGAAATCTCAATACAATATTTGATATGATAGAAACAAAAGGACTTTATGTCTAGTAAGTGTTCGTACAAGAGGGTCAGCCATTTTAAGAGACGTCCCATTTAATCCGAGAATTGGTAGTCTTGATGGTCATTATTTTGAAGTCTTTATAGGGTGTAGGCTCGGTGGCCGAGGGACTCCCATAATGCACTGCATATGTATGTTAGTTCTTTTTTCAAATGTCTGCATTTGAAGACCCAGCAAGATGGGTGTTTTTAGTGATTTGTTTGGTGTCCCTGTGCCATCCTTTACAAAAAAAAATCTTCAAGTATACAAGTTTTTCCAAGCTTACTATAAGCATAATAATGTATACTCAGCGAGAAGAGCCCTATGTGTAAAGTATATTTACAGTTTACTTTGATATACCAGCATATCTAAGTATATTTGGAGAAAAGTACATTAGTTTGCTTTTGATATACTAGCATTTCTGGGTGTACTAGAAAAGAAATACACTTGATGCCAAGAGAAATCTTTTATTTTTGAATTTTTATTATTAGTTTTTATAGATTTTTATGTGATTTTTAATCCAGTACTATACAATACGCTCAGAATACATTTTTAAGGAGCATTTTAAATTGTAATTGTAAAAAAAACTACTTTAATATTAACTTGATTATATTGTGCAGCAATCTACACTTAAAGTAATAAGTATATGGCTAGTATACTTTAGTATCTCAAACAAAAAGTTTTCTCAAACGTTTCTTAATTGAGTCTGAAGCAAATATAGACCTAATGTATATAAAATAGTAACCTTTAAGTATGATAATGTACTTCATGCACTTAGAGTACACTTGTACTACAGTATAGTATATTTTTCATAAGGGATCTGTCGGGCTTTAGCTAAGTGTGTTTATTTATATAGAGTTCTAATTCATACGCCAACCACTAATGAGCCAATTAGCTAGCAGGCTACAATAGCGCAAAGTTATCACACTGTCTTTTTAGCTTTTCTTTACAACCTTGACTTGTTTGCATGAATATCTCTTTTCTTAAACGTTAGCGTTTTGGACACACCCACTGTGTATTTGGGCCAGCTTCATCAAAAGAGAAAGCTATAGAATTGGAAATAAGGGAAAATTCGACCCAGACCCTTAACCTTTAACTGCTAAGTTCTATAATTGGATTGGATTCTACCTCACATGTAAGTTGTATTGGATAAAAGCATCTGATTTTACATATGTACAGTAATATAAGATGTACAAGCACCCACAGATTGCAGATTTGTGTATATCTTTTAATCTCTTACACATACAAAGGAGACAGAGAAAGAGAGATAGAAAGATAGAGAAAGAGTGTGTGGAGTCTTTGAAAGATCTTTATAGTCTAAAGTCATTTTGTGACTAACACGTCTTGATTTGAATATGATAACACTGTCACAATAGATTCTGTTTCGCTTTGTATGATTTATAATGTGTGTGTGTGTGTGTGTGTGTGTTGTTGACCAGAACAAACACATTTACTTGCGCACATTTCTGTGCTTATAAACTCAATGTAATGGAACAATCACATCAAAGACCTTGTGAACAATGACAACCCATAATGCCGCGGTGCTTCCTTTCAGATCAGAGATTACACCTGTAATAAATAGTCTAATGCATTTCAGGGGGCTCCCCCATCCTCGGCCTTATCCTTCTCATGATCCTCTTAGTGGTACAGGCTGAAAAAGCTGTCCTGTCCCCCCCGCTGATTGGTACAGCTATCTACATAAATATTTCAGAAAAGGCAGTGCGTTTCTCCTGAAAGTCATTTCTTAGAAAACACAGCGTCCATTGTGGCGAGACTTTTAAGCTACAGGCAGTGAATAATGGAAGTGTGTGGATTATCATAATGTTATTCAAACGCTGGCTTTTCCAATCAGCATGTAACACACATTTTCAGCTTTGTAGATTGTAAAAAAGCTTATCTTAGCTGTTTCGCTGGTTATCGGGGACAAAAAAACGAAATTTCCCATTAGAACATAAGAGCTATGACAGGGACATCAGGCTGTGCAATAGTGTGCACAGTTAGCGGGTATCTAATACACTAACATTTGAAAGATGACAAAAAATAAGATGACCCACAAAATTCATTTTGCCATTGGCAAAACCATCACCACGACTACAGTATGTACTTGGCGCCAGTGTAAAATTCATCCAAAAAAAAATTTGTCCACAAATTGAAAATTATATTCTCCCTTTTCTCCACAAAAAGAACAATGCACAGAAAGACGTTATTTGGGTTTAAAAGAAATTCATTCTGTACACAAAAATGGCTATGTACGCATGGTGCCCCACAAACGTTGCACTTTTGTAGCTATTTTATTACCCAGTTATTTGAATTTTTAACCTTTCTACATATTTGCAGCATGTTCTATGCATTCTAGCATTTGGGATATTTCCTAAATAGGCTGACGTTCTAGTATGAACTAGACGCTAATTATAGTGTTTGGGACATTGTGTTAATGAAACTGTCATGACATGGACACTTCCTGTTTTCTCAAGCTTCTGTCCCAGCACTTGATGTAGTGTGTTCCAGGCTTTAGGAGCATAAAACCAAAAAAAACATTTGTCTTGTGTTCCTTAGAATGTTCAGCAATGCAGCACTTAATGCTCTTAAATTTCTATTGGGAACATAGCCAAATATTTAGGTATACATTTTTTTCTTGCCTCCTTCTGTTCAATAAGGACATTTGGAAGACGTTTTATTGACACTGACATCATTTAAAACTTGTTGAAAACACAAGTAAGTCGATTGGACACTCGGTTAACATGCTGAACAAACGTTAGAATCTGACAGGACTTATGCGCTTGTTGTTGTTAATGCTAACATTGACATTAAACGGCCTTACATGTACCACATGTGTAAGTGGAGATTTTAACAGTTCGCTGAGTTTGGGGTAAATATATAAACAGTTCATTCGAAAACATTGTATGTAACCATAGCCAGTGTGAAGAAGAATCGAACTCGTGTTACCTAAGTGAAAAGAAGGCAGTCTTAGGCCGGGGTTTTACTTACCGCGTGACTACGTGTATGCGAGCGTCATCGTTCATATACTTACTTGCGTACTTTTCGTACAAATGGGGGATTAAAAACTCTGTCCACTAGGGGATAGGTCAGAGCTGAAACATACCTCGCCAGCAGCAGGACACCACCTTGCCGCTGGTACGCTGGTATTACACCACACGTCACGTAAATTTTTTGGGACATGTACAATCGAGTTGCCGAATGAATGCAGTATACGCGAGGCAGCGGACACGTATTTAACAGCAAATATAACCCCGGTGTTTGTGACATCATCAGCGTGAGCTGCTTGTAGTTTCTGGTTTTGTCCTGTACCTGTGTTTTGACATTTGAGAATGAATCCATCTACATTAACCCTGTCTGCCTGATACCTGCTATAGATTATGACCATGATTCCTGGATAAACCCTAATAAAAAGCTACACTACACTATAACACATGAATTCAGACTGATTTTTGTACTGTAATATGTAGCGTGTTACGGCAAAATACAGCGACATGTCGACATCTGTTAGAATTTGGACTATTTGCATTGGTCTGCATATCTCTCTCTCTCCATCTCTCACTCTCTCTCTGTCTCGCTCTGTCTCTCTCGCTCTCTCCCTCTCTGTGTGTCCTGTAGAGAGCAGGAGAGGGAGGAAAACAAAGCCAGGCCTGTTTCTTGGCCGCCTGCATGCTGCGTGGTGTTTCTCGGAGTGCTGAAATCTTAACCGTGTTTGCACAGCATTAATTCAGAGTATTACTGAACTTCCTACACAATATCTGATTTTCTTGGTAACATGTCTCTGTTTAGATTTTGAGGGGTTTTTTAAAGAGCTTTTTTATTTATACTCTAGATTGCCAGTTTATTAGGTAGTATATACAGTAGCTGTACACTCTTAGAAAAAATAGTTCCCCAAGGGGTCTTTGGATAGTTAAGGGTTTTTAGCTTCCTAAAGTGGAAACTCTCTGTTCTCCCAGAGAGACAAAGAGAGAACCCTTAAGGGTTTTCGATTTAACCTTATACCTAATAAACTGTAAACTCAATATATATTGTTTTCTTCATATACACTGATTTGCCAGTTTATTAGGTTGCATGTAGATGTACACTCTCAGACAAAAAGGTTTCCTCATGGGTTCTTTAAATGGTCAATGGTTCTACACTCTTAGAAAAAAGGTTCCGTCTAGCAAGGTTTCTTTGATTTGTCCCTCTGGTGGAACCCTTGAAGGTTATATGTAGAACCCTACAACAGAGAGTTTCCCATTCAAGCAGAACCAAGTAGATCACAGATCCAAGTAGAATCCCTTTAGACAGCTAGAACTGTTAACCTTCCACAGAATTCTTTAGAAAGAGGTTCTACTTGGAACATTTTCTAAAAGGAAAACCCTGATTTCCTGCACGACAGTGTGCCTAAGAGAATTGATGCAGTTTTAACGGCAAAGGCTGCTCACACCAACACACTGATTTGTTTTTTTTGTATTTTACTGTTTACTTTATAAGATTTCTTTATATTCAGGAACTTTTCATTTAGTTATTTTTAACAGAATTTCTTTACACATATCTAAGATGTTTTTCACAGTACTGTGCTATACATGAGAGGTTGAACTGCACTTACCTTGTGTGCAAGTTTTACTACACCGTGTGAACGAAAAATATATATTTTAGTGGTCTCTCCAGGGCTCCGTATCATTGTCGTTAGCCAGTCATTGACTTGCGGATCAAGGTTTTGAATCTCGATATATCTGCCCTTTCCAGTCAACAAGGGAGCGCGCAATTATCTCAGATAACTCAATCCGACTATTCTAATCAAGTTTGCACGTGCAGTGGAAAGGAGGCATTACTCTCTCTCCCCTGTTGATCAAAGTCACACTAGCCAATCGTGGCTGTTTGTGAGCTCATGTATACGGAAGAGGGCAGTTAGCGTCTCCTCCAAGCGTGTTCAGCTGCCCTGTGACGTTGCATGAGCAGCAGTTCGAAAAGATGCAGTCGCTTCAAGTGTTGGAGGAAGCATGTGTTAGCCCTTACCCTCCCTGGTTGGTAGCTGTCATGTGATATCGAAGAACTGGCTAGTGGGTGGGTAATGACCAAATTGGGAGAAAATGGGGCAAAAATGCCCAAAAGGTTCAAAGGTTTGCATGTGCAGTTGAAGAACCGAATTAATCTGTTTGGAACTAAAACGAATAGTAAATCTGACATACATTAGGTCATTTTATTTAGTATGTGTTAAGTGACGTACAAAGAACAGGGCCCTGGTCAGTGTGCTGTAAACCTCCACCAGCTTCCTTCTTCTCCGCTGGGTCATATTTCTAGATCTCTTAGATTAATACCAGAGAAATTCAGTAAGATTTATCATTACCATGGGAAAAAGAAAGAGAGAAAGAGAAAGGGCCAGTGTTGTTTTTGAGAAGCTGTAATGGTATGTTCAGGTTATCATCTCTCATCATCTTGCTGTCTCACTACTTCCATGTAACCTCCTTGTAATTTTTTTCTCAGCCCGGTCCTTCTTCTGTCTTTCTTTAATACAATTATCAGTGTTGCATCAATGGACTTTGAGTGAATCTTACCCTTCTTGGCTGCAGAGGTTTAAAAGGTTTAATTAAATAAGAGTTTCTCGTCATACCATTGGGTTAAAAAGATGAAGCACATGAATCGTTTTCGAACATTGTTGAGGCTCGCTTGCTAATGTTTTAGAACATTAATGCCTAAAACTGTACACACTCTCTAACGAGTAAGAGCCTCTCAAACTCCTCTTATGTTTTTTTCGTCGTCTTCTCTTCCAAATGAACGTAGAAGGAGTACACTAATACAGTCCTGGCTTTTATGAAAAGTGAATACACACCCGGAAAAAAAGAAGAGCATGAGCCTCTTCCAGGAAAAGAGCGAGGGTAATTTTCTGCCTCTTCATGCTGATTCCGAACACGTGTCCGCAGTTTATTCTCTAATCCACCGTGCGACCTTGCAAACGAAAACATGCTTTGCTTGCCTCTCTTTTTCCCAGTTTTGTTTGCCGTTCTGCCAGAAGCCATGTTGTGTTTTGGCCCATCTGCGTGCTGTAGTTTTTTGTGCTTTGGGGTTCAGACATATGCCACAAAGAGAATGTTTTGAGAGTGCCCATATTTATGAATACAGTGTGTGTAAAGTGTGAATAAATCTATGGCTGTGTACACTCAGTTTCCAGTTTATTCAGTAGACCTACTTAGTGCCTAATAAACTGGCAACATAGTGTATGTTGTTTTCTCCATATACACTGAAGTGCCCATTTTTTATGTACTAGATAGATGTACCTAATAAACTGGCACTGTACCCAATAAAGGGTAATTATGATAACTCGTAAAAGAGCAATGCTTTAAAACATGAAAAGTTTCAATAAAGACATGATCTAAGCTTCCATAATTTGTTTTCCTACAGGATACATACCTGAGAAGCTACGAGCGGTAATCCTACACCTCACCTTGACCTTAAAACTAGCATTTAATATGTTATTTGTTTTGTTATGTAGTATTCTGTGGCACAATTTTGCATCTTTCAGCCTCACGATTTTGTATCACTGTTGTGTTTTTGCCCATCAATGCATACCCTTGCATTACGCGAATACTTACGTTGTGTAAGTATTGGAAATCCCTGCTGCAATCCCTACCTGACTGCTAGCCATTGATGTATAGGCTAATACATACATTATTTCTGCATTAGCTAGCTTTAGTGGTGAAGTGCGCATGGGCAGTGTTCTGGCGAAGCTTTAGGACTTAGATGTCATTACATGAATAGAACTTGATGCAAAAAAGCTTTCATAGAATAAAAAGCAGATCAGATAAATCACAGAAATAACAAGCAATGACTAATTCTCTCAAATCAAATAATGTTTCCCCTTTTTTCCACCACAAGCACAAGCCCCTCCCCTTAACCTTTCTCTGACCTTTCAGACATAATAAAGAAAACTACTGCTTTTAGCATTTTTCAACAGTAAATAAATGGTAACTCCCCTCTATTAAGTAAAACAAACTTATCTAACACTAAGATACTAGAAAATTAACAAAATGGCAGGGATCCACCCCAAAGCAGTTCTACTACTAGTAGTAGAAGTAGCACTTCAAAATTTACTTCCACCTCCAAGATGTGACATTAAGAAGGGATTTCTCAAGATTTTTCAAACTGTGAAATCTTGTTCTAAAGGCAAGCAGGCATGTTTATAACAGATATATCACTTGTTAATTTTATTATTTTTGCCAGAGTGTGTTATTAACCATTCATAACTTTTCACATTTACATTTAATCATTTAGCAGACGCTATTATCTAGAGCAATTTAGAAACATGCAAGCAGTTGAAGGCGCAATGACACAAAGCCCCTGCAATGGTCTAGGTGGTGACAAAAAGACAATTTCAAACTAAAGTACATGAAAAATAATACAAATTAAAAACAAGAAATGATGCAAAAGGTAACCAATGAAAGGTAAGTGCAGAGAAAATAAAGGTGTTATCCTAGATACTAAGAAGAAGGTCGAAAGAAGAAGGTCTTTAGACCTTTTCAGAAGGAATAGAAACACGGTGCTGATCGGAGTGGAGGGGGAAGCTCATTGGGTTGGGTTGTGCAAATTTTTTACATATTTGTAATTGTAAGACCGTTTTGGTTGAATAACTTGATACCAACAAAATTGCTCTCACTTGTTAGAATTACTAAATATTTTTGCATTAGATTGGCTTGGTTTAACATCAAACACAAATTTGATGTACCAACAAATATGTAAAGTTATGTAAGGAATAAAACAACGCGAAGTGGAGGGGCCATTACCACCCCAGAGTTGATTATTTTCCTATAACAGCACGTTCTGAAGTGTTTTATTCTGCTTATACCACAGCAGTTTGCCAATGATTACACATTTTTATTTATTAAAGAATGACACATCGTACTTTTTCATACAAGCTGTGACCTTATTTGATAGTCTGTTTTAAGTCTGTTTTAACACCCTCAGGTATGAATGGCAGCTTGCTTCTGTCAATTAACAAAAACTGTAGTTTTGTACTCTGGTCTAACACTTGCACACTCGCACCTACACTTGCTCAAATGGGTTGCACTGCGATTCTGAAGATGATACTTTGTCCCACTGTGTATGGATGGGATGATTTGAATTCTCTCAAAGGTTTTCGTTATATTGGGTTGCGTCTCTCCAACACTGCGTATAAACTTGCAAACCACAAGAAGCCTTGACAAGCCCCAACATCTCAGCACTCTGTCTCATACAAGATGGATTACTGTGTACTGTAGCCAATCTCCAGTGTTGGAGGAGACGTGTTTCGGGGCATGGTTTTGCCATTGGCTGCAATGGATGCCAATCATTCTTTTGAGAAATGGGCTTCAGTAAGAGACGGATCCCCTTGCTGCTGCCTAAGAGAGGTTTGTTTTAGCAATGTGGGCAAACATGAAGGACCGCAGAGGGTTAAAAAACACATGCTTACACAATAGGGGGTTAAGAACTCAACAAACACAGCGGGCTGACAACTTGATTTATGACTGAGGCTCCGAGCCAGGCAGATCGAAGTGGAGAAAGAGCCAGAAAGAAAGAAAGCGCATTGAATAATGTACTGTCCGATGTGACGCTCTGAAGGATGTCTTTCAATACCGAGTCAGTGAGACGACTTCATTCGTACGAGCTGCTTTAACGGCCTCAGGTGTGATGGCAGATAATGTTTATTCTACTGTACAGGAAAACGTACTCGAATCATTGCAAGGTTGGAAAAATTAATAGCTATGATTTAATTCAGCGATTGATTCAAATAAATCAAGAGAAAGTGATCAGCCTCACTGACTTTATCATAAACACCTCATGCCCCTGGATGATAGTTACACTCTTCCCTGTTTCCTCTGCTCAGTCAAACCTAATGCTTTAAAATCCTCTGGACGTTATTTATTTCACCAGGCTCCACGTGAAAGGAAAGCTGCATTCAGACCCAGAAAGCATCTCGCTGGATTATCATTGGTCGCAGAGATGAAACAGAGCACAGCCGATTAAGATCCATGCAGGTGGAGCTACAACGTCAGGTCAGGTGTGAAGATATACAGGTAAGAGATGTTAAAATGTCTGTGGGTTTTTGCATCAAAAGCCTGAAAATAGACTAATGAATACTTTGACAAGAGGCTTGAACATAAGACTGGGCTCCCAGAATCAGGCTTTTGACCCTATTTTCTCCCCTAGTTTAGCCAATTCCTTCCCACTAACTAGTTAGAATAGAATAGAATAGAATAGAATGCTCCTTTATTGTCACATATACAAGTACAGTGTCACGCGCCTGGCTGAGCGCGCAACTTAGCGTGAGCGGTCATCATGGCGACGACCGCGGACATGAACTTGGTTGTGTTCACCTGTCGCGGTGTGCTTAGTCCGTTTGTTTAAACCGTGTATGTTTAACAAAATGGCAGGGATCCGCACCCGCGCACCTGCAGCAAATCGTGACATACAGTACAGTGAAATTGATTCTTCGCATATTGGTAAGCTGGGGTCAGAGCGCAGGGTCAGCCATGATACAGCACCCTGGAGCAGGGAGG
This sequence comes from Olivaichthys viedmensis, assembly GCA_028565825.1. Taxonomy (NCBI): domain Eukaryota; kingdom Metazoa; phylum Chordata; class Actinopteri; order Siluriformes; family Diplomystidae; genus Olivaichthys; species Olivaichthys viedmensis. The sequence goes on along the minus strand of JAOUQW010000029.1, from coordinate 11,758,504 downwards.
GTTAAGGGAGGTTTGAACCCACAACCTTCTGATCAATAGCCCAGTGCCCTAACCAAGAGCGTGAAGGATTACCACATGCTCCCTCCGAGACACGTGAATGCACCACGTCTTTTCAAACTGCTCCTCATCCAGCATCATAGGGTGGGTGAAGACACTTGAAGGAAAGCGCTAACTGCCCTCTTCTGTATACATGAGCTAACAGACAGATGACCGCGATTGGCTGGTGTCGCTCTGATTGACAGGAAAGATAGAAATTACAACCCTCCCACCCTAGGAGAGGTCCAATTATGCTCTCTTGGACTCCCAGTCAGGGATGGTTATGGCTTTGGGATCTCGCAATCTACCAGTGATAGAGAAAACCTTGTTTATGCTTTTCAGTAGGAAGATCTTAGCTGTCTATTAAACGAGGGGGCAGGGCAGTGAACAGCAAGAAGTGATAAGTGAAAGCGTATGTTTTGTTGTTGTCTGTTCAAATAAAATGGCGGTGATTTGACTGAGATGAGGATGTTGCCGTTTTCGTTGTGGCCTCATCTGAGATAGATGATACAGAATCAACCATATCTAATGAGAAACATTTATTTGAAAGCATGCTTTTGGTTAAAACAGAATTCATGAGCCCATAGTATGATTTAAACTTGAATAGGCATGCTAGTTTAAATGTATTTAGCTAAGCTACAAGTTACTTGTATAAAGAAGACTGAAAAGGCAGAAACTAGCATGGACTACATGCCAGGGCACTACATGGCTGGGGTTACAAAAAAAGTCCCTAAACACGAACTCTATGAGGATCGTCTCCGTCAGCATTTACTTGAAAGAGAAAAGCGGTTCCAATAAATTGGGTAGCAGAGTAACATTGCTAAAAATACACTACATCGTTTCATTTTCTGAATGGAAATGAAGAAACAATGTGGCGTTTATCATATTTCTATATTCTACTTGATTAAAAAGAAACCTCCACCTTTGCTATGGGAAATGCAGGTAAGCTGATAGATTCTCTACAACCCAACACTGCCTGTGATGAACGAGTTTAAAGAGATCAAAGACGCAGGGTTGGAGCACCCGCCAGTTTTTAGCCAAGTGCTTAATTTCCTGATCAACCGTATCTGATTAAACCGATGTACTGTGCAAAATCAATAGTGCATTGGATCTCTAGAATGGGCATTATCCTGAAAAGCCTGAAATGGGCTTATTGGATTTATTAGATTTTGAACATTCTTTGATGAAAGAAAAACTGCTATGTGATTTGAATTTAAAAGACAGATTACAAATCACTGACAATGGGTCATAATTCAAATTCCTGACAATAGTCACAAACACATACAGTCAAGCCGGAAAGTCTGCACACCCCTTTCACCTTCTCCACGTTTCATTACATTACAGACTTATTC
>JAOUQW010000029.1:11746094-11757016 GCA_028565825.1 Olivaichthys viedmensis | reverse complement strand
TTCCAACATGACAACGACCCGAAGCACACAGCCAAGAGAACAAAGGAGTGGCTTCGGAGTAAGTCTGTGAATGTCCTAGAGTGGCCCAGCCAGAGCCCAGACCTGAATCCAATTGAACATCTGTGGAAAGAGCTGAAAATGGCTGGGCACCGACGTTCCGACGAGACAGCAGTTAACTTGCGATTATTCTTTAAGATATATATATATCCCATACATCTCTTTATTCAGTATATGTCCATTTCATATTTAAGTCTCGTAGTTCCAGTGTAAAACTAAAGAACCAAACTTCAGACACCAAATATGTCCTGGCTGATCGACCACATTTGAGGTAAGTGGAAAATTGTGTCAATTTGATTGTTTGCCAAACTTTTTTTTGTATTTAATTTTGTTACATGGCAATCAGTCAAAGGAAATAACATAAAGATGTCTGTGTATGTGCCTTTTCATCTCTCCATTTCTGGCCGCGTCCTGTAATCTGGTTCTTATTTTCTTCCACTCTAATATCATTAAGCGTGTAGACATACACTTTTGTTTTTTAAGATGCTGGATTTGAAAACTAAATGAGACGCAGCATTGGCAATTTGAGAACTAATCCCCCTCTGGCCCTCCACAGTGACGTTTTTTTCTTTTTTTGGGGGATTATTATTATTATTATTATTATTATTAAGTGGAAACAATTTCCGCGCCTGACCACTTAGCATCCAAGAAGAGAAGAAAGAAGGAGATGAGGAGCCACATTAATCCTGTTGACGTTGGCTCCATCTTGCTCAATGTTCTGTGCCTCTCGAAAAAAGACAAGGAAAAAGAAAACGGTGTGTGATTCAAGGAGGGCCGCTCCTGGCATCGAGCAAACACGTTTAGATGTTTGAAATTAGAGCGGTTTGAAAATAGGCCATCCATGCTTGGACCCCGCCAGCGTGAGGCATTTGATTGATGACAGTCACTACCATGTGAGAGTGGAATCTTTGAAGAAAAAAAAAATGAAAGAAGAGAAAATGAGAGTGATTTATCCACTTATCGCTGTACATCAGCATGTCAGGAATTAGGAGGGATGATGGTGACTAAGAAAACGTCCCAGAAGATAGCAGACCGCTTTCTTATAATATTGGCAAGATGAGTGTCATGAAAAGTCTAAAATGTTTCATTTCATGAAAAACGTTTCCTCTTCAGCGGTGCTTACATGCAGAAAATAAGGCTCGCTTTCGAACAGGCCTGTCTGTTAATAATATTAATGAACTGTGGCCTAATGGTGTAAGTGGAAAGTGGAGTTCACTGGGTTTTCCATCGCAGGGGCCTGTATACGGACCCCCTGGGGCTTCAAACACAGCCTGAGATTTATCATGCGGTGATTCCTTCACCTCATCTGGCCATAGTATAACACACACACATACACATAGTTGAACTCACATACTGCAGTGCATTAATGTGTCTACAACTCTGCAGTATTACATGCAGGCACAGCCTATACAGTGTAGCACAGACATGGTGAATATAGACAGAAATATGTATATACTGTATAAAAGGAGTCTTTATTCTTTCTTTATTTATTTATTTATTTATTTATTTATTCCCTTCTTTTTCCCTCCATGTGTATGCATTTTTGCTCACTGACTGACTGACTGACTGATTTCCATTGTTAAAATGCACAGGAGTTGCTCCATAGGTGGCAGTATACACCTAAAAAGAGTAGAGCTGTGGGCTGGACTGCTTTTTTAAAATCCTGCTCCTGCCGTTAATTCTGTTTGCACCCACCTCGAATATTTTCCAATGAACTCAAATGGTCTGCAAAAATGTAAACAAATAAGTCATTTAAATGCTGTTAAGAGAGGGATGAGAAACAGACCAATTGAAATCATTTGCAACGCGTTTTTCACGAAAGATACATTTCCATTTTAACCAGTATTTCAATCCACACCCCAGGGCAGGCTATAACAGGAGCAGTCTGGCCGAAGCGAATGAAATTTGCCTGATTAAAAAGCCAGTTCTTGTGAATAGAAAATAACTCTCTTCTGATAGCGGTTCATTTAGCTTTAACCCTGTGATTTCGAACCTTGGAAGTCAACAGAAAACAAGAAGTCTCTTTTTCAAAAAAAAAAAAAAATCTAAAATGGAGGAACCAGTAATTATTAAAATAGCAATTACACCAGCTATGTGCTGTCTCTCCTTGTTCTGCAATCTTTATTTCTAACTGTCTGCTCAGTCCCAATGTACATCTCTAGAGCAGAGAGCTTTCAAAAGCTAAAAAAGTTACGATTAAGCTGATTAAGCTTGATTGATTAGTGAGGAGAACCACTCGCAACTCTTTACTTTTGATCGAAAAGGAAAGTAGCTAAAAAGATCAATCTGGAAAGAGTTACTTATAAATTTTAGAAAAGGTGGCGCTTTCTGTAAGGAGAAGGCTTAATGAACATTTATGGAAGAAGACTTCGGTGTCAGCGCTTTGTAACAGTCAGAGATAAAGCTTTAAGTTTTCCGCCATGGGAAAGTCTTCAGGACAGAGGAGTTTGTGCTTTGTGGTTTTGAATAACATGACAAGCTGCATTTGTTCTGTCTTATTAACTTAAAGAGAGAGAGAAAAAAGAGAGGCTTGTGAGGGAACGACTGTTTATAGCTGTTATAACATAAGTGAGAACTAACTTGTTTCGCCGACATTCCACAACATTCAATGTGACTATAAACGGATAAAAAGTACGATGTGTCATTCTTTAATAAATAAAAATGTGTAATCGTTGACAAACTGCTGTGGTATAAGCGGAATAAAACACTTCGGGACGTGCTGTTATAGGAAAATAATCAACTCCGTCGTTAATTATCGTTAATTATCGTCCCTTAACATCGTGTTTTATTCCTTACTTGCGTGATTACAATATGTCGCTCTATCTCTGTGTGTTGGATGGCGATGTTTTTTTTTCCCATCGGCCCTCAGGCCACCATCGTCCCTGTCCTTATACGTCCATAATTCCCAGAATCTGGCCACCCTCCGCGACTCGGCTCTGAATCCGTGACTCACACTGGTCTCTCAGAGGATGGCGCAGGCATCAGATGAAAGGTTTAAAAGTGATTTATTACAGGGAGGATCAGAGGATCTGAGCTGCAGATCGGCTGCAGATCTGCCCCGTGGACGCAGCAGCCAAGTCCTACTGTGTCTGGAGCAACTGCTTTGTTTGAGAGCAGGAGGTTTGTTTTTACTTTTGACATCAATCAGTGGCTCATGTCACATTTACGGCTCTATTAAGGGGTTTGTTTTCCAGGCTCGGAGTCTCGAAACAGGGAGCAGGAACAGATTCTAGATTAGGCATTAAACTCTTTCTCTTTCTCTATCTATCTCTACATAACCATGTTACAGTTTAGATACAATAACAAATGCAGTCAGTAGGTTGCTCTGATCACACATAAAAAAAGACATTTAAAAAAAAGCTTTTTAAATGAAACATGGAAATAACACGGATGTAAAAAGAAAATGTCCAAACTAGAGCATTACCAGAGCAGGCCTGTATTAATACTCTGTTACTGTACTTAAGTATCATTTTGTAATATATGTGATTTAAAATAATCTGTTTCACAGCATTTATCTGCCTCCTCATTACTTTTATGTGTGGGGGTTAGAGGTAGGACATGTGTTGGTTTTGGCGTCTTTATTAAAGGCAATTTAGTAAGCGTCATCATCCATAGAATGGGTCAAAACACAGAAAGGCAAGAACATTAAAGGATAATCCATCATTGCAAAATAGGTAAACAGGCAAAGAGTCAAGAACCAGACGAGACAGATTTACAAACAATAAACTCGACAAAGACTTTGCAAAGACACATATTAATGAGCACAGGTGAACACAATAACAAGCAAAGGAACCAATAACAAGACGTGGACGGAGACGGGACCAAAACAGGGACGGAAGCAAAAACAAAGAACACATGGCGCGTGTTGTCATGGGAGACTAGCTGCAAAGTAGGGTGGGCGAAATTATGACATGACAAGTTTAATACACTGCATATTCAAATTTCTGAGTAAATTGTGAGCGCTGAGTTTCTTAATCTGGTATCTGGAGGCCGTATTACCGAAAATTTCTAATTGTGAAATCATATCTTACCTGTTTGGTGACCATGACAATTTAATGGATCTTATTTAGGACAACAGCTATAACAGAAGTTCATAAATTTGTCCTCACTCCTCATTATAGAAGCATCCTAACTTGCCAAAATCCCCTTAGAAAATGTCCTAACATTCGGATAACCCCAGTGGTGTCTTATCTTTATTTTTGTTGAAAATAGAATGTTCTTCTTGCTTGATAGGCAACTGGGACATGCAGCATAACATTAGCTTGCTTACCAGTATCTACTAGCATAATGACTTTACATTAATTTATATTGCATAATATAAATGAATATAAATAAACTCCCACAGGCCATGATGCTACAATTAGCTGACCAGTTAGGATCGGCTTAGGAGAGGCCATATTTCCTGACTTGAGATCAGATAAGATATTGATAAGATACAATGTAATTCCTAATAACAGGGATTACACAGGGATTTCCCTGTGTAATATACTTGTGTGAAATAAATTCAATCCTGAATTTGTCAAATCTTAACTTTGGACTTTTCGGACACCCGGACACCCAGGTGTGTAATTGAACAGAACAAACAGAGCGCAGAACAAAAGGGCTGCTACTCTACTCTACTCTTCCTTCTTTTCTTACCATTGCACTGTGAATGTGAATGTTTTTGGAGAAAGGAGCTATGGAGTGAGGTTTGGATGGAAGGTGTGTTACTAAATGAAGGGGATGGACTGCTTCGGCAGCATATGCTATGTTTGACATTGACATTTCTCAATATGGTAATTACCCTCATTTTCATTACAGTGTAATTTTAGTCATATGAAGTCTATTCTTACTAAATTACCAACACATCTGAGGAAAATGTTGATATTGTCGATTCTTTTCTCATGTTTCCATTGTCACTATGCCTTTACATTGTCCGTATAAAAGACTTGAAAAGACTTAAAAAGACATTAGCTAGTTTATGTCCAGCATCCATAATTCTTACGACTTGAACCACTTGAACGGTGAGTGTGTCTTGTGTTCACCATCCCATGTTAAAAGCACAAATATTAACGTGCCATAAGTCTGGTGGAAGTTAGAAAAACCTGCTAACATTGCTTACAGTGACTTTAAATAAATGTAGGTAGTTGTTTGAGTGTTTGTGAGCAAAACGGCTATGACTCATGTTAACATAAGACATCCTATAGGATTGTATAATGTAAAGTAATGTTTACCTTCTGCCTTGGTTATGTATATTTTAGTGTACTTAAGCACTTTAAACCTCTAACTCAAGCGGATTATTTATTATACTAACTTTTTATTAAAGTTAATTATGGGCATACTTTTCCTCAATTGCAAAGGAAAGAGAGAGAGAGGAAAGGAGAAATTGTGAGCGAGAGGCGAAAGTGAAAAGGACAGATCAATCGAAAGAGCCAAATGCTAGCCGACAGGTACAGGCGCTCTCGGCCAAGACCTACAGGAAGTGCTGAGTACAGAGCAGGCACTCATTAATCAGGTGGGATACCTGCACCGAGCCGGTGGCGGGCCAAACCAAACAACCACGGGGGGAAAACTCGCCAACAAACTCCCCCAGTTTTCCCTCCATGAATGAGCTCGTCGAATTAATATCTGAGCCAAGTGTCACCAGGGTGCAATTAGAGGCCCGTTGAAGTTGTCACTTTTCGTCTTCTTCCGAAAACACAGCCAGCCTCAGTCACGGGCTCTGACCTCAAAACAACACGAGGGGCTTTGCATGCAGAACAGCACACTATATATTTTAAAAAGTTTATGTTAAAGCCCTGCAATAGTGTTAGTCAGTTATAGAGAGTTTTTTTTCTCAGAAAGATTTATTATTGGAGAATCGTAACCTGGGATCTTCCATGCTGGGCTTGGCACGGGAAAAGCCTCAGCGGGAAGTGTTCGCAGGTCATCAGATTTGTGAGGTGTTAATATTTTTCGCAGAGGTGTTTCGGCCATGAGCTCAGCCCCAAAAACACATTACACGCAGTCTGCAAAAGCTCCGTGCTCAGCTGAATCAGACCTGGACTCATTTGGGGGGGTTTTTTTATATAAAGATTTTTGTATAAAAATTCTTGATCTGTGTAAAAATGACCTCAACATCATGTAGATAAACCCAGCTCTTTTTTCTTCATTTTTTCCCCCCAATCAATCACTGATTATTATGATTAGAGTTTTCATACAGTTTTTCTTTCAGGGTCTTTAAGCCTTAACAAAAAAAGTGTTTGAATATAAAGCTGTTGTCATGAACCTGTTTTGCCTCGCTCCTGCTTCAGCTCCGGCTTGACCACGCCCCTTGTTTATTCCTAGCACCTGTCCCTTGGGATTAGTTCAGAGGTTTCAAACCTTTTACAACTTGCGTCCCATGTGACCAGCCACTAAAGCTCAGAGAACCAACCAAGACAGAACCAACCCATCTGGTTAAAATGGAGTTGTAACACAGCAATCGACACAACCATCAGTGAAAACTGGCCTCCACAAACTTGAATTTGGCTAATAAGAAAATTAATTAAAATGTTTTTAGTAGTGATTAGACAGTTATGGAGGGGGTGAGAGACATTGTCCATGATGAGACACGGTTTAACCAGCATCCTCTGAACAACCAAAAAGTACATTTTCCTTTTTTCACCTAGAAACCATGGGGGATGCAAACTTTTGCACTCACTGTAAATGCCTTTTGTGGTTCAGAACCCTGTCTTGTAATTGGTTCCTTGTTTCCAAATTTATCATGATTTTGTTTTCTATTTCTTTGTTTTTTCTATTTTTTTCTAGGTTAGTGTCGTTTCTGGGTTTGACCTCAGCCGGCCTGTGTTTTGATGTCGATGATGACTATGGTAACCTTCACTGCCTGTGTTTTGATGTCGATGATGACTACGTTAACACTGTCTGTGTTTTGACCTCTGCCTTGGACTGTGACTATGATTCTTGGATAAACCTGAATCGAAGGACTTTACATCCCCATTGCTCCAATTTGATTTGCTTCATAAACTGTCTCATAAACGAAGGTGCATTACGTCACTGTTCCTCTCCCTACCATGTGCCTCAGAAAGTTATTATACCAGTCATCGTGTAAGTTACATGAATTTCTGCATTTCCCTGACTGTGATTAATGCCTGAGGCCAGTGATTAACCCAGTGGCAAATAAATCCATTACACCCAGCAACGGCATCTCCCTTTCTCCAAAAAACAGATTTAGTTACATTTGCGTTCATTGCTTTTTATCCCATATTGTGCCTACTACATCATCCTGGCAACCCTCAACCTCTCTCCATACGTCTCTCTCGTCCTTTACAAGACCCTCGTGTCCACTCACTGCTTTTTTTTGTGGCTGGTGGGGGTCAATATACTACAGATTCCCATGTGCTTGTGACTTCTTGGACATTTTTCATTGCTTTTTATTGTTTATTAACCCAGGGTTGCCAGGTTGGGCGTTTTTTCTACTTGCTTTGATCCCTAAACGGGGTGACCGAGAGGCCTGTGGATCGTTTTTGGGCTGAAGCTCAGGTTTCAGAGGCAGCAAACAAACATGTTACCCTTTTAACCCTAGTGTCCTTTTACCCTGCGTCATAAATGTAAAAAAAAAAAAAAAAAAAACCTGACTCAAGCCACAGTGAACTTCAGACAGCCTTCTAACTCCTGTTAATTTTACAGGTGTGAGCCCTCGCATTTCACCCTGTTCTCTCTCTTTACCCAAGTGCACTAGGCGCCCTCGTCTCACCCTCTTTTCATTCTGTCTCTATGCAACTCACCCCTACATGTTTTATGGATATTTTGCCCTGGCATGCTTTTATTCACTGCAAAAAAAAACAAAAAACACTTCTCCACAATATGGAGGAGTAGGAGTAGGAGTAGGAGAAGGAGGAGTGGAGCCACAAAATTGAAAAAGCAGTTAGTTAAACAATCAAATAAAAAAAAAAGAAAATGTATAAAATAATAATCAGTTAAAAAAAGAAATTAAAACTGCAATGAATTAAATAAATTAAAAATAAAATAATGAAAATAAATAAATAAAATAAGAATCATTCAATTAATGCGCACATTTATTTTTTCATGTATTTTTCTTTTTGCTTTTCCTTTTATTTTTTAAATAATTTTCTGTTTTCTTTTTTGCATACTTTTTTTATTTTTCCACTCTCTTCCCTTTACGTCACATTTTTTTATGCTTCACTTTTTACTTTTGCAATTTCTTTTTTATATTCAAAGAACCAGAAAGATAAATGAAGAAATAAAAGCAAATGAAAATAGTAACGTAAAAACATAAAAGGAAATAAAATGTAAAAGGAATAAAAAATAAAGCAATATTTAAATGTGTGCAATAATTTATTGATTATCAAATTAACGTATGATTGAGTTCATTAATTGCCATTTTCATTAATTAATTTTTTAATTGATTTACACTTTCTTTTTTCAAGTAATTTTTCTTTCATGTGTTTTTTTCTTCTAATTTTACTAAAAAAATTATGATTTATTTAACTTTATGGTACTCCTTGTCCTTCTTTTTAAATTTATATTTAAAACCCTAGACAACCCTAGAAGTTTTTCATGCCTGCTAACACAGAGGATGGAAAAATTAGAGAATGTACATTTTAGTAGAGTGTTAATTGCGAGCCTTTATTACTGTAGTACAAACATTAGCATGCACGTTATGAATTCTGTTTGTGGCTTTAACCAATAAAGGAAAAAAGAAGCCAAAATGTCTGCTAATGGGAAAATATCATTTTATGAGATATCAAATTCCCTGACTTTTGTCCAGATTTATTCTGGATAGTCTTAATCTGCAAAGTAATAAAAATGATACTCGCAGAGAGAGAAATATTCTATTTTTATTGCCTCTGTTGAACATATTTTCACTTGTTAACCTCAGTTTTTACTATAGTTAGCAGTAGGATCATATGTTCAGTGGCTGTCTGCAGGTTTCTTGATTCCCAGCAGACTTCAGAATAAGTGATCCGGTTTGTGACAGCAGACTCGGTGCTGGTGTTAGTGATTAGTGATGGATGTGGAAGCTGCTGTAGGCTGAACTTAATCCAGGTCACACAGCAGAGCAGCGATACACAAACATTCAGGAAGATTGATGTTAGTGGGAGTTGAGCAGGTATACAGAGAAAATAGAAGAAAGAAAGAGGGAGGAAAGACAGAGACAGATAAAAAATAGAAATATAAAGAGAGATAGAATCAGAGAGAGAGAAAGCGACAGAGAAGTTGAGACAAAGATGCACTTTGTCTTTTACATTTAAAAAAAATGTAAAACAATTTTCACATCCAATCTCTAAACTCTGATTCCAAACATCAGGGAAGAGACTTGATCTGAACAATTACAGATTTTCCTTGGTGAAGTTGTTGATGCATATTTTATTGTTGTGCAACAACAACAACAACAATAATAATTATTATTATTATTATTATGATTGTTGCTATTATTGCCATTTTTGCTGTTTTAGTTCTTATATGATTGTTGTTACAGCTATTATTAATACTGTTATTATTGCAGTTTTGCTGTTATTATTGCTATTATTAATATTTCTGATGCTTTTATGATTTATTTTGTTACTAAAATTACTATTATTGAGAGAGAGAGAGAGAGAGAGAGAGAGAGAGCAAGAGAGATCTCATGTTAGCACATTTCTAACAATTCATACAACTCATATTGTATGAAAAGTTAGAAAGGTTAAGGTTAGCGTTAGGGACAGGAGATTAGTGTTTGTACCTTTTCTTATGACTTCATTCGTATGACATTGATTGAAACCCACTCACATTGTCCTCGCTCGTTCGAATCAAGTTCATATGGCACAGTAATTATACCTCTGTTTCTCTATTCCTCTATTTCTTCTCTTTTGTCATGCTCTTTAATACCATACCACGGATTGTACTACATCCCTTTATTTCCCATTCCCCTCTCTTTTTCTTTTTGTTTTTTCCTCTTTCCCTCTAGTCCCTCTCGTTGTCTCTCTCAGGCGCAGAGGTAAACTGAAGACCACAGAAGTGTGAATGCAGGCTGTAGGTCAGATGCCTTTTTCCTGAAGTGTGTGTGTGCACATTTGCTTGTTTTTACTCGGAGTATATATTGCTATGTGGGTGGGTGTGTGTGTGTGTGCTCGCATATGTGCAGATGTCATGTCTTTACGAAACATTGGGTGATTCTTTAAAGATAAAAAAAAAGCAAGAAGTCAGTTAAAACTACGACACAGGAGAAAAAACAGCAGTGACCCGAGTCATCTAAATTTCTTACACAACGACTTCTGCATTCCATAAACTCAAGTCTGCACTTAGGGAAGGTTGCTTGGGAAGGTTGTGTGTAAAACAGTAATTCATAGTAATTTATACTATTATTAAATTCTATATATGTTTGCTGAAAATGTATTATTGTAAAAAAATTAGTCTGTAATGACATTTATATACATCACTATATTTTTCAGACAGTAAGTCACTCCAGAGTATAAGATGGAACTACCTAAATTCTGGGTAACACTTTATTTGAAGGGTACCTACACTGAGCCTTCATAACACATTCATAAGCATTGCATGACTCTTTTATAAAGTGATGCTGAAGGATTTATGTCAAAACTCGTGAGGTGACAGAGATTTTATGCGACTTTGTCTTTACATGAAAAAGAGAAGAGAAAAGAATCCTTAATTATAATTTTTTAATTTATGTATCTGCAGTTTTTTCAACATTACAAATTATTAGTTTGTCTTTGCTAACAGCTCATTAATGATGTTTGAAATCGATGCTCAAAAGTTTAGAATCAGTGTTTTATCAGTGATAGAAACTCCATTTAGTTTCAGATCCACCTATAAAATGATTGTAATATGATTCTAGTGTTTATGCACTTTAGGTTTCAAATCATTTGTATTCAGCTGTAAAACAT
>JAOUQW010000029.1:11687037-11699494 GCA_028565825.1 Olivaichthys viedmensis | reverse complement strand
TCCAAGTTTGAGATTTATGGCAGTAACAGAAGGGTTTATGTAAAGAGACGAACAGAAGAGAGATTGATACCACAGTGGATCAGAACAACAGTGAAACACGGTGCTGGATTTTACATGTGGTCTCAGACTTTTGGACCCCACCGTACATACGGGTGAAAAATTAAAGGATAAACCTGAATAAATGTGTGCATCCACACGGCAGTGATTATATGATTGAATTTAGAAAGATTTTAAAAAGTATGAAAGTTATTTATAAAGAATATCCAAAAATCTGAAAAGTGACAACCGAAAGCAAAATCATAATTTTTGCCTGTGGTTATCTGGATTTACCAGCTACAATTACTATATATTATAAACTGTTACTTCAGAATAACAGGCACATGACAAGGAGTTTAATGCCTATTAGAGTTGTACTTTATTTTCCTCTTTTCTTATAAATAAATAACTGAAATCGTCTTACCTGGCCGTGGCTTTCTTTGGTGGTTCTTTGTAGGTTTATTAACTTTTCAATCTGCTCATACAGATCTTGTTTGCTCAGTTTAGAGTTGGCATGCTCTGGCCATGCAGTCCTCATGGAGCTGCTCCTTAGAGGTGCAATAGTCCTGGTAGTAACATGTCAGTCATGTTATATGGTCACATGACCATTCCAGTTGGATTGGTTGCATTTGCCATTGTTTGGAGCTTGCAAATTAAGATTTTGAACAAGTTAGTTTAGATAAGATAGATATTATTTCTAGGATTTTAACTTTGTAATTCTAAGAGGCAGCTATTTGTATGGTGTGGTGGTGTTGTTTCCCACCCCCCTGACATGCTTAGATAGGTCATCAATTTTTAAGTAATTATAAACATTGCTTTTTACAGTAGCCTTTTTATGTCTAATAATTTATTTTATTTTTGCAAGTACAGTACTGTGCAAAAGTCTTAGGCACATGTAAAGAAATCCTGTAGCGCAAAAATGCCTTTAAACATAATGAAATTAAAAGTTCCTAAATATAAAAAAGAAATACTATAAAGAGCAGTAAACAGTAAAAAACTAAAGTAAATCAGTGTGTTTTTGTGTTTCAGCCTTTGCCTTTAAAACTGCAATCAATTCTCTTAGACACACTGTCATACAGTTTTATAAGGAAATCAATCGGCTGGTAGGTTGTTCCAAAAATCTTGGCGAACTTGCCACGGTTCTTCTGCGGAACTTTGGTTCTCACTTGCTTCTGTCTCTGCAGGTAAAATCCCAGAACAGCCTTCATTATGTTTTAATCTAAAAAGTGCTCTAGTACGGAATATCTTACTTTCTTTAATGACTTACAAACATTTCTCTGGAATATTTATTTCTTGGAAAATGAATGTTTGGAAATGTAAAATTTGCTCTTTTCTAATGACACACTAATGCAGAAGACATCAAATAAAACATCTAAGACCAAATTTATATAAAACATTTAGGGTGCCTATACTTTTGCACAGTACTGTATAATCCAGGAGCTAGTAGAAAACAAAGAATCTCATTGTGCACAGTAGGGGGCAGTATACACACAGGCAACATCGACAAAAGCAGCATGGTGTTATTTGGGTTACATAATCCGATTACAAAAATGAAGTATAAAGTGTAAGTCATTTACATTTAAAATGTGTAATCAGGTTACAGTTACTTTATCATAGATTACTAGATAGCATTTTATATCAATGAATCGTAGTCTGTTAATTCATAATTGTGTGCTTATAAACTGCACAACAGACGACACTACGACTGAGACAACACAGTGTTCTCTGTTATTTATATAACTTTATCTTTTTTGCTAAATAATTAGTAGCGACTGTTAAAAAATGTCACTGAAATTTAAAGTTTATTGAACACTGAACATAACATGTAGCTTACATTGCATTAAAAAAAACAATCATAAGAAGTACATGAAGGTACATTTAACATATCAGAATGATGCGATTTGGTGAGATGATGTTCAGGCCTCCAAACTAAAATGGTCAAATAAAGGAAAATAAATCCAGAAAAAAAAAGTGTTGAGTGTGTGTTGGATGTGAGGTTTTGGTATTTCTTAGAATTAAAATGTTTATTCGTCACTGGATTTGTTTGCTGATGTTTTGAAGGCCTTATTAAAAAATGTGAGTTTAATTATTATACAAAAACAATTGAACAAATTTGATGTGGATGTCACTGGATTTTTAATTCCACCTAATAGCTAAATCGTAGGCCTCACAGTTTCAGCCCCAGACTCTGCACGTCCTCACACCCACACGCTGGCCTTGCCCTCTCTCTCCGGTGCCCCCTGCTGGCCACAGCAGCCCCGCAGCCCCGGGTGCTGAGAGACGGGCAGGTTTTTATAGACGGCGCGGCTGTAAGGGATGAAGCAGAGGCCCAGTTGGAGGTGACGCGCCAGTCTACAGTACGCTGCCAGAGCCAAGACCAGCAGAGGAACCAGCAACAAGAAACCCACAACCAGCAGAGCCACACATGAAGCATCGTTCAGCAGGTCCAAGCAGTAAACCGAGGTACCGTGAGGCTGCACCTGGACGAGAAGACATACACATAGCAAAACTCGATCCCTCATTGGGTTAAGAGACACGTCAAAAGTGTCACCAAACATGTCTTGGCTGTTGGACTACATTAAGGGTGGAGCTTAATGTGTTAGGTTCCAGGATGAGCCTCTCACCTTTGAATGGCAGAGGAAGCCGAACACGACCATGGCGAGCGCCGGAGTGAGGACGATCCCGAACACGACGGCGGCGAGAGCGGCGTTGACGGCGGCGATGACGAGGTTCTGTGCCGTGACCAGCACTGAGCACGCCCAGCAGTCCAGAGAGGCTCTGAGCTCGAGCGGCTCGGCCGAAACGCTGGAGGACGAGTACGGAGGAGGAACCACCGCCGCCGGGGTCATGGGGTCAACAACCGCCGTTGAGACGGAGTCCGCGTGATGTAGACGAGTCGACTCGGTGTCGCCCACTTCAGAACCGAGATGCTGGGACGGCGACTTCTCCAAAGTCCCGTTACGAGACAGACTCATGCTGACGCTCCTAAAAATCAGAAAGAGAGGATTCTCAGGTAAGGCCGGGTCCATGACACCCCAGACCCTCTTTAACAGCTCACAAAATCATATTTAACATTGCTTTATCAGCTCGATGCCTAATGACCGTATTATAAGCATGATTGTGACTCCTCTACTTGAGCTCTGAGACCCCTGCTATAAACATAATTAAATCCTTGCTATTTTCTCAATTGTCGCTCACAGTTGCAAAAAAATCCAGCTATCTAGCTAACATTAGCTGTCACTACGTTCCCTCCAAAATGACACCATATTACATCATCCTGACTTTTCCCTACTTTCCCCTCATAGTTAACAATCTGTCATGGCTGCCTTGATTCTGTACTCTTTTTCCCCCTCATCCTCTGCAGACTGTTTGGCCCGTTTCCCCTCCACTTTCCTTATACTTTCATCTTCCTGTTACCATGTTGCTATGGTAGTTAATTAGTCTTACCTATTGCTTGTTACCCCTCATTAGTCTGTCGATTTAAACCCTTTGTGTTTGTGTTTTTGTGCAGCTGAGTGCAAAAGTTTGCACCCCTCTATGGGTTCTAGATGGAAAAAAGGAAAATGTAGCTTTATTTGACAAATTATCTACAATAAATAGAAATCCAAGAAGGCGCCTCTGGACACCAAACAATGAAATCAGGTCTGAAATCACCCAATAGTAATAGAGTGACCATTTATTGATCATAAAAGTCGCTCGACCTATCGCTGGATTTGTTGAACACTTTTCTTGGTCACTGCATAATTCCATATGTGTTATTTCATAGTGTTAATAGAAATTTTCTAATAGTAGAAAATAGTTAAAAACCCTTCTATGAGCAGGGGCGTACAAACTTCTGACTGGTAGTGTATATGTAGATATGCATGTAGCTGTACATTAATGAGGCATGAGTGTTCCTCTCTGTTCTGGACTAACAGGATCCTGTGTATGGCAAATATTAAGACAGTAATGAAAAAAAATCACTCAAATCTCTCAAATACCAGCAACAGAAAAATCCCATATAGGCCAATTTCACCTAAAGTAACCTCTTACAAAAGCCGAGTTTATTTTTCTCCGAACCGAGTGGCACAAAGTGTGGAAGGTAAACAGAGATAACTGAGTAACTGTGAACAGGAGGAAACAGGAACCTTAGAATAACTAAAAACACAAAACAATGAGGCAGGAACCGAGCCCAGAGGAAAGCATGTGCGCTGGAGCGACTGCGAATATCTCTGCGAGCAGGACATCTCCTCAAACACACGGCTTCCTGCACACACAGGCCGAAATAAACCCAGCTCACCTCCCAACACTGACTGACCCTGACCTTCCAGCTGTGAGCTATTGCTGATTAGTTCTTTAAAAAACCTTCATTTGCAAACATTTTGTGCATTACAGCAGTTTAGATAACTCCCTACAAATCTGAAATAACTCAGGAATGTCTACAGCTACTTGGGTTTAATCACAGATTTATCGTCTGGTCTAGAGAACAGGTAATATCCGTCTTTCTAGGAATGAGCCCTGCTTTCTAAGCTCCACCAGTTTGACTCTGAGTCCAGTCCAGCGTGCTGAGTTTACTGCTGATATGAACGAGGCCATGATTTCAAAATGTCGTTCACACTGTCCGCTGCCTCATTGAAATTTTGTGAAAGTTCATCACAGTCTCACGATAACAAATCCCAACATTTACGCAAAGTTTAGAATGACCAGGGGTTAAACTGAACAGGGGTTTGAGGGAGCTGAGCTCCACAATCTTTAGTTTATGTGAACGGCAAGTGGAAGCTGTGCTCTGGTACTATCATTTGATGGAACGGTAAATCATAGCATGACATAATGGTGATAATAATAATGATGATATAATATACTGTAGATGCCACTTTATTCATCTATATTTACACTAGCTTTCAAAAATGTGGAATCGATGTTGTCAGTGATATAAAGTGCATTTAGTTTCAGATCATCTATAAAATGATTTAATATAATTCTTTAGCTTTCAGATGATTTGTAGAAAGCTGTAAAACATCATGTGTCCAGAATCATGACTCCAAAATGACTCTGAAAGTTTTATAGCATCGAGAGTGATGTTAATATAAACATTAATACCCAGAATGCCTCTTTTTTTGGAAAGCGGTGATCAAATCTTGAAGTGGAGACTTAAATAATATACTGGAATTATCTATGTAGTCATTTCTCCTTTATCATTAAATTTTTATCATTTCACTTTTTAAATAACTTTTTTCCCTTAAAATACTTTAAACACTAAACTAAACGTGTAAAACGAGCTTTAGGTGTGAGGTTTATATTATAAATATTACATCTACTACACTGTAGAAGAGTTTAGTGAATAGAATAATGACTGTTCATTAAATATGACCCCATGTGACTCCACACTTTTGAACGCTTGTGTATATAAAAGGCAAAAAAAAAAAAAACCTATTGATGCAAATTGCATCCTGCAATAAATTTGCATCTCATTAAATGCTCTCTAAATTGCTAAAGATCTTGAATCTTATTGGCTGTTGCCCCTCAACACGTCTCATCCTGACATCCTGCTTTAAAAAGAACTGAGTCAACATACTGAATCAAATCATAATCCTGAATCTATTTATTGGGCACTTTAAGGAGTTAGATCAAGCCAACCTGTGTGATTGGGTTTGAAAAGCAAATGTGCGTGTGTGTGTGTGTGTGTGTGTTCGGGAGTGTACCTGTAGAAGGACCACTTGAGAAGGAACTGGCGTGCGGCGCGGGGGAAGCTGGGACTGCCCTCGTGTGGCTTCAGCACCTGACTCACCACGCTGTCCAGCCACGCAGCCCACTGGTCCAGAGAGCTCTGCTGCTGCAGGGTCACCTTAAAGTCCTGCTCCAGACGCTGCACCACGCTCTCGTCACACTGACACACCCATGAGGCCTGCTCCTGCACAACACACACAGCCACAGCCACAGTAAGCACTGAAGAAGTGAGGCGTGCACGTTAGCGCTAAGCTACAGGCGGTTAGACGTAGAGAAAAGTCCAACCTGCACGTTGGCGAAGTCGACGCGGTTCAGGTCACTGAGCATCTGGTTGATCTGAGACGTGTTCTGCAGCACGGCCCGAGCTGCCTGCGCCAGGTGGTTCAGAGAGGTGTACCTGCGCAGCGTCTGCGCAAACGCACTCACCACTGCAGCCTGAAAACACACACACACACACGTGCGCAGTGTTAGGACAGATGTTGATTGCGTATTAAGATAATAAACCCAGTTTAAACAGAGGCGGTACCTTGGTACGGACGATCTCCTGGGGGAAGTTACTCATGGCTGAGGTCAACCAGCTTTCCAGACTCTTGGCAAAGTTTCTAATAGCCTGAGTGAGAGTACCTGCAGACGAAAGAACCACACACACACACACACTTCATTAAACAATATCTCATAGACATTTCCACTGCAAAAAAAAAAAGACATCTTGAAAAAATCTTGAATGTAAGCAAATATATCTAATATTTCTCATGATGAGATTATTATAAAATAATAATAATAATAATAAGACCATAAAACCTAATTCCAGACATTTTTACTCATTTAAAGCTTAGAATTTGTCGTCAGTTCATTGGCAGATCATGTCACTTCTGTGAGGCATTTATTTCTTAAAACAGCTAAAACGATCTGCATGATTAACAACACATCAGCGTCGAGCATAACGTATGGAAATTTATGTAAGAGTGTAACAGTTATAGTTCTGAATTCACATTATATTAGTCACGTCTTTTAAATGTTTACTGCCATTATAAGCGAGTTTGTTCTTCTCTCAGTGCGGGGGGACGTGCCGAAACTCTTGTACTAATCACACATACGCCACAGATGCAGTGGATAGAGATTAGGTTAAAAAACGCCCTAATGTCAACTCTAATTAAAAACCTAGTCGCGAATTTAGAATCACGTTACAGTGAAAAAAAATTATAATTGCAGTCTAAACCATCTAACTCGTAAATAAATATAAACCAGTCCTATTAATATACTTTTATGAATATCGACACACACGACGAGTCAAAAGTGTGGACACTAGATTGAATCTATAATTGTTCATTGTCTTAAAGGCATTTTAATAAAGGCTTATGACTGAAATTCCTAAGACAAATGTAAATAGTGAAGTTAACGCCCATGTTTACATTTATTTCTGAATCAAAATGTCGTTTTTACTTAAAATCAAAATGTTGACCCCAAACGAGAACGTTAGGAGAAATAATTACCATGCGTGTTATTTCATAGTGTTAATGTCCTCGTTATTATTCTAAACTAGTAGAAAATACTACACCTTGAAGCATAGTTCAATTTGAAAGAAAAACGGCGGTGAGCGTGGAAAACATGTGGACATGTCGAGTACCCGTGGACTTTTTGGTGTAGTGTGTGAAGATGCGGTACTGACTGGGAACGGGCCGTAGCACGTCAGGGATGAGGATCTCCACCAGGGCCTGGTACAGGATGTGATCACAGCTCCTCATCCACTGCTTCACCGGCTCAAACTTGCACAGCGCGATGAGCTTCTCCCTGGGGACCACGCCTTCCATATCGTCATCACTGCAGACAGACGAGAACTCAAATTCAGCATTATGTAAATCTAACAAAACTCTACCAATCTTATTGCACTTCAGTCAAGACTTTATGGCTTTTTTTATATTTATATATATATATACATATATATTTAATCCACAGTCAGCCTGTCCGTCAATGCATAAAAATAATATCAATATTACCGCCAACTAAAGCGGCCACGTTCTAAGACAACTGTGACCAGACGTGGGGCCGAGGCCAGCCCAAAGGATTCGCGAAAATATGTTAAATATATATATATATCAGAGGGCACTAGAGTCTGATTTACACCAATCAATTAACCAGCGTTCGTAAACAGACAGCAGAGACTAAAGGCCAAAATAAGCCTTATTGGTAGTTTTGGCACATGTACAGTAATCTTAATTAAAATTGTAAATAGAGCGTCTGACCTGTTGGGGATGGTGGTGGTGCCATCACTAGATGGCAGTGTTGAATACCAGAAGGTCTGCCACAGCTTCTCGATAAAGTGGAATTGCAGATTCATCACCACGTCTAGGGTGGCCTGAGAGAGAGAGAGAGAGAGAGAGAGAAAGAGAGAGAGAGAGAGAGAGAGAGAGAGAGAGAAAGAGAGTAAAGGTCTAAATAAATAGTCACAGATGCAAACGCCATATATCCATTATTGTAGTTTTAAACCATCTGCTCTTCAAAGGGCATAAAAATGTGCAAGAGTGCACAATAAAGTAATAATAAGTTACTAACTACAAATATTACGGAACAAATAATTTGTCAACAGCTCAAAGACTGCAAGTCATCCGGTGCGTCTTGGGGAGGAAGTAAGCAGAATGCATTTCAACCCATTTCAATAATATAAACTTTCAAAATGTATTAAAATAACGTGCACTACCAGTCAAAAGTTTGGGACGCAGGATCTATATTTTTCATTGTCTTAAAGACCTTTTTGATAAAGGCTGATGGCTGAAATGTAAATGGTGAAGTTAACGCCCACGTGTACATTTATTTCTGAATCAGAATGTATTTTTCAAAATAAGTAGTTTTCACTTAAAACAAGTCGTTTTTATTTCAAATTAAATCAAGTAGTGTATGATTTAGAGCGTTAGGAGAAGCAGAACAACAAGTGACTCGGTGTATTTGGGGAAGTTTAAGAAAAGGCTCCTGGGTGAAGCTCCCTCATTAAGCTGGTTGAGAAGATGGCGAGAGTGTGCAGAGCTTCATCAGGAACGTGTTATTTCATAGTGTTAATGTCTTCATTATTATTCTAAAATAGAATAAAATAGTACATCCTTCTATGAGCAGTGGTGTCCAAACTTGTGACTGGTAGTGTACACTCTATTTTATTACTCACAGAAGCCTTTAAATATATAAAACAGCGTATCTGCAGGAATCAATTTAAACTGAATGCTTTAGAAGACTTTTTCAAAGCCACTTAAAATGTAATTTACCGTGGTGACGGCACGGTATGCAGTGAGCTTCAGCGCAGTAGAGAGCCGAGAGTCATGGGGTTACGTGCAGGCCACACATACATGGCCTGTTTGGCTATAAACAGAGGAGCGTGTGTACAACAGTTTTGTCACAGTCATGGAAAAATTTCTGGCAGCAGGTGTTAGAAAGTGAAAAAAGCAAGAACAGGAACGACCAAGAGGAGAAAAGATGACAACACTTGCATGTGCCAAACGTACAGTATGAATTGTGTTTTATGCGCTTATATTTTGTATTATTAGGAGGGGTTAGGTATTTGTCGGTTGGGTGGGGACGTATGAAAATGTACTCAATGTCTGCCAATAGAAGTTTGAATGCCACTGATCTACAGTATAAATGTCACGAATACAGAACGCATGTAATTCAGTACAGTTAAGGTGTGTGCTCTCTTAAGTGCCTAATAGCAGAATCCACAGTGAAAAGAAAGTTACTGACTGCAAATATTTCAAACAGCTGCAGTAATTACATGCCATTACGGCCATTTGTAATATTTTTTTTGCTTGCAAGTCCCAGAGAAGCTCTTCTTCAACAGAGTTGTCTCTGAATGAGTAAGCAAGTCTGGTTTCTACCCTTTCCTGTCTCTATTTCTAGGTCATTTCTAAACTTTGGTGGTGTGCTTGTGCCTACAGAAACCCACATACCAACCAAACAACAACAGTTCGACAATCACATGTGAAGAAAGAATCTCACAATCTGTCCACTGTGCACAACAAGAATGATGTTGTACGGTTTTACTCTTTATTTCTTTTATAGACGTGTATATATGTAACTGACCGCTTTGTTGTTGGGGATCTGCACCTAAGAATTTCACTCGCCCTTTATACTTTTTATGCCGGTGGTAAACTGTCTAAACTGGGACATGACAGTAAATCTTGGTGAACAAGTAGGGAAGAATTCTGCTAACGCTCACACGCACTGGTATTGTGAAAGTGCAGCATGTTCAGATGTGTGTGTGTGTGTGTGTGTGTGTTTTGCACTAGGTTGAGAGATTCTCCTGTGACAGGACACTTGCTCCTATATCCAGTTGCCTGGCTCTATGCCACGCCCCCCTCCCAACACCCCTCCTTCCTCCAATCACACGACATGTTTTGGGTTGCTGGCCAGGTTGCCATGGCAACCTTGCTTACCGTTGCCCCAGCAACAGTTCAAACACTGCACTCTGAAAACAGAAAGAAAGAAAGAAAGAAATAAAGAAAGAAAAATGGGGGAAATAAATAAATAACTAACTGACTAAAGTAATTAATTAATTAATTCCCCTCCCTGCCTCGACAAACACAAGCTGTTTTATCACAGCATGGCTGTAAAATTACAGTGTTTGTGAGTTTGACGTCCAAAGGGCAGAGTTTGGCTCAGGCTTCTCTCGATTTTGTGTGTGTCGTCACACACTTCCACGAACGAGCCACAAATGCGTTGGCTCAAAAAAGCCCAAAAGACCTCGACGGAGCTCAAAACTTTTACGACTGAGAAGTTTGTGCTCGTCAAAAGACCTATATAAAAAAAAATCGGCTAAATATATGTCCCTGATTGACAACAGAAAATCTGGCAACAGACAAAAGCAGGGAGATGAGTGGCCTGAGCGTGTGTGTGTGTGTGTGTGTGTGTGTGTGTGTGTGTGTGTCTCCCGCCGGCTGAAAGGTTAATTGGCATGACTGGAAAGGCGCTGAGCGAGGGATGAAAGGATCTTGGGAACAAAAGGTGTGAGCTGAACAGGGAGAGCAGAGGGGAGGGACTGGCCGAGAAAATTAAACCAGCCAGCGCTCTCAGAGAACTGAGCCACACACACATGGCCAACTCTAATGCTAACTCACACACACACACACACACACACACACACACACACACACACACACACACACCCCCTGCAGGCAGAGGAGTGAGGGACACACGTTTGCTAGAGACAGAATGAATGAGTGAAGGAGAGAACATGCATTAGTACCTCACAGTGGTCCCTGTAGAGGCTCTGTAGCTTTTTCACATCGTTCATGGTGATGCGCTCCGGCAGCGGACAGGAGCCCAGATCAAGGGAAGGGAAAGGGGGCAGGGCGTGAGACACGTCTGCAAACACACACACACACACACACATCTGTTTACATGGCGGAGTATACACATGACGCAAGCGTAACCTGTTGTGCATCTGGAGAAAGTGATGCTGGAAGTGTGATATCCTCTCGAGGGTTGACCTGTAAAATGTTAGCGATTGCGCACCGCCTATTTTGTGATGCGCATTCGTCGCAGTAAAGCTGCATGGAAACATCATACACACGTGGACACACGCTCCGTTGGCTACTTTTAAAAACTATCCATAATTGCCGTGGTTGTTGGCATAAGCTGTGTCTCAAATCAAACACCACTGCATTTGCTAAGAATTAGTGAATTTGTGCATAAAACATTCTTTAAGGCTAAATGAAGACTATAAATCGTTTATTTAGGGGATTCACGTACAATGGAGGCGATGTAAAGAATATACAAATGTAAGGCATCATCTAGAACGGCCCATAACCGTACGATTTGAGACACAGCTATAGTTTTGCTCAGTTTCCTGCTGAGGTGGCGTGACGTCGCGCTATACTGCCCACGGAAATCTTATGGCTCTTGTGGAGGCGTAGCGCTAATTTCTGAGGATGCACTCAACTGACGAGACAAAATACTGCACCATACGCAGGCAGCCATCTTGGATATCGTCGCTGTCCAATGAAAAACATGTATCCTCTGCTTTTTGCGTTTTTAAAAACTTTTTATCATATATGGAACGTGGGTAAAAACCTCCATCGACCCCACAGCAGCTAACATCTAAACGAACAACGACAAGCTGACAAAACACACCGTGAATTTCGGATTTATTCTTTGATTAATGATATGAAAAAGTGTTTTTTCATGTTCCTGAAAAATTGGATTGCGTATAATCGGGTCTAACCCCTGTCAGTGACTACAGCAGTGTTGCTTTCAGATGGACTGCTGCTCTAATCTTCATTACTGAGAGATATGATGGATTAAACTTACTGTAGTGATTGTCCGAGAGGGGCAACTCTACGTTTTTTTGCCATTTACTACTCATACTTCTGTGTCCGCTTCATCGTTTCATGTCTTTTCACTCTATGTGCAATAAAGTATTATAGAAAACCTGTCCTTTAGCACTGACACCTCTGAACCCTGGTTGCTTCTTTTAAAGGAGCTCACACATTTCCCTTTTCATCATCCCCGTGTGAATCACAAGCGCTAGTAGTGACAGGAGTGTGTCTGTTCTAGATCAAGGACGTTCTCACTCAGGAGAACACTGCCTAGTTTTCCTTCCTCCTCCTATTTCACACACACACACACACACACACACACACACACTTTAAAAACCCTGATCCATCAAGATAGATAAGTGAGGGTGAGTGTGAGCGAGTGTGTGAGTGCGTGAGTAAGTGTGCAAGAGTGAGTG
>JAOUQW010000029.1:11676450-11686937 GCA_028565825.1 Olivaichthys viedmensis | reverse complement strand
ACTCATTAATCAGATCTCACTCAGTGTTGAAACACACACACACACACACACACACACACACACACACACACACACACACACACACACACACACACACTTTAAAAACCCTGATCCAATGCACTGATACTGACTCACTAACAACTACGATTCTGCATGTGCCTAAAAACTGAGGATTAAAAAAGTCTCCAGATTCATCTTCTGGCTACATTTTCACACATTACCCACGTACTGCAAGTGGAGTTTGCTCTAGAAGTGTTCATTATAATGATGATGATGATGATGATGTAATCATCAATGGGTTCTGTTAAATGGTATGGTCTACAAAAGTATTTATGTATTTATTATTGATTAGGGATATGTTACCCGTCATAGTGTTTATTGCCCGTTGCTGATGGAGTGCTGTAGTGATCATTGCCTATGCACTGCAGATGGTTCTGAGTATTGTGCTGTTTTAAATTAAAGACGCCGTTTGTCATTTTTAGAGCCGTCTGCGAGGCGAATCACAATAAAAACATTGACATGCCTTCCCCTTGTTCTTCTCCAACTGACGCCACGCCCTGCGTTTAAACCACGCATGGCTTGCGAGTTGCCTTTTAAGGAAAAGCGGCGGAGCAGAGCAGATCTGGTACGGCTTGGGGCGGAGCTAATTTCTGGGTCGAAAAAAAAAAAGCAAACAGGAGCCTGAAACGAAGAAACTAGCCAGATCTGTTGCACGGTAATGTTGCGAATCACAGTTTTTCTAAGATGTCTTTGAAATGACATCATTTTTAATAGGTTTAGAAATATATATATATACATATATTGAATTTGCAAACTCCAGCTTTAACTATTATAGTACTGACGATTTCGTGTATCGTAATGTTAAATACTTACACTAGGGTCACTGGTGCACGACAGGGAAAGGTTTTTATTTTATCAGGTGATCAAAACCTAAAACTTTTATGCAGTTTTTAGTTGTCAAGAGAAATCCTTGGAAGAATTCACGAATTTTGTAAGGTTAAATTTATGAACTTTGTAAATGCTGTTCACACACCCCGCTGGCTTCATTTTTAGAAATTGTTACGACATCATATATTTCATTCAAATTGGTAACACGTGTGCTCCTAAAGAACACAGTTAATTACTGTTGTCATCCCTTTTAGGCCCGTATTAGTGAAGAAGGATGGAGTCTGTGTGATGAATAGAAGAAGAAAACGGTATAAATTCTCGGTACTGGACTCAGATTAATTTATTTTTGGGTTCCTGTTGTGTGTAGTGTTGTGTTATATTGTGTATAGTTACCTATGTACTGTTGGTGGTGTTGGCTCTGAGCAGCCACACTCTGCTCTGGTGTGCTGCTGGAGTGCTGAGAGCCACCGGAGAGGCCATCACACATCCCGTCCACCTTCTGCAGCGGCTTAAACCTGAGCACAGGGCACACACACACACACACACACACACACACACACACACACACGTACACGTGTCAGCTAGGGCACTAGACTCATACTACACATACTAACAAGGGAGGAGATGTAGAAATAGATTTCGTTCATTACTGAGAAGGAAGAAACTCTGTGTCAAATTTTACTTGTTTATTGCTCATTTACAATCGAATTGCAATGAAAAAATGAAAAAAAGAAAAGAAAAAAAGGCTCCAAGCTTTGGGCATGCAGTGCACACACACACATCCACACATACACGTCCACACTTACACACGTCCCCATGTCCACACACACACACACACACACACACACACGTCCCCATGTCCACACATACACACACGTCCCCATGTCAACACATACACACACGTCCGTCTACACGCCCACACGTACACACACACACGTCCCCACTTACACACGTCCCCACGTCCACACACACACACACCCACACACGTCCCCACCCACACGTACACACACACGTCCCCACACACACACGTCCACATGTACACACGTACACACATCCACACACACACTACACATGTCCACACATCCCCACACACGTCCACACATCCACACACACGTCCACATGTCCACACCCACACACGTCCACACATCCACACACACTACACACGTACACACATCCACGTCCACACATGCACACACGCCCACACACACTACACACGTACACACATCCACGTCCACACATCCACACACGCCCACACACGTCCACACATCCACACATCCACACACCCACATCCACGCACGTGCATGCACACCTCTGTTTCTGGTGCACGGGCTGCTGTCTCATGGCCATGTACTGAGAGTCCTCCTGCAGTCGGTTCAGAGGAGAGTCAGGCTTTAAGCGGATGCCGTAGTAGTGGTACTTCGAGTTTCCCCTAAGACACACACACACACACACACACGAAAAACACACAGAGATAACGAGTAAGCCACTGTTACATGTATAAACAACATAAATAAAGAACAATTGTGTTAGACATTAGACACGCGGTTGTGACTCCTAAGCTAGAACAGTAACATATTACAGGAATGACATCATCGATCACAGTACAGAAGAGCACAAGCCTATGAACAGCAAAAACACTGCGCCACACAATCAAACGCCCAAATGTGAGGAAAGATACTAGACACAGATTTTTATATATATATATATATATTTAATTTCCAAGATCTTCCGAAGCACTTTGCATGTACACACAGCTGCTGAAGGACTTTTTGTCCTGTACATGGCCTTCAGAAGAGTCTTTCTATACTGTACCCATACTGCACCTACATATTTTATATACACATATACATGCGTTGCTTTATCCATTATCTTGTGTATATATATATTCTAAAATGAGAAAGTCGAAGTAAAGTGTAAGGTGTAAGTAAATCTAGATCTAGATCTAATCGGAAAAAGGCCGATTAGAGTGCACCTGCCTTTAATAGTTACTCCCAATTTTATTATTCATTCATCTTTGGTAAGCTCTTTATCCTGGTCAGGGTTGTGGTGGATCTGGAGCCTATCCCGGGAAACACTGGGCGCAGCCTGAATGGGACGCCAGTCCATCGCAGGCCATTTTATTATTATTATTATTATTATTATTTATAATTACTCATGAATGTAAAGTAATTATTGTATTTATGATTATTACCATTTAGAATAATGTGGCTATACTTAGAAACCCAGGACAAAAACGGCTGCGGCTTTACGTGGGAAGTGCTTATTAATAGAAGCATAGACGTGGACAGCAAATAACACGAAAGTGGATGTATAGGGACACGTGTATGTATGTATGTGTGTGTGTGTGTGTGTGCAGGACAGACCTGGTGCCAAGGCGGCGTGTGCGCAGCCCCATGAACACAGAGCGGATGAGTTTGCCAAAGGAGGCGGCATTGACTGGGTCCAGCTTCTGCTCCTGACAGTGGCGCAGGTAGTGGTTATAGAGGGAGCTGCGTGGCAAACTCACCCCCTCCGCCGTCTCATAGTTATCCAACAGCCACTGCAGCTGTACACACACACACACATCCATGAGTCAGATGTGCAATATTCAGTGGTATCTCACTGAATTTCATGCAGATAAAAAATAAATGAAATAAAACCTTAAAAAAGCGTCTTGAGCTAACAGAAAAAAACACGTTCCCCCCCCCAAAACCTTTAGCTTTGATGAGAGCTTTTACTGGCTGTGTCAGAAATAAACAGAACAGGCCAGGGAGTTGGACAGAGTTAGGGGCAGCCTAAAATAAATAAAATAAAATATGGCGACGCACATTTTCCACTGCTACGCGCACACACACCTGAGATGCTGCTCTGCCATTAAGTAAAGGCTGCGTAAAGTATTTGTGGTGCTGAACATGTTCAAAGGAACTCGAGTGTCTGAGAAAGAACAGGGGGGCAAATCTCACTTCACTGCCAAGTTCAAGCCCGCCTTCCTGGATGACGATATAGAGCTGTGTTTCAAAATCCCAGGCCTGTACCACCTCGTGAGTCCTCAGCTTAGCATCTTTCCCTGCTCTAACACACTTGATTTAATTTGTGAGATAATGATGAAGCCCTTTATGAGCTGAATCAGGTGAGCTAAAAGCCAATGGGGGTTTTACTAAGACAGAGGGCAGAAAGGATGATGATTTGGTTATGTGCAACAATCAGTGGAAATTTGGTGGGACTTACAGCACCTTGAGGACTCCTTTTTAAAATTAGCAGGAGTCCCAAACCCCTTACATTTTCCATTTTGTTTATTAATTTTTTTTAAAGGCAGCAAATTGGCATAATAATGCAAAAATAACGTACATAGTTAGCCAACATCCAGCAGGTAGTAACAGCTAGTTAGCTACTCATTAACAATTTATATATTCAGTATTATTCAGAGCCCGTGTCCTCTCCATTTCTATTCATTTCCTGAACCCATGTCAGCTCCATTTTTTATTGGCACCCCAACATAGCCAATCATAATCCCTTCTGTCTTGAAGACGACTGAGCAAGACTGAGCTGGGAACTGTGGAACGCTGGCTTAAAGAAAGTGTGTAATGGTGTGTATCTGTTCCTCCCAGAATAACAAGTCACCCTAACCTTTAGAAAACGTGTGTTTCTGGTCAATGTGTGAAAATTGTCACGTCATTGGTTTTGCCGGGGAGGGAGCTAAAAAATCAGAGTTAGTATTAAACATGTGACGGGCAATTGTGTCATAAAATATAAAGGCCAATCATATTCAATATGCAAATTCTGGATACTAGCAGGGAAAGAGGTTGGCTTCTGTGGAGTTAGGGGTGTTACCAATTTGCATATTGGAAAGCGCAAGCGCTTTTGTGCTTTTTTGGAACCGCCATGTCAGCCAATTTATTATACAATACAGAACGAATGAAAATTTTGGGTGACTTATTTTACAAGGAAGGCTGAATGTATGTGAAAATCCTTCTATGTGCCTTAGAATTGATATCATGC
The DNA here is from genome assembly GCA_028565825.1 of Olivaichthys viedmensis. Taxonomy (NCBI): domain Eukaryota; kingdom Metazoa; phylum Chordata; class Actinopteri; order Siluriformes; family Diplomystidae; genus Olivaichthys; species Olivaichthys viedmensis. The sequence continues at coordinate 11,682,071 of JAOUQW010000029.1, read as the reverse complement.
AGATGCATCAAAAATTAGTTAGAAATTAGTTAGAGGAGGATTAGCTAAGCAGTCACCCCATCATTCCTACAGCACTGGAAAGTAAAATTGAACAGTAAAGAGACAGAGTCCAGCGGGAAGGTGCAAAGCGTAGAGAGCAGACCGTTACAGAAGCAGCGGGGCCTCCTTTTATTCTCTTAAGTCTTTTTTTTTTCTAAATAAAGTTGTCTTGGATGACTTACATGGCTGTTGAGCAGGCTGCTCTTGTGAGAGGCAATCCCTTCAGACTTTTGGAGGTTTTCAATCGCCATTTCAAGCTACAGAGAGAGAAGGGGGAGCATGCAGAACGTCCGACCAGGAGGGAAGGGAAGGGACGGGGAGGGGAGGGTGGACAGTGAGAAAAGGTGAGGGGAGGAGAGAGGTAGACACAGAGGGAGGAAAGAAATGCAAAATAAGAACAGAAAAAAAGGCAATCATACTGTTAGCTATAGCAAGATCAGAGCAATTCCATTACAGTCAGTCAGTGTTTGCAGCCGAACTCATTACCGGTGAACAAAAAAAACGGGAATATGGAAGAGTGGGTTAAGCTGCAGGCTGAGGGGGGGGGGGGTCTCTTACTGAGTCACGCAGTATAATGCATGCAAATGCAAACCCCCGTGTCCTAGTGTGTGTTATACACTGTAATTCATGCTAACACTGAGGCTACTGCAAATGTGCTATATACACATCCAGGGCGCACTGCTCTGGAACTTTCCAAGTCACTTATTACACTGTAAATTGAGGAACAACAGCCTAAACAGGCTGAAACAGGGTAAAAGAGAGGGAGAGAGAGAGAGCATAGGAAGGAAGGCGGAAGCAGGTGTCCTTTCAGGTCTTTTTAAAGGCTCCTAAGGGCCCAACGGTAACGAGCCACGGGGCTTCTTTGTGTCGCGGGGCACTCGAGTGCACGTGAAAAACGCTAGAACAAGACCCAGCTGAATTACTGAGGGGAAGAAGCAACGGCAGGTACGGCAGCAGCCTCCACCTCGGTCTCTCTCTGTCTCAGTCTCTCAATATACAGTCTCTCTCCCAGTCTCTCCAGTAGTCTCAGTCTCTCAATATACAGTATCTCTCCCTGTCTGTCTCTCAATATACAGTATCTCTCCAGTAGTCTTAGTCTCTCAATATACAGCATCTCTCCCTGTCTCTCAATATACAGTATCTCTCCAGTAGTCTTAGTCTCTCAATATACAGTATCTCTCCCTGCCTCTGTCTCTCAATATACAGTATCTCTCCCAGTCTCTCCAGTAGTGTCAGTCTCTCAATATACAGTATCTCTCCCTGTCTCAGTCTCTCAATATACAGTATCATTCCAGTAGTTAGTCTCTCAATATACAGTATCTCTCCCTGAAAACAATGATACTCTTCTTAAAACTCCAGACAAACTCTTAACAGCTTTTTCACTTACTGAGCCAATTACCATCTCTGATCTCATCTCCTTCAACTTCCTGCTTGCTTGTTCCAGCCCCCACTCCTCTTCTCTCAGTCATCACCGCTCCCATCCGTCATCTTATTAACACGTTGTTTGTTTCAGGTAACATCCTGACTGCTCTTAAAACCTCAACTGTCACACCTATTCTTAAGAAACCTGACCTTGACCCTGCCTTCCTGGAAAACTAATCGACCCATTTCTAATCTACCTTTCCTGGCTAAAGTGTGGGAAAAGGTTGCAGCCTCACAGTTACAAACCTAATAATAATAATAATAATAATAATACGTTTTAGGAAATTGCCGTTCAAAAAGATTTAACACAGATAAAAGTGAAGTTTTAATTACTGGCCCCAAGTCTTTAGTGTCTAAATATCTGGATCTTGACATTAACATTGATGGGGTCATTATTAAACCCTCCCCTGTAGCACGGAACCCAGCATTACTTTTGACCCCTCTCTTACCTTTGTGTTTAACATTAAGGCACTCACTAAAAATGCTTTTTCCCCACCTTTTCCACCTAAAACCATACAGCAGCTTCAATATATACAAAACTCGCCAGCCAGAGAGTCACCCATACTGCAAAATCTGCTCATATCACTCCTATACTCCATAAGCTACACTGGCTACCGGACTCAGCCCGTTTCCAATACAAACTCCTGCTTACCTCCTCCACTACCTCAATCACTCCGGGACTGATCATCTATTTCCTCTTTGAAAGCTGAGCTGAAAACTTTCCTGTTCTCTCAACATTTTCACGTTTCTTCTTCTTCTTTTTTTTTTTGCGCTTCCTCTGTAAAGCGACCTTGGGTTTGAGAAAGGCTCTATATAAATTATATTATTATTATTATTATCCCTCTCCCTCCCAGTCTCTCCTTCGAAGTCTCTTTCTTAGTCTCTCCCTCTCGCAGTGTCTCCCTCTTTCTCTCCAAGGTTTTCTCTCCCAGTCTCTATCTCTCTCAATCTCTCCATCTGTGCCTCCTAATCTCTCCCTCAGTCTTGCTCTCTATTTTACTCTCACTCTTCCAGTCATTTACTCTCCCAGTCGATCATCCCCTCTCTCGCTTCCCATCTCTCTCTTCCTCTCTCTCGCCTAGTCTGACACTGTCTCTCCAACCCAGCCTTCCGTTCTGCCCCACAGGCCAGCTGTGAGACGTGCACTCCACTTACACAGACACACACTGATGCTGGTGCATGCTGGGACTTCAGCCACTGCAGAACAGCAGGGACTCAACATCTGGATTTTTTCATTCATCAGCACATCACAGGAATGCTGCTAAAATCCTTTTCAGGCTAGTGTGTGTTGGGAAATTTTGATTGAAAAAAATAATTAAAAAAATAATTAAATAATATATATATATATAAATAAAACATCTGGCGCCCCGCAATGCCTCACTTGAATCATTATCCAACCACCATAAAGTAGTTCTAACTAATTTATGCAACATAAAATCCTGCTGTCAGGACTTGACAACAGTGGGACGTACCATTGCTGAGGAGGAGCGGGAGGAGTGGGAGGCGTGGTGGCGGCCGCCCTCCATCCCCCCGTGGATGAGATAAGCGCTGCCGCTGGAGATGATCTGGCTGCCGCCCACGTCCATAGCGATGCCCACCATGCCGTGGGGGGACACGCCGCTGGCCGAGGAGACCACCGTGGTGACCTGCGCCCCCCCTGCCTGAGTGTCAAAGTAGGTGTTGCCGCTGCCCTGTCCGTACAGCTGGGCGTCGGGGTTATAGGAGTACGCTGTGCGACTGAAAGAGACGGAGAGAAAAAAGAAAAGCAATACTCAAACGCTGAAACGCAAACATTTACATGCCTCCAACATTAATTAACTAATTAAAAAAAAAATTTTTTTTAAGTGTTATCATTGAACAAAGGAAAGCGTGTAATGGTTGCTATGGTGATGCTTTCTGTAAGGAGAAGATTTATTGAACATTACGGAAGGAGACTTCATAACCTCAGCGTGAATAAATGGTCGATCACCAACATTTGGAAGCAGGAACACGCTGCCTATACTGCGCCACTCAGTCAGATAGGGACAGACTATTCTTGGTTCGCTTGGCGGTCCGGCAAAAACAAATCTGTCTAGTTTCAGATAAACATATTTAATTAACATGTGGTCTAATTAGTCTCACATTACTGAGGAAAGATGAAAAGCCTTAGGGGTTTAGAACGACGTTTTGAGGTTTACTGCACGAATAGCTTAGCATGCATGGCTTATGAAGGGTGTCTCATGCTCCAGGAAAAAACAAAAAAACAAAAAAACATGACATCCTTTACTGATAAAAATCAGACACAAAGAGAATGTAGGCCCTTAAGAAAGTAGACAGCCACTGAGCTGCAGGTTCACTGATCATACAACAGATACACAGATAAACAGAAGTCAGGAATGCTTCAATCCGCTGCCTGGGACGCACTTTAAAGCCAGACTAGATTTGTGTTTGAACAAAGCTACACGGTTGTGATGAGATGATGATAAATAAACATGTGGTTCAAATCGGTGGGAAAAACATCAGGCTTTGAAAAATGTGCAGTGACGTGGAAATGCTGAAAAAGTAAATGAAATACAGTGCCTGCTCAAGTTCTGCAGAGCGAATTTGTCATAAAACGTGCAGTGAAAAAGACGCTGGCCAGACTCAAAAAACGTCTTTTACCACAGAACACAGCTAATAGCCAAAATGTTTGCCAAAGATTTACAGTGTTGTCAAGGACGAGAGAGACGATTTGCCACGATAGGCTTGATAAAGTCGCTGCAAGTTTAAACCCGCCCCCTTCGCTATTCACTCGCACACACAAACTAATCACTTTTTGCGAGTGATTAGCGCCCCCTAGTGCCCTAAAGTATGTACGATGGTTGTTCAAAAAGAAATCATGAATGCGGTTTTCCTATAGATTAATTATTCACATTATCGATTGCTAATAAATCCGTGGAACATTAATATCAACCAATTTTATCGGCCAAATGATATATCAGTTGGGCCCTAACAAAAAAAAAACAAAACACAAAAGACAGTAGGTGTGGCTTACATGGTGCCATTGGGGTAGACGGCCTCTCCTCCTTCGACATACTGCACCTGGGTGGGGTATACGTGCTGTACCTGCTGCACCTGCCACACACACACACACACACACACACACACACACACAGAAAAACAAACAGAGCTTTAGCAAATATCAATGCTTTTTAAAGACTTGGCCACCAAAAACTGCTATATTAGTGAAAGGGTTAATGATATGAAAGCTGCACGTCTGAAGCGAAGATGAGACAGTGAGCATGTGATCGTGCAGTCAGCAGGTGGCAGGCAGAACAAAACTTCATGCTAACGAACAGAAAAGGCCTGCTGAGCCGCCAAAGCAGAGCTCATTAAGGGACTCATCACGCCGGTCTCAAACCGCCACGAACCCAAAAAAAAAAGTGAGCAGAATTCAGCATGTGAGAGTTTCACTGCCCTGTCGCTGGTTTAGGAGATAATGCGAGTCAGAGAGAGAGATAAGGAGAGAGGATAGATAGGATGTGCAAGGCGTGGATGAGATTATAGTGTCTGGGTGGCTTTGTGTGTGTGTGTGTGTTTGTGTGTGTGTGTGAGTGTATACCTGCTGAGGAACCTGTTGCACTCTAGACAGCTGCTGCACCTGTCCTCCCTTCTGGGAAGAGCCTGTGGCCTGAACTAACACTCGCTGCAGGACAGGAACACACACACACACACACACACACACACACACACACATGTAATCAAATAAACAAACAATCAGTGCCTCTAATCATAAGATAAAAATGGTTGCACAGGCCGTCATTTCGTCACCGCGACAACAATGCGAGCAACTCTAGGTTTTTTTCATGACTGTAATTATAAAAAGCTTTTAAAAAAAAAGACGTAAACATGTTTTCAAGAGAATTTTTGAAAAAAAAAAAAACATTTCATGTGGTCCAAGGAAGAATTTTACTGCCAATTGTAACAAACTTGTCAAAATAAGGATTTGTCTTTGGATGGTAAAATGGGCTTGTAAAAAAATGTACAATAGAACGGATCGTACTGAAGAGCTCAGTGACTTTAAACCTGGCACTGTCATAGGACGCCACTTTTGCCACAAGTCAATTCGGGAAATTTCTGCCCTGCTAGATCTGCCCCGGTCAACTGTAAGTGCTATTATTGTGAAATGGAAGCGTCTAGGA
>JAOUQW010000029.1:11665873-11676350 GCA_028565825.1 Olivaichthys viedmensis | reverse complement strand
TTCATGAAATGGGTTTCCATGGCTGAGCAGCTGCACACAAGCCTAAGATCACTATGTGCAATGCCAAGCGTCGGCTGTAGTGGTGTAAAGCACGCCGCCACTGGACTCTGGAGCCGTGTTCTCTGGAGTGATGCATCCCGCTTCACTATCTGGCAGTCTGATGGACGAATCTGGGTTTGGAGGATGCCAGGAGAACGCTACCTACCGGAACGCATAGTGCCAACAGTAAAGTTTGGGTGGAGGAGGGATAATGGTCTGGGGATGTTTTTCAGGGTTTGGGTTCGGCCCCTTAGTTCCAGTGAAGGGTAATGTTCACATACAATGCTACAGCATACAAAGACTTTGTGGCAACAGTTTGGGGAAGGCTCTTTCCTGTTCCAGCATGACTGCGCCCCTGTGCACAAAGCGAGCTTCATAAACACATGGTTTGATGAGTTTGGCGTGGAGGAACTCCAATGGCCTGCACAGAGCCCTGACCTCAACCCCACTGAACACCTTTGGAATGAATTGGAACATCAATTGCGAGCCACACCTTCTCGCCCAACATCAGTGCCTGACCTCACAAATGCTCTTTTGACTGAATAGGCCTTCCCAGAAGAGTGGAGACTGTTATAGTCGCATAGGGGAGGCTGTTATAGTCGCATAGGGGAGGCCAACTCCATATTAATGCCCATGGATTTGGAATGGGATGTCCAACAAGTTCATATAGGTGTGCTGGTCAGGTGTCCACATACTTTTGGCCATATTGATGACATAATGATTCGGCTCTCTGTGGAAACGCGAGGCCCTTCTTAAAAAACGTTCACTGGTTCCCTAAAAGAGCAGCAGCACCGTGTCAGTGGAAAACCAGAGAGCACGACTAAGGTCGGGGTTATACTTGCTGTTAACTTCGCAGACATGTACGCAAGATGGCTGACGTACGTATCCTGCGTTCATTCGGCACGTCCCAAAAAATGTACGCAGCGCTTGTGTGTGGTGCAATACCTGCGTAAACGGCGGGGGCAGTATAGTGAAGCAACGCGCCAATCGGTAGGATGAGGTAGGCTGCCGCTGCTACCGCTTAGGCCTGAGTTCTACTTGCCGAGCGACTACATGTATGGACGATGCAGCTACGCGAGTGTCTTTGTTCACATACTCGCTTGCGTATTTTCCGTACATCTGGAGGATTAAAAACTCTGTCCACTAGGCGGCAGGTCAGAGCCGAAACATACCTCACCAGCACCGGAATATCTTCTTCGACCACTTCCTGATTTTGCACAATCAGGTAAACAGTGAAGATGGCGGTAGTTGAGGAGACGATGATAATGTGTATTTTGAGAAAAACGGCAGAAATGGCGGCAGCGGCACCAACGTAGATGGTGTATCAGGCCATTAAACCAATCTCGTCACGACAACGGAGACTAATCGGCGCATTGCTTCATATACTTAAGGCTGTTGACAGTCTGGAGCGCATTGCTGTTTTTTCTTAAATCTATAAGGCTTTCAGGATGAACTATGATGGTGTCCTGACACCTTTCATCTAAATGATCTATAGTCTGCTCCCTATGGACGTCTCTCTGGGCTGCACGGCTCGTCCAAACCCAACAGCTCTCCATCCAGCCAATGACAGTGACTAATCATTCCTTCAGCTCACTCTCACAGTGAAGACGTGGGTGAGACAGACTCTACCGTCATTCCATCATCGCTGTCCAGCGCACAACAAACATCAGTTATTTAGCTGAACTTCTGGCAAGTGGAGGGAAGGAAGCAAATGTGATTTCCCTATTCAGCAGGTAACTGGACTGAAAACTGCGGAGTACATTTTGGAAATGCCATTTCTGACTAAACTGTTTAAATATAAATAATATTACTCATATGGCTGACTCTTGTGTTAGAATAACAGACTATTTGTTCCCTGGTAAACTGTCACACTCTTTCACCTTAACAAGAATATGTACATGCCTCCAACCTTTCATAATCGAATATGAGAGTGTGTGTGTGTGTGTGTATGTGTGTGTACCTGTTGCGACGGGGGGACCGGTTGAACGACCGGCGCCTGGGCAGAAGTGGACGTCCTCAGTGCCACAGTGGACGCTGCCTCTGAGCCTCCCTCTGAGTTCTGCATGATGCTCTGTCTACACACACACACGCACACACACACACAGAGAGAGAGAGAGATACAGGGTGAGACGTGAGTAGCAGTACACCCAGAAAGCCGAGGGTGAGAGCAGACTACTGAATGGCGAACGTGCGCTTGTGCCAGCCAGTTCCACAAAGAGCCTTTTCACCAGGCATTCACACTGGGCCAACCCTGGGACAGGGACACAGAAAGACAGACACATAGAGGGAGACAGAAAGACAGACACATAGAGAAAGACAGAAAGACAGAGACCCCCAGGAGCCGTTCACCTCTGAACCTTACTATGGCTCCATGAACAAAAACTACATTAACAGTCCAATCACAACCGAGCACGGCACACGGGCGGGAGTTCAACTACAGCCAGGCGCAGTGTGTGCGTGTGTGTGTGTGTGTGTGTGACCAGTTAGTACGCTGAGAATATGTGTGTGTGTGTAGTAGCTAAGGCCAGGCCAATTAAAGGGATAAAAACAGGGTGATATTAATGGCAATCTCCTGCAGAGAGAAAGACAGAAGAGAGAGAAAGAGAGAGAGAGAGAGAGAGAGAGAGAGACCTTTGGAATGAATTGTGTATGACTCAGAGGCAAAGGGGCATCAACTCTCCAAACCCTTTAAATAAAAAAGTGAAAAAACACCAACCCCCAACACACACACACACACACACACGCCGGGGTTCTGATGAGCTCCAGCGTTTGTTTCGAGTGCGAGTCCGTCTCCAGGGGCTCCAATAATCCAGCTGATATGAGGAAATTCCTCAATGCTTTGTAAACGTTTGTTGGTTGCTATGGTGAGGGGAACCATGGCGACCACCCCGAACTCTGGCCTCCTCCCCGCCCGCCTCCTCCCTGTTCTCTCAGCCCGTTCTTTTTAAAGCTCGAGCTCGCACACTCGAGAACTTTGACGAGAGAGAGAAAGAGACAAGATAGTGAGAGAGAGAGAGAGAGAGAGAGAGAGAGAGACAGAAAGAAAAGGAGATACAAGAAGAGAAGTAGTGAAAGAAAAACAGACAGAGGGAGAGAGAGACAGACAGACAGACAGAAAAGGAGACACAGGAAGAGAAGAAGTGAAAAAGAGACAGATAGATAGATAGAGAAAGAGACAGACAGAAAGAAAAGGAGACACAGGAAGAGAAGAAGTGAAAGAGAAACAGATAGAGGGAGAGAGAGAGAGAGACAGAAAGAAAAGGAGAGACAGGAAGAGAAGTAGTGAAAGAGAAATAGACAAGAGAGAGAGAGAGAGAGAGAAAGAGACAGAAAGAAAAGGAGATACAGGAAGAGAAGTAGTGAAAGAGAAACAGATAGAGGGAGAGAGAGAGACAGAAAGAAAAGGAGATACAGGCAGAAAAGTAGTGAAAGAGAAACAGATAGAGGGAGAGAGAGAGACAGAAAGAAAAGGAGACACAGGAAGAGAAGAAGTGAAAGAGAAACAGATAGAGGGAGAGAGAGAAAGAGACAGAAAGAAAAGGAGATACAGGAAGAGAAGTAGTGAAAGAGAAACAGACAGAGGGAGAGAGAGATTTGAGATAGACAGAGACAGAAAGAGAGCTAAAGCAAAATAGAAGAGACAGAGCAAAAGAGGAAGAAACAGCGAGAAAGAGACAGTGAAAGAAGGACACGTGGCGAAGTAGTGAGAGAGAAAAAAGAGAAATGGAGAGAGAGAAAAAGAGAAAGAGAGAGAGAGGTGAAGAAGTCGTGAGGGAAACAGACATACAAAGAGAAAGAAAGAGAAAGAGTGATAGAGAGAAGGAGAGAGATAGAAACAGGGAAGGAGCAAGATAGAGAGACAGGGGGAGAGACAGACAGACAGAACCAGAAAGAAGATATATATAGTGAGAGAGAGAGATAATGCGAAAGACAGAGAGAGAGAGGAAAAGAAAGACAGGTAGAGAAAGTAGTGAAGGAAAGGGAGAGACAGATAGAGATGAAGAAAAAGTGTGTGAGAGAGAGAGAGAGAGAGAGCTTTTGACTGACAGCTTGTTTTGCGATCAGCGCTTAAGACAGAATGACAATAAGCAGCATGCATTATGCGCGTGATTAAATCTGTCGCAGATACCTGCTCATAAACTTCACAGGGTTTTTATTTTCTCCGCTGGGAAAAAAAGCTAATTAGTGCCTAATATTATAAACTGGAACTGATTTGATGACAAGATTGAAGAAAAAAACAATAATACAAGAGTAAAAAAATAATAATAGAAAGCAGTTGCCCCAATTGAACAACAACAATACAGCTCGGTGAAATACCAAAACAATTAGGCCCGAGCTCAGGCACCCGCTCTCGATGAAAAACACAAAGCTGCAAGCGGCTAAATTTCGCAAATGCTTTAAAAAACCCCACAAAAAAAACCCACGTCCCACCAAAAATAACGGAGCTGGGCGGGTCCGGTCCGAAGCCGGCTAAGAAACAGGAAGAGAGCGTGCAGAAATTTGTAAATACTTTTGCTCTGCTGTGACTCAATCGTCAACAACGCAACGCATCCCTCTGTCTGTTTTTGATGGAATTCGGTTCCAGATGGAGTTTGGATAGAGACGTGAAGCTAAATGCTGTTAGTTTTGTCCACAAGTCCCTCGACTACACGCCCTCTCTGATGGATTTCTCAGGGAAGAGGCAAAATTAACATGTGGATGCAACAGGTGATGAGTCCTAACTCCTGTTGTCAACAAAGGCCACTTCACAGTATATTTAGCAGTATATTTTGCTTCGGATGCTGTACAATTAGCCAATTTTAATCCCGTGGTTTATATATTAAGACTCATTCGACTTTTCCCCTTCATTTACTTAAACGACAGGAACTATGGCCATTCTTGTTGCTTTTGTCGTTGTATTGCTTTTTTGTGTGCATGTATACTTTTGCACCACGGGCCAAATAAATCTCCTACTCGGATAATAAAGTTACATTTGACTCGATTTAACTTCGATCTAAAGCCACTAAGCACAAAACATCGGACCTGATCCTCTGAGCGTCATCGAAACACTGTGACTGTGTCAAGATCTTTCACAAGAAGGTCATTTGTCTCTGGGGTTTGCTTTAGTTGTAAATACGCATCAGGCTGGTTGTGCCGGGGTTACCTTTGGCCAAGCTCTCTGCACTGCGGTGTTATTCACAGGGGGGAAGAGAGAAGGAGAGAGGAGAGGAGATAGAATTTTGGAGGGCTTTTTACCTTCATTATGAGCCCACGGCAGCCTCTTACTGAGAAAAGGGGGAGAAAAGAGGAAAAAGGCATTATAGAGAAGAGATTAGTGAATGAGAGGAAAAGAAATGGGAGGAGAGGAGAGGCAATTCTGGGACGCTTTTAACTTTCACTAGGGACCCACTAATAGACATCTCAGAAAGGATAGGGGAAAGAAAATATGTAAGGAGTGGAGAAGCGGACGACCCACAAGAAGAGAAGAGAAGAAGACGAGAAGAGAAAAGAAGTGGACGAGCCACAAGAAGAGAAGAGGACGAGAAGAGAAAAGCAGTGGACAAGCCACAAGAAGAGAAGACGAGAAGAGAAGAGCACGAGCCACAAGAAGAGAAGAGGACGAGAAGAGAAGAGCAGAGCACGAGCCACAAGAAGAGAAGAGGACGAGAAGAGAAAAGAAGTGGACAAGCCACAAGAAGAGAAGACAAGAAGAGAAGAGCACGAGCCACAAGAAGAGAAGAGGACGAGAAGAGAAGAGCAGAGTACGAGCCACAAGAAGAGAAGAGAAGAGCACGAGCCACAAGAAGAGAAGAGCACGAGCCACAAGAAGAGAAGAGCACGGAAGAGAAAAGTGGACGAGCTACAAGAAGAGAAGAGAAGACAAGACGACGAGAAAAGAAGTGGACGAGCCACAAGAAGAGAAGAGTACGAGAAGAGAAAAGAAGTGGACGAGCCACAAGAAGAGAAGACAAGAAGACGAGAAGAGCAGAGCACGAGCCACAAGAAGAGAAGAGAAGAAGACGAGAAGAGAAAAGAAGTGGACGAGCCACAAGAAGAGAAGAGAAAAGTAGGAGCCACAAGAAGAGAAGAGAAGAAGAGAAGAAGAGAAGAGGACGAGACACGAAAAGAAGAGAAGAGGACGAGACACGAAAAGAAGAGAAGAGGACAAGACACGAAAAGAAGAGAAGAGGACAAGACACGAAAAGAAGAGAAGAGGACGAGACACGAGAAGAGAAGAGGACGAGTAAAGAGAAGAGAAGAGGACGAGTAAAGAGAAGAGTACAATAGAGAAGAGCAAAGAGAAGAGTATGAGACACAAAAGAAGAACAAAGAGCAGATAAGAGAAGAGCAAAGAAAAGAGAGAAGAGAAGAGTTCTCCCTAGTTGCTTGCCTTTAGGTGCTAGGAGGCAAACTGGCGCCCTTCAGCCGGCGCTTTGTCCTGAGCTAGCTCCTGAGCAGAACTTTAATTAAGTGTGAGTGAGTGTGTGAAGGGCGGTGGGCTCAAGGTCCGGGACAGCCTCTTCGCAGGCTTCTCGTCGAGGTTAAAAGCCACATTAAATTCCCCACCAACTGCTCTGGGCAGCACAAAAGGAGCCCCCAGCGGGAGGTCGCGCTCGTCTGGGCTGGAAAACGGAAAAGGCTGCGGTGAACGGAGCCGAGCTTTATTACAGTACAGCCGAGTTCACACACAAAGCACCCATTAAACGCTACTGCAGTGTCCCCACTATTCCCTTCTGAACAGGCAGAGCAGCAGAGGAGAAAAAGAGGAAGAAGAAGAAGACGAATGTCATCTTAGTGAGCTGTTCTCAAATCATTAAGGCATTAAAATTAATTAAAAGTTTAAAATAAAAGAAAACTAAGAGGAGAATTATTAAGAATTAAATATTAGACACCCACAATTCCAGTTAAAAAACAGCTCAAAACAATCCTTCTAATTTATCATTTAATCATATTTTATTTTCAGCTTGCTTACATCTTTACTTCCTATTGCATGCATTTATCTGTTCAGTGTTCCCTATTTGACTAATGTGATTTTTTAAATTATTTTTTTTACGCTTCTTCCACTTGGTCTTGATTCATGCACACCCTGTAAAAGCACTTTGTGCTGAAATGGATGAAAGGTGCTACATAAATAAAGTTATTATTGTTATAAGTCTGGTTAAGGGGCAGTCTGTCGCTTATTATTAAAGGGAAGCTAACTTAAAGAGCGCTCGAAAAACACATGCAGATGTTCAATTAAGCGCCGGAGCCCACGGTCTTGGCTCTTGTTTGCGCTCCGGCCCACATTGTTTGCAGAGCAACAACCGTTGCCAGTAGCAACACAGTCCACTCCCGTTTCCAGGAGCCTGTTGCTAGGTGACCGGCAGAATACTTCCCAAACCAAACAATGCCGTACCCCGAGCGAGCCGTCTATCTCACATTAACCAGAAACTTACAACAATAAATACGTAACCTATTCATTTCAGCCTCTTGAACAGCTCGGCTCCAATTATTCAAACTCTAAAATTATTTGTGGAGTTAGTTTCAGAAACTTTGAGCCTGCTGTGATCTGGAGCCTCCAGGCCAAAAACTGACAAGGAATGTAAAAGTAATCGGAAAAGCCGGAGAAAGGGAAAGGGGGAAAGAGGGAGGGGGGGATTGCTTTACACCTCTGCACTCCAAAAACAACAATTATTTCACAAGCCGGCCATCAGATGAGTTTTCCAACTGCAGGGCGTGTGCTGATACAACATCGTGATATTCAACATGTACAGTCAGGAAATTGACATTTACATTCAGCCATTTAGCAAACAGTCTGAACCAAAATGTGCAAACAGCTGAAGGAGCAATGATACAAAGTACTTGGAGAATCTGTAAGGATTCAAAACCCTGAGAGACTAACGCTGGTTTGTACAAGTGCTAGAGTGGTCTCGCCTCATGGCTCTTAAAGCTGGGTCAGTGGACACCCAGGGAGTACACGGTTTTATTGTTATTATGGCGTGACGCCGATGCAGAATCACTATCAGTTACTATCAGAAATGTTATAGTTATTACAGTTATTGATTAGTTATAATAATAATAATAATAATATATTTATTTATTTATATAGCACTTTTCATTCTGAGTTCAAAATCTTCAAAGTGCTTTACATTTAAAAGATCAGAAAGTTATCATAGTTATAAGTGTAAATGTCTGGTCACTTGAATTGAACGGGTTTAAAATTGTGCCAGTCACACTAACGTGGTTCTTCATTTCTTAACCTAAAGCCTAGAAATACCGCCAACTTCTTAATAAAACTCGGAAAAAGTGCTGTTAATATGATGCAAAATGTTTCGAATCTAAATTTGAGCACAATGTGTAACTGGTTTCTGTGGTTTCAGGAATAAAAAAGCTCGAATATGATGGTACATGTTTGCTTAATGTGCCTAAAAACCTAATAGTTTAATAATGTGTCTGTGTCTAGTGTCACAGATCAGCTACGCAACCCATCAGCTACGCAACTGAGACAGGAAAGACGTACTTGCACCTTTTTAAAAAACGTGCCATAAAGCAGAGACACTCTCTGCTGTGAATGCGCCGTCCACATGCGACAGCCAGGTGCTGTGATGCTGCACAGCTGCATCTAAAAAGGGAGTCCAACTTAAAGACTTGCTGAGTGACAAGGGCAAGCAGGTATGGGTCTGGGTTTGATCTCTTTAAGCTCTTTCAGCTATTCTTATTGAGCATGACAGATCCATGATCTTATCCAAACTGCCTTCATTACATACACAGGCACACACACACACAGTATAAGGAAAGCAAATTAAGACGTGATTTCCACAGCGGAGGCTGTTTGTCAGCCTGTCTTATTAATTTATGCCTAATGCAATGAGAACCATACGGAGACCTGCAGATGGCTGGAGGAGAAGATAGAAGAAGAGAAGAGAAAAGAAGACAAGGAAAGAGAAGGGAAGAGAAAAGACACAAGAAGAGAAGAGCAAAGAGAAGACACAAGAAGAGACGAGCAAAGAGAAGAGAAGAGAAAAGACACAAGAAGAGAAGAGCAAAGAGAAGAGCAAAGAGAAGACACAAGAAGAGAAGAGCAAAGAGAAAATACACAAGAAGAGACGGGCAAAGAGAAGAGAAAAGACACAAGAAGAGAAGAGCAAAGAGAAGAGAAGAGCAAAGAGAAAATACACAAGAAGAGAAGAGCAAAGAGAAGAAAAAAGACAAGAGAAGAGCAAAGAGAAGAGAAGAGCAAAGAGAAAATACACAAGAAGAGAAGAGCAAAGAGAAGAGAAGGGACACAAGAAAAAGAAAGAAGAAGAGAAGAAGAGCAAAGAGAAGAGAAAGGACACAAGAAAAAGAAAGAAGAAGAGCAAAGAGAAGAGAAGAAGAGCAAAGAGCAGAGAAAAGTCCTCTACCACAGAAAATCTGCAAACTCATGCTGATCTCTCTCATCCTTCCGTCCTCCATGGGCACCGCACTCCATCCATCACCACGGCAGCCTGCTGTCGCCATGGAGACCGTTTGTTCACACTTACAACTCTCCGCTTCCACAGAGCCCCCTTCCCCATCTAACATGCGCGCAGGCGCACACACACACACACACACACACACACACACACACACACACAAACACACACACCCTGTAAACCGTTCCAGATTTCCACCCCCAACCCGGAGCTGGAGAGGAAAGTGTTTTAAAGCACTTTGAAGCACAGCTGTGGGGAGGAAGCCCGTGTCCTTAACGTAAACTCTTGCATGTGGGCGTTTCGGCAAGGACAAGTTCCTCTCTGTCCCCTTCCCCCCTCCCCCAATTTAAATGATGACAAAATGGAGCATCTCCAGCCTTCTGTTGTCACACCACCTTGTTGCCCGTAGCGATGGAACAACAGTAGACCAAGAGGGAAAGAAAAGAGCGGTAATGACGTGCTCCTCTGCCGTTTAAAGATTTCCACTGGAACAGGTGGCCTAAAACACACATCCTGCTCATTACAACTTAAGCCACATACAAGGAAGGCGTGCTGTCACGTATATGACGTCAACCACGCCGAACACAACTGACACATCTTCGTGTCAGCATATATAAAGGTGTGTCCTCAACGCTAGAAGTCTTGTCTACTAAGTGTTCCTACTGAAACGTCAGCTATTTTAGGAAACCCCCACTAAGGAAACGTCTCTAGAACAAATTCTACGTCTCGGTGACGTAGAATCACTACAAGGGATTTCCATAATGCACTGCAGTGAGTTGGTTTACAAATGTAGTATTTAAATGACTGCGTATTGTGAGTAAATGTAAATGTGGCCATGACGTTGTCCTTCACAGTGATGCATGCACACTGTCCCAAACAAAATGTTTTCCTAGACAAGAGAGTTCTCGGTTAGGACAAACCCAAAGACTGCCTCAAACTATAACCCTGCTGTCACGGCTGAACCCGACCAAGGGTGCAGTACCACCCCGCACCACCAGAGGACTCGCTCCCCGGAGTATTAGCGC
>JAOUQW010000029.1:11653465-11665773 GCA_028565825.1 Olivaichthys viedmensis | reverse complement strand
CATAAACGGGCACGTGACGGTTGTCGTCATGGCAACCGCCACGCTATTGTCTCGCGCTCAGCCGGGCGCGTGACACTTATCAGATATCTTTTCAAGTTGGTGTATGTTAGTCAGCAAGCTAGCATTAGCAGTGAAGATTATAGACATTTATAATTATGACTTAAAAATAAGTCTGTAAAGCGTTCACCCCATCATCAGGAAATCAAGCATTTGAATCCAAACACAATAGCCATTTATGGCTGGCTGTCCAAGACAGCATAATGCTCTCTGGGTGGAAAAGACAATAGCCAATTGTATATGAATGAGGACAGTTAGCGCTCTCCTCCAATAGCATTCAGCTTCCCTATGACAATGCATGACTATCAGTTGAAGAAGATGCTGGTTTCACACATCTTGGGGGAGGCACGTTTTAGCATTCGCCCTCCGCGGTTGGTAGCTGTAGTGTGATGGTGTAGAACTACCTAGTGGGTGGGAATTGGCAATGACTAATTTGGGAGAAAATGGGGGTATAATACATGTGCATATATGAATGCCAATAACATCTTACTTTCTAATATATATAGACTTAAAGAAATGCCAACATTTCAATATGTGTCCGTCAAAGCCTGCCCACTCATGAGCCCTCTTACTTCCATATAGGGACTCCGATGACATGTCTTCATTTCTCCCATTTCCTCAGCCACTCCTTCTGTGGTCTGGGCAGAAAGCTGAGTTCCCGGACCTTTGGTGAGTGTGAACAGCAAGCAGAGATAAGCTCTGGTACTCTAATTTGATGGAAAGAGAAATCACTTCTAATACAATCTTTGTGAAATCCATTTAACTATTCAATGTGATAATTCGCATTGACAAGCAACCCTCTCAACAGGCAACAGTGACTAGCTACATTAGTGCCCCAGTACCTCTGCTCTTTTGTGCCATTGTATGTTTTTAAGCTACGATTCCTCTCATCCTGTTGATTTTTGCAATAGTGCAAGGGCTTTTTCAATCCTTCCTGCTGTTTCACAGCATTTTAACTTGCTACATAATAGTTAAGGGTGCCTTAAGCAGCCTATATTAGTAGTGTTACTAAATTTTTTTCCTGATATAAAGTTATTGGAAATTATTCCAAAGCATTCTGTTGCATAGGCTGATAGCTACTTTGCATAGCCAGGTGCCTTCATAGTAAGATAATTTAATTTAATTTAAATTTGATAGGCATATTGTACAATTATGATAGTTAATGTTTGGCCAACAAGCTGTTTCTAAATGCACTTAAAGTCACACTTGCAACCTAGCTAGTTATTAACCTAACCAGATAACAGATTAAAATTGCGAATCAGATCCTCAATTGAACAGAGTTAGAGTTGAGTCAGATATGGATGACTTTTGAAGAAGCAAGAAGATGCTTGTGTTCACTTTTGCTAGTTTAAGCTTTACTGTATTATGCATCTTTGCCATCAAAGAATCAGAAGATATTCTGCTATTTAATTACAAAACAAGTAATACAGAATACTTTTACAGCCTCACAATTGCACAATTGTAGTTAGTCCTTAAGAAATATATATATATATATATAATTATTATTTTTTTTTCTTCTAAGCATAAAAAGCTAAATACATTATTACAATGTATGCAATAGTACAAAAACGACGGCGTTCCTCCACCTCCGGACGCCGCGGTGGGTGGTCCCCGGGTGTCCGTCAATGCCCCCAAGGACCTCACAAGGGACGTCATCGCCAGGCCGCTGGGCCCCAGCCTGGGTCCATCCTCCGAGCCACCACCCGGACGGAGACGTTGGCCCCACGGGCTCAGGGCCCCCCTGGACTGCCAGTTGGAGGCGCTGCAGGAGCAGCGTAATAGAGTGGGGGGCTCTGTCACGTGCACAACAACCGCCACGTGCGCTTATGTCTTGTTTCCTTGTCTGTAACGTGAGTCATGTTAAATGTTCACCGCTGTTCCTTGTTCATACTTTGATTTCTAAGTGTTTAAATACCCGCTTGTTTCCGTCCTGTGTTGTCTTTGAATGTTTGTGTGTGAGCACGCCTGTCACAGTGCGCTATAGTTTAGTCTGTTTCACTCCGTGTACAAATAAATATGTTTGAAGTATTTAGCGGCTTCGCGCTTGTGTCCGCACCCCCGCACCTGCAGCACTTCGTGACAAATAATAATAATAATAATAATAAAATCCAACACTTGGATTTCATTTTCAATTCAATTAAATTCCATTTTATTTGTATAGTGCTTTTACCAATAGACATAGACAAAGCAACTTTACAAAAATCTGTATGTAGATCTAGATCCCTAATGAGCAAGCAGAGATGACAGTGTCAAGGAAAAACTTCCTGAGACGGCATGAAGAAGAAACCTTGAGAGGAACCAGTCTCAAAAGGGAACCCATTCTCTTCTGGGTGACATTGGATCTGGTCTTCCGTTTTCGGTCCAGTGTGTCCTGAATTTCGGTTTCTGCCAAGAACTTTCATTTTGGAATCACTAATAAACATACATTCTGCTTTCCAAATGTTGCACTTCGAGAAAAAAACTGACACACCATTCCTGCACACCCCCAGAGGTATAGTGGTGATGGTGATCGATATAATTATTGACAGTAACAACCAACACTGCTTCTAATGTTGTTTTAGAAACAAATTATTTACTGATTTATTTGTCTCCAAGAATCTTCTTACAGGTGGAATCATTAAGCCACCCCACCCCACACGCCATCAGGGTTTATGTGGTTTAATGCTGGATTAAAGCACATAACCACTGCTGCAGGCTCACATCATCATTACCCACAATTCCTTGTGCAGCGCTGTGGGGGTGGGGGGGGGGGGGGGGAGGATGACATAAAATTATTGCTTTAGTTAAAAAAAAAAATGAGTGCTACAGTGACTATGGGATCTGTACTCTGTTACTCTGAGTTATGCTTTCAGATTATAATATTCCCTCTGTGAAGGATAAATGTGAGGAGTTTAAGCATTATTACTCGTTTTTATCACACTAAAAAACGAGCAGCGACTATCGGAGGGTGTTGACGCTGAATAATGACCTCATTTGGCTTGTACAGTGGGGAGAAATTAAGTTAGATTAATGAGTCCTGTACTGTTTCTCCAAAAACGTCTGCTACTGCAGTTGTTTTGAAAAAATAATCTCTCAAATAACACAGATGAGGATAAAAGCTTTCAATCAGCCCATCCAAGTAGTGTTTACATTATTTCGTAATTGGGCTAAGAGTGGCCATCTGTATATGTTTTAATATTTTTGGCCTGTAACTTCACTATCATGGAGTGATATGTCCTACAATTCAGCACAAATTCAGCTTTTCAGTTTGAATATTTATTAAACAAAAGTACTCAATAAAAACAATAAACAGAATACAAAAAGTGGAAATTAAGTCTTTCACATTTTTACTGAAAATCTATGTCTAATGTACAAGTCTGTGCCTGTTTTAACGATTTCTGGCCAAGTTGCTTTTTCAGGCATGAAGATCACATGCAGGCTACCGTAAGCTAGCTGCCACCAACAAATAATGCCCTGAGTGAATCTTCTGGGTGGTATATTCAGTCCTCTGACTGGCTGACAGATATTGGGCCAAACAGAAGTCAATTGTTTGATACAGCTGACCAACAAGGCTCTTCAACCAACTATAGGTGAGGTGTGACAAAAAATCAAAAATGACTTGTAAGGAAAAAGGTGCAACACTCACTTTCTATAATAACAAAAAAATAGGCACTTTATTGAGTGAAAAACATGACCTTTCATCCCACATGCAAGGCCCTCACCAGATGTACAAGAGCCAAAACAGAACACAATTTAAAAGCTCACAAATTGAGAACAGGTGTGGCCCTCTAATTATATAAGTGATTCAGTCTCCTCTTACACCCTACAAATAAAACGTAAAAGCCAAAAATTCATAGGAACTACTGTACATTCCATCATTTTTTACCCCTTTTTCTCCCGATGTTCAGTCGTTGCCAATTCCAGCCCACCAACTAGTTCTCCCCTATCATACAACAGTTACCAATCGGGGAGGGCAAAGGCTGACACGTGCTTCCTCCAAAACACAAATACAGCCAGCCACCGCATCTTTTCGAACATGCAACGTCACAGAGCAGCCAAACGCACTCAGAGGAATGCGCCAACTACCCTCTTCCATATGCATGTGCTCACAAATGCCCACGATTGGCTAGTGGTACTCTGATCGACAGGGGAGAGAATGAATTGCCAACACTCCCACCCAGAGAACAGGGACAATTAAGCTCTTTTGGACTCCCGGCCACGGATGGATGGCTGCAGCATCGACGGGATTCGAACTCCTGATCTCCAGACGATAGGGCAAACGCTTTTCTGTTGTGCCACTCTGGAGCCCTGTATGTTCCATCATTAATAGTCACATCCTATTTTAACACAGACGAGAATACATTATTACATAGCATCAACTGAAAAAATTTGTTCAATGCCAAAAAAAAAGTTTCAAAAATGTAAAATTTCACAGACAAAATTACCCCTATTCTTAAAATGATGTGCCACAAGATTACCAACATCAGCATATCATATGACACTACGTTGCCCACAAATTATTGTACACAGTACTCTAGATGTTTCCCCTACGTGTAACAAACCACGTGGCAATGGATAGCATAAACCCCATTATGTGAGTTGCAATTAATAACACTAAAACAGACACCAATCAGAGATGCTCTGGCAATTACAAATGTGCGAATTGTGTTTAGTGTCAGTATACAAAAAGAATGAAGTATTTTTCACATCCTAGAACTGGTCAGCACACACAGATAAAAAGTGTTATTGATTGCAAGTCATATGTGGTTTATGCTATTTGTTGCCCATGTGGTTTGTTATACGTATATGGGTCACTCTATCTAGAAGAAGTGATTGAACTACACTTTTATTTGAACAGCCACGCCTATGTCACGGCTAAACCCGACCAAGGGTGCAGTACCACCCCGCACCACCAGAGGACTTGCTCCCCGGAGTATTAGCGTTTCCGGGTTAGCTACTGCGCTACATTAGCCGCATTAGCAAAAGCATACATAAACACACACAGGACACAGACTCATTGCGAAGTTTTGTCTCACTATGCTGATCAAAGCCGAGCGTTTCATGTTTCAGTCTTCACCGTTACGACCTCTGCCTGTTCTACGACCTCTGCCTTTTGGATTTACTCATTGGATACTTTTGCTTTGCGGACTGTTCTCACGTTACCCGGACGTTACCCTTTTGTACTATTGACATTGAGATTGGATTGCCCTGTAAATAAAAAGTGCTGCGCTTGGATTCTCGTTGTTGTATCCTTTGTTATGGTGACAGAAAAACTTCGCCTGTTAATGGATCCAGCGGCAGTCGAAGCCCGTCTAGCTCCGCTGGAGAGGAAACTGGAAGAAATACTCCAGCTCCTGCAAGCTAGCTTTCCATCGCCCGGCGCGGCTTCCGCTAGCAATGAACCGCCGCCACCGTCAATGCCTGAACGCGCCGCTCCCACGGTGGCTCCGTTTATCGCAACGCCCGAGCGATATGATGGAAATCCGGGTCACTGCCAGGGTTTTCTCATGCAATGTGCATTATACATACAGCACCACCCTGAGATGTTCCACGTAGGGTCGGACAAAATCCACTTTGTGGTTTCCCTGCTCACTGGTAAGGCTCGTGATTGGGCAACCGCATTATGGACCCAAAGGAGCGAGCTTCTTAATTCTGAAACGCAATTCCTAGAACAGTTCCGTGCCGTATTCGACCATCCTGCAGCAGGGCGCGCAGTTGGCACGCAGCTGTGGGAAATTTGTCAGGGATCCCGGTCTGCATCGGACTTTGCATTGGAGTTCCGAACCCTGGCAGCCGGCAGTGGTTGGGGCGAGCCCACGCTCCTAACAATGTATCGATGCGGTTTAAACCCTGCACTACAAAAAGAGCTGCTCTGTAAGGGAGAGGTGGGTTCCCTGAGACAGTATATCCAACTGTCTATAGCATTGGATAACCTACTCCGAGAGGGTGACAGCTGGCACCAGGTACCTCACGACTGAGTGCGGAGGAACTCCGCCACTGGATATGGGAGAACCTCTGCCTATATTGCGGCCAGCCAGGGCACGTGAGAGATGCCTGTCCCCGACGCCCCGGCGGTACCGAGGCTCCCCAGGTGAGTACCGAATTTCGGGCTACCTTAGAAACCCGTGTATTTAAAATTATGGTGGTGATTGCTTGGGCTAACCAGACATTTTCCGTTCCAGCACTGATCGATTCCGGAGCCGTGGAGAACTTCATCAGCCTCGCCCTGGTCCGTCGGATCTCCCTGCCCACCGTACCCATCTCGCCTCCCCTCAGGATAACCGCGCTGGACGGGAGACCTATCGGAACAGGAGGAGTCTGGCAGCACACAGCACCCCTCATGCTCCAGATCGGGATGTGCCATCAGGAGTCCCTGTCCCTACTCGTCCTCTCCTCCTGCAAGGAACTCATCATATTGGGGTATCCATGGATGGTGCTCCACGACCCTGGGATAATCTGGAGCAAGGGAGAGATTGCACAGTGGAGCCCACACTGCCATGCACATTGCCTCCGATTACCATGCCGCGCCACGTCTGTGGAGAGCCCTGCCACTCCAGCACTCGCCGGCATTCATCCTCAGTACACTGACCTGGAGGAGGTCTTTAGCCAGCAATGGGCAACCCAGCTGCCGCCTCACCGGAGTTGGGACTGTGCTATCGATCTCCTACCCGGGTCCACACCACCTCGGGCTCGTATCTACCCTCTTTCCGGTCCTGAGCACACCGCCATGGAGGAATACATCGAGGAGGCCCTCCAACAAGGGTTTATACGCCCATCCACCTCGCCGGCCGCCGCCAGTTTCTTCTTCATGGGAAAGAAGGGAGGAGATCTGAGGCTGTGCATCGACTACTGAGGCCTCAATGCCATCACCATTAAGAACTGCTATCCCCTACCCTTGATCCCCACGGCCATTGAACAGCTGCGTGGAGCCCGGACCTTCACTCGCCTCGACCTACGTAGTGCTTACAACCTGGTCTGCATTCGCAGGGGAGACGAGTGGAAGACGGCTTTCCAGACCACCCGGGGGCACTATGAGTGCATAGGTGATGCCCTATGGTCTGGCCAACGCCCCCTCAGTTTTCCAGGCGTTCGTGAACGACGCCCTCCGGGACATGTTGAACCGGTGGGTGGTGGCTTACATCGACGATATCCTGGTGTATTCAGCTACCCTGGAGGACCACGTCTCCCACGTCCGGGCGGTTCTACAACGGCTCTTAGAGCATCTCCTCTACGCCAAGTTGGAGAAGTGCAAATTCCACCAGACCAGCATGTCTGGAGTAGGTACCTACCCTGGGTGGAATACGCCCAGAATTCACTCACCTCTACATCCACCGGACTCACACCGTTCCAGTGCGTGCTGGGGTTCCAGCCCCCACTGTTCCCCTGGTCCGGCGAGTCATCGGAGGTGCCGGATGTCGATGACTGGATGCGGCGGAGCGAACAGACCTGGGCGGCTGCCCACGTACGGCTGCAGCAGGCCATCAGGCACCAGCAGGTCCAGGCCAATCGGCATCGTCGCCCTGCACCACGCTACAGACCTGGACAGCGGGTTTGGCTGTCCAGGTTACTATTTACCTGGTATACATACTGTTACCAGCCTCTTATCGCATTCACCCCACCTTCCACGTCTCTCTGCTTAAACCCTGCCATTCTCCTCCTCAGGTCGGGGGGGCCGGGGTGGAGCCTCCTCCTCCGCTCGACATAGAGGGACGTCCGGCGTACACCGTTCGGGCCCTCTTGGATTCCCGGCGTCGGGGCCATGGCCTGCAGTACCTGGTCGACTGGGAGGGGTTCGGTCCGGAGGAGCAGTCGTGGGTCCTGGCTGCGGACGTCCTGGATCCCTCCCTGGTCCGGGACTTCCATCGGGATCATCCTGGTTGTCCTGCTCCCAGGCCCCAGGGCCGACCTCGGCGTCGAGGTCCATGGGCGTCAGGTGCCGCCCCTAGAGGGGGGGGTTCTGTCACGGCTGAACCTGACCAAGGGTGCAGTACCACCCCACACCAGCAGAGGACTCGCTCCCCGGAGTATTAGCGCTTCCGGGTTTCCGGGTTAGCAGCTGCGCTACATTAGCCACATTAGGGAAAGCATATATAAACACACACAGGACACAGACTCATTGCAAAGTTTTGCCTCACTATGCTGATCAAAGCCGAGTATTTCATGTTTCCGTCTTCCCGTTACGACCTCTGCCTTTTGGATTTACCCCTTGGATACTTTTGCTTCGCGGACTGATTTCACGTTAACCGGTCTTACCCTTCTGTACTGTTGACATCGAGATTGGATTGCCCTGTAAATAAAAAGTGCTGCACTTGGATTCTCGTCGTTGTATCCTTTGTTCCGGTGACACCTGCCTCACACTGGCATGAAACAAGTCGCTGATGTCGCGCCACGTTTGTCTCTTGGTGCACATCATCCATCACTGATGTTTTTGTGGTCGATTCATTTCCAATTTTGTGTTGTCAAATGCTGAAGGTCTAAAAACAACCGAGCCCTTCACCGTAGCAGAAAATGTAGTCCATTGAATTGAAGGATTTGACCAAGGAATACCATATAAATTATAAGTAAAAGCGGGCCAAGGACGGATCCCTGGGGAACGCCTTGCATAACAGGCAATGAAAGACGCCTGTTATGCAAGCCGTTAGGTTGTTGCTAGTGGGCGTGGCTTAATCAGCTTTTTAAAGTTTTGACATAAAAGCGGTAGTAGCCGAAATATATACAGGCTTCTGTAAAATTAAATTATTTTATTAGTGTAATAAAGCCCAAGAAAAGAAAGAAAATCATTCGAACTTGTCTCATTACTGCATCATAACTAATCCGCATAAAAACGAGAAATTCTTAACGTCATCGTGTTATGTCACGGGAATGGTTGCATGTCACTTTGACGCTCGCTAGGGTGAAAGTAGGAGAAGCCTTTATCTTACAAAAAATGTCTGGTTGAAAGCAGCTTGGCTGCTGATTCACATGAATAAACATGGCAACCTGTTGCTAGCAGAAATGCATTTCTCTTCCCTTCCTCTTAGTGTCATATCTTTTTAGAAAATCCAGTAGAAAAGAAAGAAACACAGGCCCAATGACACTTGCACAGCGAGACCTGAATCACACTGAGCAGAGAGAAAACTTCCTTTGTCTCTGCGTCAAGTGTTTTCCTAGGTGAGAAGCTCTCATGCTTGTGTTTAAGTCGTTGCTGTTTTGAGAGATCTTTTACACACACTGTCTTCTCTGATGGATCCTGTTGAACCACTCTGAACCACTGAGTGGGCCAGTGTGAGCTGCAACTATGAGCCAGTCCACAGGAGCATTCCTATTGCACAGAGTTGGCCAGAAAGCACGAAGCCACAGATATGCACATCGTCCCTCACTGATGGTTTTGTGGTCGGTGCATTGCCAGTTTTGTGTTGTCAAATGCTGAAGCTCCAAAAACAACCGTAGCAGAAAATGTAGTGCATTGAATTGAAGGATTTGACCAAGGAGTAGCGTATAAATGATAAATAAAAGCAGGCCAAGGACTGATCCCTGGGGAGCGACTTGCATAACAGTCAGTGGAAAACTCGGATGGCTATTCAATTTTTTTTTTAATATTCAACAAACACAAGGCCACGTCTTACATAACAGTTTTGTTTATTCTGATACAACGCATGTTGAAATGGTACCTGTTATTACTTAGGAATTACAGTAGGAATTGTTTCATTGAACATACCTTGAACAGGTGTGGCCACTGTTTGTGAAATGTAGGCTACTACAGGCTTTGCTGTTTACGCCAATAACAAACCAGCCTACGCCAAATGTTGCATGGCGTTTCTAAGGTCATAACCACATCTGCTCTTGCCGCCAACATGAAAATAAACACATCAATGTGCTTCAATAGCATGCATGTAGCAGGCGTGCATAAGTTCGCTCTTGCCAGTTACCCTAGCCATTTAATCTCAAGTAATGGCTTTTACCAATCCAGGGGTTCCATGTGAAGTGGTTCTTTAAATTAAAGGATATTATAGAAGGCAGCTAGTTTGATTACAAAAAAAAAAGCCCAATCTTACTATTTGTTTAAAAAAATAATAATAATAAATCGGACTCATCCCATGAGAAATGCAATACTAAGCACTAATAAAATAGTTATTGTGATATTTTTACACTTCAAAATATTGGCACTAGCCCTGTCTAACTAGCCCCGTTTTAAAAAATGCTGTAGATGTTAGCGTAATTACATCATGTTGCCGTGATAACGTTCAAGGCAACTATCGTGCCTCATCCTAAGCTAGAGATCAGGTTAATTTCCCTGGAATTAGCCTGAAAAAGATTTGCATATATGGAAAATATGATTGCTTCCACAGTCCACAAGTTACATAATCCCCACAATTCAAAAGAGCAATCAGGACCCAATGGATGGGAGCTTGATCGCGTGTGCCAAAGACACTGAGATCAGAAATGTTGGCGCTTATCTACAATGCAATACACACATCATGTCAGATGTTATCCGAGTGATTATGAGCCCTAACTAGGTTTGCAGAGATACGGTTATAATCAGAAGAACTACACACTGATGATGGGTGTGGACTGATGAAAAGGACACGAGCAACAGAGATAGCTGTACACAGAAGAATACCGCATTGTTGAACTTTTAAGACACACGTTAAGATACAATGTTCCCTAAATACTAAAAGTTCATTAACAATGAATTTCACCAAGTAAGGAAAGAGGCACTGAAAGCTCACAGGTTTTATCAAGCCGAGAAAATGCCTTCCATTTTAACAGTTGATGGTTCAGGAACTTTCTATTCCCGGCCATTTGACTAACGGTGAGCGACTTACAAAAAATATTACTGTGTGTATCTTAAAGCAGCGGGCGCATTAAAATCAGAGGCAGTGTTTTAAACAAAGGGTGCACCTCTGAAGGCAAACAACCCTGCGAGCAGTCCCAAATAATTACAACATTGATTGGTGATTTGTGAGAACGTTTAACGTCTTTGGGGGCAGTAAAGTTTTTTTTTTTTTTAATAAACAAGAAAAGATCTGGTCTTGCTGGAGTCGAGTCTATTCAAACAGAATGGTGCAAGTTTCACCCCGGTTGTGACGCCGGCCGTGGCCTGTGTTTAAGCAGCGGTGTGATTGTTTGACGTGTTCACCTTACAATGGCATGATAACAATACTGTGGAGCGGGAAGCCGCAGAGTCACCCTGGGTTCGCAGTCGCTCCGAATCAACAAGCACTTCCCCGTCTATTCAGATGCTCGATGGGGCCTGAATGGCCATTCATAGGCTAAAAGACCAATCTGCAAGCACACGGCCCTCGAGGACTGAGGATAAATGCACAGGATGTTAGTATGGGCGGAGGAGAGCGCTCTGCATTAGTCCGGGTGCTTAATGCAGGAACCGGAGTGAACTAGTGACCCAGGCCTACGGTGTAATGAGGTTACGGAATTCTGCACGTCTCTCTCAGACGCATTAATATGATGTCACGGTTCTCCTTGAATGTGAAAAAAGGAATTTTCTTGCTATAGCGTTTAATGTCACCTAGGTGACCTTTAACCCCCTGAATTCGTGAATCTTCGAAGCACGAACTGGTAAAAAAACAGTAGATTAAGAAGGACATAAGTCATTTATTTAAACGTAGCCAACGGAGCAGTGTTAAGTGCATTTCAAACTCACCAGAATGAAAATGCCAGAAGCACAACCCCCAAAGATTTCGAGGTGCTGCGGAAAGAAAAGATTTTTGTGTCTTATTGCAGAAACTCAAATCCGTCCCTCTCGCCTCTGAGATCTTATTGCTTCTGTCTTTTTATGTCCAAGAAACTGTAGCTAGATCATTAGTAGTAAGTAACTCGCTAGGTAATGTTAGCTAGCTAGATCCAACGTATCCAAACATATGGTGGATTCCCCACCTGTCAATGCTGCGACATCACATCTCTAAGTCCTCCCTGTATGCCCATTTTGGGTGTTTTTCACGGTAAGCATGCCAAGCAATTACAGTAGTTTGCCCATTGGCCCACTGTGTATTAGTCTTTAAAATGTACATTATGTAAGATAAAAATGGCTGGTACAGTAATGCGTCATACAACAAATCAATATTGATGCTTTTTTAAGCAGAATTTATATATACACGGTAAGAAATATACGGTAATATCCTCTTGTGCCATTCATATAATTAAAACATGGGCATATGGGGGTGTGTCTTTAAATTGGGATTAAAAAATGTACAAAAAAAACTGTCCAAATGATATCAAACTTGTGGCTATAAGAATTTTACATTTGTGTCTTTAAAACAAAGTAAAGACTCCGT
>JAOUQW010000029.1:11572323-11582395 GCA_028565825.1 Olivaichthys viedmensis | reverse complement strand
GCATTGCGCTGCTGCCACATGATTGGCTGATTAGATAATTGCATGAATGAGAAGGTGTACAGGTTCCTAATAAAGTGTGTATATAGAGCCTTAAAGCCTTGATCAGCATAAATAATAGCTCTATATAAATACAAGTGTGCACAGTCAGTCGTCGAAGTATGGTTGAGTGCAAAATGTGCATACCCTGATGACAAAATAGAGAAGATGAAGAAAATAGCAACACAGGACTTTAGTTTGATGTGCTCAGGCTGTGTATAGCATTTAAAAAGCCTTTAATTGTATTTCAAAGATCAAAATTAAGTATCACTATCACAATAATAAGAGAAGTAGTTGACCTATTTTCTTGAATATTTAGGATCAACTAAGTAGAAAGTTGTATTAGGTTTTGATAAGTGTTTAAATAATTAGTTCTTGGCAGACCTTTAGACCGGAAAGTATCCTGCCTGCTGAAAAATTCAGCTTGGTCTGACCATCTACCAGCTGCCAAAACACAGGCCGAGCTAGTAGACCAGCTTAGCCAGCTAGGAATTTATTCTTCAGCTTCCTTATAACTTGACCTAATTTATCAGTAAATGTTTGAGATTTTCTGATTGCCTTACTGTTGTGTTATTTTCTTGAAACAATGTGTCTGCAATGTTACATTAGTAGCAGTAATTCATAAACTGTTTATCTACCAGCTTGACCAGCTCGCCCTGTGTTTTGGCAGCTGCTCAGACCAAGCTGGATTTTTCAGCAGACTGATATATGTGGTGTTTCAGGAGAAATAAAAACCCAACTCCACCCATAAAGCCAGATTTTAAAAATATGATCACTGCCATGTCCACACTTACAGTCCGTGCTCTCCACCTGGCCGTAGTTTTCCGCCTCGATGAAGCTGATGTTGCCCAGGTGTAAGATTCCCGTCACGATCTGCAGGACCTGCATCTGATTCTCTCCCGGGATTCCGATCACCTGCATGGCTTCCTGCAACACACAACAAAGGCAGTTCATAATCAGTGGCACCGTCTATCAAAGTGCATAAAACTATAAATTCACTTTAGCACATTTCAATCATACTGCATGATTTACTAAGCAAAACTGCAGAATAAGATGGATGGCGCACCATCGTCTCGTGGAAGTCGCTGCTGTCGTTGGTGCTGTCCACTTTGTAGGTGCCTGACTGGTTTAAGTAGTTGTAATAGTCGGGGGTCATGACCCCCAAAGCTTCTTTCTGCTGGGCCGAAGAGCCTTCAATCAGCTGGAACCAAAAAGAGAGGACAGTTTTATAGAATCATTACAGTTGAGTGCAAAAGTTTGCACACCTTTAGGACATAAGGAAAAAGACAAATAAATGTAATTAACACCAAGAAAACATTTATCGTAAGTGCGTGGTAATAGTGTACGTTAAGATATTAATAGTATAAAAATAAAAATTTGGTATCTCCCTTTCTAAATGAGATGTAGAGATTCTCTCATGACTTGTCGGCCCACTTTTTGCCTTTATAACTGACTCCAACCTCTTTCATATCCTCTGAACATATCCACGCATATTGTTCTTGACATATCTGTTCAAACTCTGCCAGATGTCATACACTGCCTTCTGCAAATCAGAGATGGTTAAATATTTTTCTGTTGATTTTGCCTTATGTTTTGGATTGTTGTCTTGTTGCGGGATGCACCCACATTTTTATTTTTTACTTTTTGAAATTTTATTTTTTAACATAGAGCTACATTTTCCTTTTATCCATTTAAAAAACATGAAGGATGCAAACTTTTGGCTTCAACTGTATTTTATAAAATAAGGAATCGACTCATTTACAGACTGGGAAGTTGGAAGTAAAGAGAGAGTAAAGAGAAGTGTTTATAATGGTGTCTCCGCTGACCATACCACCCGTGTCTATATCTTGGTCTAACAGAAATTTCTCGGTTTTAGCACTGATTGACTCCGGAGCAGCTGGGAACTTCATTAGTCACCAGCTGGTAGCTAAACTCAAGATCCCTACCGTCTCCCTGTCACCACCACTACAAATACGAGCTCTCGATGGTTGCCCCATTGGTAAAGGCAGCGTGGTGCATCAAACCATTGAAAGAAAAAAGGCACAGATGGAAATAGATAGAGATGAAAATAGGCTCAGTTGAATTTTGTAAGGTGAAACTATAGATTGCCACTTACGTCAGATGAGACTAAGACACTTTTTCTCTTTCACTTATGTTCTGTCTCACACACTCTGTTCCTCTGTTTATTTCTTTCTACTGTTATTGACGCCTGTGTCTCTAATGTTCTGTGGGAATTTTATTTGATGCCCCCTGGTCAGATTGAAGAGACGGATCAGGTGACCAGCTCATACATCCTTTACAGTGCGTTTCACACTTTGGGATTATTTTTTGCATAAACCGAAAAACCTTTTTATTTCTCTTCCGCTCTCTTTCTCTCTCATTCTGACCTGGTAGAAAATGTGGAAGTTCCTCTCGTTCTCGTTCTGGCTCACGACTCGGGATTTCTCCAGGAGGAAGTTGGAGATTTTACCTCCATCCGGCTCTCCTCCTCGGCTGAACTGGATCTCAAAGTATTTACCCTGTCGATCGAGACAAGACTAATGCAACTCGGCATCGAAAACACACACAGTAAAAGTCAAGGAGGTCAAAGGTGTAAAGAGGAGCCTTATCAGCTGGAGACTCACAAAGCGGCTGGAGTTGTTGTTTCGGACAGTCTTAGCGTTTCCAAAGGCCTCCAGTAGAGGGTTTGACTGCAGGATAATGTCTTTCACGTGCTGAGGAACAAAGAAACAAACACACAAACACTTAAACAAGAGATCTGTAATCCTTTCTGACTATGTGATACCAATAAAGAGGCTATTTTGATGCTTCAGGTTCATCTGTGTAGATTTGGGGAGATGGGGAAGGGGGTGCACGTCCCCCCCACTGTTAATAATATCTGTTAAATCCTTTATAAAAAACTTAATCTGTTATTTTTTATTTGGTGTTTTCATTGTGTTATTTGCTGTTAATTATGTACTGTGTGTTGTATTCATTTGTTCTTTTGTTTCTGTATTAATTCTGTTATATCGTGTGCTGGGAAGAGTAGTCAAAATTCACTCTTTTTTTTGGGAAAGGTGGGGCGCACGTTGCATGTTTGCGCCTCAAGGTTGGTCTATATTGACAATGGAGGAATGTGCTGTGCAGGGTATGGTACATATAAAATTAAAGGATTTTTAGTGTAGTTTGGTTGGGCCACCTTATATGTTCCTGCAACAAGTAACAGCCAATCATCTCCTTGCTCTTGGGGTAACTTGATTATATATACATGGGTGTTAAGCATTATAACTTTGAGAAGCCATCATTTCAGAGTTTTGTCCTGGTTTGGCGTTTCTCCCCATGAGCATAGAATAAATGTCTGAGTCAGTTCGGCAATGTGAGGTTGAGTCTGATCTTTTATCCACTTTGAGAAACACCCTGAACTGTCCTATCCAATCACATCTGCTCAAAGCCCATAACTGTATTGACAACGTCAGAGAAATACAGTATTTACATGTTGGCTTTGCTGTCCCTAATCATTTTTTATCCACAACTTTCTTGTATTCTGTATTTTTAACGATTTTCATCCTTTCAGACGTGACGTCAAAAACTCATTGGTTCCTTTTGGTCCCATTTATTTCCATTGCGGATGTTGGCGGACTGTTTTATATAAAATGTAATGTTAAAGAAGTTTCTAAAAGCTAAAGATGCCAGTTACAACACTATCACGATGCCGCATTTTATTTGTGATTAGCTTTGGTAAGAGGGGGCGTGATATTACAACATGTTTGTCTAAAATATATTGACAGTATTTGAAGTGATTAAAGTAAGGCTATTCTGCATATTGAATTACCAGCACATTTCTAGTGTAATATATTCTCAGCGAAAATAATCATTTATAATTATTATAAAACCTTATTATTAAATTAAAAAAATAAAAATAAACCAATGGCACTGTTCTCTTTTGCACTGGCCTAAGTGTGTATCATGAGCGGTCACTTGCACTGGAAGCGTGTGTATTTTGGCAAACAATGTAGCTGAAGCGATTTCTTTGGTGATTCATACACTCAATTTCCTTCACACTATGTAAACAGTCATATTGGCTTGCTTAAGCCTGTTTTCTGCTCCAGCAGCTTAGAAAAGTCACTTTTCTAAAACAAAAATGTCCAAACAAGGCACCCACCTCCACAGCGATTGGCCAGTAGTGACGTATGAAGCGGGCGCTGTAACCTATTACTACTTCCTGTTTACTACCCCGCCCCCCTTTGCTTGATGGACAGCCTGCAAATAGCTATGATCCTGCTACTACTCTGAAAAAAACATGCCCATGTCAGGATTTTAGAAATTCATTTTGAAACATTCTCAAAAGCACTTGTGATGAAGCATGAACCAGCATTAACTAGCTAACTCTCTAGTGTGCTAATTAAATAAAATAATTAAGTTTGACAGTTTTCATGCACAAATGGAATAGTTGGCTACATGAAACCCAATCTGAACATAGCCAAACAAATATTTATGTACTCTTTCTTGCTTATGTTTATGGGTCTAAACAGCTTTATCTGCCATTTTTCACACCAGGTTAGTTTAAATCTTCTACACTTTAAAGGATTGTATAAAAATGGCGAAATACACTGCAATGGGAGGTTTGTTGTGTTAAATTTAAGCTGGAAATAAAGCTTGCGGGTGAATCGATCTCTGTGACCTTCTTAACCCAGCCAACTCTCAACACACCTGAACCAGGTAAAAGAGCTGTAGAGCACTGATTACCTGTCTCAGGTGTGTTACTAGCCGGAATAAAACAAGGACTGCATTAGAGTGTGTTTGAGCACGTAGAGTACCTGAACTTTGGATCCACCGCCGGACACTTTGGAGATGTAGCCCATGATGTATTTAGCAGCCACTGTTTTCCCGGCGCCACTCTCTCCACTACAAACACACAGAGTGAGCAAAATGATACACCTCTTGTAAATCACATCAATTTGGACCATATTACCCTATTCTTGCTCATACAATATATACTGCAATATATTGCAAAATACCAAATAATATATTTACCAATATATATAAATGTATGTGAGTCAATGTATTTGAAATATACAGTATATATGTTCTTAAATGTATTGTAATATTTCTAATGTGCTCTATGCCACTTTTGGTACGCCTGCTCCTGTCAGCACAAAGTTCTAGTTTTGTTTTTAATTTCAAATAAATGCAGTGCAATGATGTACATCTCGTGCACTGCTGTAGGTATATACAGTATGTATGATTCAATTAAAACCATGCATAACATTAGGCATTACAGTATACAATAGCCTAACTATGATTTATTATAGTGTCTATGTATTTATGCATATAAAACACAATATATGTGAAATATATGAAGCTGGATGTCACTATGATCCATATACAGTTGAGTGCAAAAGTTTGCTTGCCCTTAGGGCAAAATATAGAAGAAAAAGAAACTAAATTTATAGTGTGTTAGGTTTCACAGGTGTGTTCATGACATCCATAATACTGAAAGTGCATTAAATAACACTGAGCCAAATGCAGCCCGTGTTAACTCACTGGCTAAAATAATATTAATAATAGTATTTATAGGACGCCCTAATAAGCATTGTTCAGATAAAGGATAAGAAGTACCAATTGCAGTAGAATTTAAGAGTATTAGCATATTCTGGTGTTTACAGTGTTTACTGTAAAATTTCAAAATGTACAGTATTACAAGTGTGGTGCTACGTGGGACATTCGTGCCTTTACATATCTTACATATGTTGCACCATTTTCTCCCCTCACACAGATGAACACACACTAGGAAGGGATTAGGAAGGAAACATTGCTAACATTGGTAGCTAACATTGTCACGTTTCAATTTTGACATGCACTGGCCCTAATTAGAAATCAAATTAATACAATTTTCCACCTTCCTCAAAGGTAGCCGATCAGCCAAGACATGTTTGTTGGCCAACATTCGCTTCTTTAACCTTGTTGTTTCAGTGCAAAACTAATGTAGCTAACAAGTAATGGAAGTCTATCTCACCCAAAATCTTTTCTGTAAATATCTGCCTCAAACCACACCCAGTTTTTCAGTGATGTCTCACAGACGTGGTGATGTGGTTTAGCCATGGATTAAGAACATCTTGGATAAGACCTAACAAAGAGAACTAACGCTCGTGTTCTACAACCCCTGGCTCACAATTGTTACATGGTGCTTCTCTACCACTCATAAGATTTGAACCAACAGCCTTCTGGACACCAATACAGACTGTAAAGCCCTAAAGCTATAACCCCCACCTTTCTTAAAGCTTTAATCTGCATATATTCTATTATTTCATTATGCAGTGGTTCCCAGTTCTCATGCAGGCCTTGGTAATAAGCTGATTAGTTGAATAAGGTGGTAGGAGTAAAAGTGTGCAGAATGAATGATGTGATTTAAATCACCTGATGATGACACACTGATTCTCACTGTCGATCATCATGTTCCTATACATGTTGTCCGTTAAGGCGTAGATGTGGGGTGGATTCTCATACTGGGCCTGTAGAGACAGAGAGAGAGAGACACACAGAGTGATAGAGAGAGACAGGGAGGGGGAAGTAGAAAGTGTTTAGATCATACCTCTCCAACAGAACACAGTTTGTTACTTTAGGAAAACATAAATCATCAACTGGCCCTGTCATTCGAGGTATTCCCCAAGGCTCAGTACTCAGTCTCCTCCTTTTTATCATATACATGCTACCTCTTGGGCAAAATGATCCATAGTCATGGTTTCTCATGGGTCCTGCTTCTGTTTTGGCCCCAAATCCCAAATATCCAGAGTTCTAAGTTGACATTGAGGCTGTGTCTGTTAAATCCGTGCATGTTGTTAGGAATCTTGGTGTACACCGTAAAGTGTTGAAACACTAAATTTGACAGGAAGGTGCAGAATCCTCCCCTCTACTCAGCGAAGTAAGGGGACCCGCAACACTATGGTGCAGCTTTTTTTACGCTTTGCCCCATATCTCATGAACCGTGGCTAAGTGCGAACAAATTTGCAATTTGGAGCTAATTTGCATAATATGCGAAACCTACTTTTACAAACTTGTCCTAGGATGTTTTGCGTATCATCACATGTTTGGTGTCAAATGAATCAAGAGGGTGAACCTCAATAATTATCAAAAATATGTTAACATTTGTGAACAATATGGCCACCACATGTCAATCAACCCTTCCTGGGCGGAGCCTGGTTTACTCAAACCGGTGAAACTCATGATTGCTTTGATGCATTCGCATCAAATTTGATAGACATGTTTAAGACAAGATTCTGGGGACGTCTGCAAAGTTTGGGGCGTGGTCATCAATAGGGAATGGGGTAACATTCAAATAGCTGGTTCTCAGGAACCGTACGTCCGATCGAGCTTGAAAGTTAGTATCCTGCATCTGCATCTTTGTCCTAATCTCCATAAAACTCTGAACAAACTTCAATACATTCTAAACTCAGCTGTTAGAGTGCTAACACACACCAAGTGATCTGCTTATATCACACCCATGCTTTATCAGTTAAATTGGTTACTTGTCACTTCCCGTATTCAGCAAAATCTACTTTTTATTACTTTCAAAACCCTTCACAGTCTTGATCCTGCCTATCTTTCTGAGCTCCTCCATTCTTACATCCCATCTCGCACTGTCAGTGTGCAGTACCCCACACCAGGCTTTCCTCAATGGGTAGCAGGCCATTCATTGCCATGGCCCCCAAACTGTGGAATGCCCTACACCAATCTCTCTGTGACTGCACTTCTATTGCTTCTTTCAAATCTCAGCTGAAAAATTTCCGCTTCACACAATATTATTCTTCTCTTTAAAGCTATGTATCCTATGTATTTCTTATGTATTTTTTGTCCCTTTGTGTTTTGTGTTACTTTATAAAGCTACCTTCGGTGTAAGAAAGGCACTATATAAATTGAACGCATAAATAAATAAATGAAATGAAACAGAGAAAAATAGAAAGAGAGAAGATCAGAGATGAAGAGAAACAGAGAGCGAGACAGACAGGCAGAGAAATACAAACACACTGTCCGGCCGTGCGCGCGACATAGCGTGGCGTTATGTTATATGTTAAATGTTCCCAGCTGTTCCTCCTCTGTCTTCCTTGATTATTAAGTGTTTAAATACCCGCTTGTTTCCGTCCTGTGTTGTCGCTCGTTGTTTATATGTTTATGTCTATGTTTGTATGTGAGCACGCCTGTCGCAGAGTTGGTTTCGTGAATGTAAACCCGTGAATGTAAACAAAAGTCTTTTGTTGGATGTAATAAATATGTTTAAATATAAAAAGAGAAACCTCGCGCTTGTGTCCGAACCCCCGAACCTAACCGTGACACTGGTTAAGTTTACAGTTTACTACTGTTTAACTTTCTAACTTTACTACACCACTTATTAAAAGTAACTATAACAATAACATAATAATAATAAATCAGAGTAATAATTATTATAATAATAAGTCAGCAGTAGCTGAACAGTTATTTTTTAATTCACATATATAATATAACATATCATCAAGAACCAGATTGGGCCTGACAATTACAAAAACGAACTTAATAGGCAGCCAGTGTAACATGAATAGAACTGGGGTAATGTAACTTTCTTTTCCTGGTAAGGGAAACACTCGGTTGTTGGGTTCTACATCGAACCTTTAAGGTTCTAGATTAAATTTTTTCTCTAAGGGTGAAAGTAACCATTGATGCTATACATAGTGCCCATATTCAGAGACTGGTGTTGATCCGTGCACGCAGCAATGTATGACCACCTCTCTTGTCTTCTCAATGGGGAGACCATTTGGGTTCTGAAATTATGCACACACAAAAAAAAACATGGACACTCTTACTTTACCAGCTGCAATCAGCATACAAATACAGATAAATATTAAACATTTTTAAATATTTTTTTTAAATAAATGTCACATTAAATGCCAGCCACCAAATGTCACAATAAAGTATGTCCCAACAAGACACAGGAACACTATACTTGGATTAGAATACCCATCTTTCCATGGAGTCTTTCTCCATGTGCTCCTTTCTTGGCCTGGAACAGGGACAGCAACATAGACATGAACTTCGGCTCAAGGTGTACAGTTTTGATTCTTTGGAACTCGTCACTGATCTGAAAGACATGGACAAATCTAAACAATGTATGTATACCACAAGTTATTTCAGATTGATTTTGTTATCAATTATAATCTTGATTTCAAGTTGGGATAACCAAGCTGGTGTATTGGTAAATTCTTAACACAAACAGTTGGCGCTATTTTTTTTTATGAAAATGAGGCCATATCTCTGCAAGATAAGCATTTGAAATTTTGGACTGACAACGCACTTTTAAGCTATTTTCAATTAAAATGTTTAAATTAAACGTCAATTAAAGCGTTTAGTTAATCGTTAATATAAACGTTTCCTTTAGCTTACATGCTAACGCTTGTTCGCTAACATTACCACACAAAGTTGCTTAAAAGTTTACTTATGTTACGTTTAACGTTGTTGTTTTTGTTGTTGTTGCAATAAACAGCTCTTACCTCAGGCCAGCAGTATGGGGGGTCATTGCTGCCTTTATTGACATCCTCTTTCGGCATGAAGATATGCTTGCGGAACATGCAGTTGCGGAATAAGGACGTGCTCATGGGGGATGAAGATATGCTTGTGGTACAGGACATGCGGGATGAAGACATGCATAGGGTAGAACTACATGCACATGCAGACTGAAGAACTGCTTGCAAAACATGCAGACTGAAGAAGTGCTTGCGGAACATGCACATGCAGACTGAAGAAGTGCACTTCAGTCCGCATGTTCCGCAAGCACTTCTTCAGTCTGCATGTGCAGTGTGTCCATGAATCTACAATAACAACAATGAAAAACCTGCTCTTTCCTAGTTTTCTTTAATCATCTGTATTATTAAAATGCAGGCCTTATTTCCTAAGCATTACTACTTTTACAATAGATAAATTTTTATTGCTAAATTTTATTGATCCCATAAGATAAATCTTGTTACGCCAACCAAAAACAGCACAGAAGAAAAGCAAGTAAAAACCAAATAGAAATAAGTGGTAAATACAG
>JAOUQW010000029.1:11521705-11554601 GCA_028565825.1 Olivaichthys viedmensis | reverse complement strand
CCTGGCTCCCGGTATACAGCTAACTACAGCTGCTGGTGCCCCTA
This sequence comes from Olivaichthys viedmensis, assembly GCA_028565825.1. Classification (NCBI taxonomy): domain Eukaryota; kingdom Metazoa; phylum Chordata; class Actinopteri; order Siluriformes; family Diplomystidae; genus Olivaichthys; species Olivaichthys viedmensis. Next base: position 11,554,557 of record JAOUQW010000029.1, on the reverse strand, counting down.
AAGGCCTAGCTAATTTCACGTGTCTCAGAATAGTCTCCGATAACCAGAGCACTTTCAACAGGCTTCTCAGCCAGTGCCTCACTGAGGAGGGCAAACCTGACACACGAACAGGAGCAGAGTGGTGCTCCAGTGGGCGAGCCTTCGCATTAGCTTTAGCTCTTCGACTATTGCGTCAAGACGTCACCCATTCACCCCGCTGTGAGCGCTGACTGACTTCGCCTATGGCATCCAGAACCTCCAGAACCAGGCTACCATTTTTCACTTATCACAGGTAAAACTAGTGCTAATGATGGAGGAACAATAGCTTAACATCCTGCACTCAGTACACATAATAAGTTCAGAGTTGGCCATGCTAACGTGTTTAAAATGCTACATACATTTTTATCGCTTTATCAGTTGGTTGTTTTTTTCTGACGGACTCCAGGTAAATCCGTTAGAAGTTTGTTTTTATCCGCTGCCTGCTTGGTTGTATCGGTTTGCTGTCTCTAAAAAATCTCGAACAAACACTTCTTAAGCAAACTCAGAAGTGCAGAGGAAGCATAATAAATGGAGAGAAATGTGTAACAACGGATGAGAAAAGATCAATAAATAATAGGAAGGCGCGATTAGAAATTTTAAATAAAAGTAGTAAAGTAATTCACCATAGCTTGGTTCAGTCCCCGATAGTCAACGCAGGGCCGGAGGTCCCCTCCCTTCTTTTGTATAAAAAGATAATGGCAGAGGTGGGAGACTTTGATGGATGGATGGATGTAGCCCTGCTTCAGGGCCTCTGCCACATATTCCTCCATTGCCTTGTTTTCAGTCGTAGGGCTTGTGTGGGGGTAGAGCACAGGCCTTAGCCTTTCTAAAGACCTCCGTATACTCCTCGTAGAACATTGGGATTTCTGGGGTGATGCTGATCTCGGCGCTCTCCACTGATGAGTGACGGGCAGCACTGGTGGCAGTGTTTTGACCAGGATGTAATCTCCTTGGTGGTCCAGGAGATCTGGGGGTTGTGCATTTGTAGCCACGGAAGTCCTAGCACTATGGGGAATTTGGGAGAAGTGGTGACAAGGTGGGAGATTTTCTCCTGATGGAGGGCGCTGGTCTCCAGGTCGAAGGGCTCAGTGTGATGAGTGACCCTGCCCCCACCTACGGGCTGCCCGTCCAGGGCGCAATAAGGCGTTAGCACCTCAGTGGCCAGTCTTTGGTCCCCGGATCCGGTGTCGAGCAGGGTTGAAACAACAAAGTGGGCATGTGAGTTTCTCACTACAACTTTGAGAACAAAGGGGCCGTGTGAAACTGTGAGTGGGGTACTCACCGGGGGTGTTTGAGCTGGGCTCCCATGAGCTAGGGACCCGCGTCCCTGTGACTCAATTCTGGCAAACAGTCAAAAATGACAAGAAATCGGATTTTTACCAAAAGTTTAATATACGTTGACACCTCTACTTTAAGAAAACATAAATATATTTCACCAACACGACGTGGAAATGTTTTTATTTGCTCGCTAACCTGCCTATAGGCTACAGTCTAAGTATGGTGAAGTCCTTTTATTTTTTAAACTAGGAATTTTAAACCTCTGTTGCTGGTATTTTCTTGGATTACTAAATATTCTTTTTTGTTTACAAATATATACACAGGCAAAAATGCACATTGTTTATGCTTCAGTCATTTTTCTTTATTCAAATTTTTTTCAAAATATTTTGACTATCACGAACAATATCGAATCGTGAACCCAGTATCGTGAATTGAATCAAATCGTGAACAAAGTGTATTGTTACACCCCTAGTCACTTGACATCAAAATTTACGAAAGCAGCCTTTATGACAGCTGACGCCTATAGGAATAAGGCTTTATAGATATTTATGTAGGTTTATGTCAAAAATGGTTCATGTCATTAGTAATTTTATAAATGCCAGCCTCAAAAAGAGGACATGTCTGGGGAAAAAGGACATCGACTGTGATAGAGAGAGCTGTGGAGAGAAAGAAAGAGAGAGAGAGAGAGAGAGAGAGAGAGAGAGAGGGAGAGCGCATCACAAATACATTAGAATAAGCCCTTAATAAAGACATAAATATACTAGCCAATCTCTGTAGTGTTTCTGCAATAGTGTGTGTAGAGAACAGAGAAATCAAGATATGCTAAAAATATTAAACTATATACAGCAGGGACCTCTGAGTACTAAAACATTGTTCATCAAGTTTCTGAAGGGTTGCTGCACACTTTAGTGTTTTTCCTGCACTAACACAAGTTGTCCAGTGATTGAAAAAAAATAGACTGAATTAGGCAAGCTTTCTGTTGTTAGCCATATTTTCTGTTGATCTTGTTTTTTCTTTTGTATTGCTGGTTTCGACACACACACACACACACACACACACACACTCACGCATGTACTCACGTTGGAGGGCATTGCGCTGTGTTGCAATGACGTTTCTTCTCTTTAGGCTTGCTCTTCTTGTCACAGAAGTGGTTGTAGATCACCGAGTGATCGGCTTGTTTCTTACACACCACCTGCTGGATCTGGAACCCTGTGACACACACACACTGTAAATCCCAATTCTCCTTCCATATTAATTCCATATTTTAAAAAAACATTCCCACCAGATTGTGGCCTGTTCTGTTGTTAAACAGCTTTCAGTATTGGATGTCAGGGGCTAACACAGACACTTCCTGTGGTTCATGCAGCATGGTTTTGAGCTTGTTGTGAAGGGCAATGACTAATCTGATGCCACCATTATGAGCATATAAGAGAGGGGGGTTGATCGGAACATGCTGACAGTCTGTGTAATGCAACACTGTCTCAATCTTATATTCAGAATGCTCTTTGTGGAAAACCTCTATTATTGGGTATGAAGGATTGGTTTGGCTGTTTTACCCATCAATATGGCGCAATGCAAGCTTCCATGTGAGACAATGGAATTATCCTGGCCTTATGTTTCCCACAAGACCTAGGTCATGTATGCGGAATAGGGCAAAGTGCTTTCCTTCAAATCTTTGATATTTTTTAGTCTTTGATGTTTTTCAAATACTGAATTGGTGAACAGTGTGAGCTGGAAGGAGGACTTACCGTCCTATAAACATGTCTTACATTGCTCTGTATTTTATTTCCATTTAGTCATACCCAATTCCCACACTCTGGTTAGAATTTGTCTTCCACGACAGCCCCCAATCTGGGAAGCCGAGGGCTAACACATGCGCACAGAACACTTAAACGTGCTGGGGGAAGAGCTAATAGATGCCTGCTATTGCCTAGAGTCATTCTGATCGATAGTTCTGGTCCTTCCCACCCAGAGAGCAGGGCCAATTATGCTCTTTTGGACTCCGGGACACAAATGGTTGAGGCATTGTTGGGATTCAAACTCCCAATCTCCCAATGATGGGGCCAAACCATAGATAGCTGCGCCACTCAGGAGCCCGCATTGCTTTTTTCTGTTGCAATCCTACCCACTCAGAAAGGGCAACTGCGCTCTTGTGGACTCTAGACCATTGGTACTATGGTCTAGAGTCCACAAGAGCATATTGATACATTCACTGTAATAATGCTTCTCTGTAATAATTCTTCTGTGAAAGGTCTATTTTTTTCCTAAACAAACGAGCTCTCATGCGCAGCTAATTATCCCTTATCAGAGACGCTGTCTCGGATCATTAACTCCCAAAGAGCCGATGAAGGAAGAGAGACTGAAACTTTAAACAAGTGTTTCATTTCCATGCAGATATCACTGTTTAACATGCTGTCGAAGAGCACATGAGAGCATTTTGAGTTTCACAGCATGCCTTTTGGTATACATGGTTGTGCAACTCATTAAAGTTTGTTTTACACTGACAAAGATGGCATATAGTTTTAGTCAGTGAAACAAAATGCTTCTTAGTCATACTTAGTGCATATTAACAAACTGTACAAACAGGACAAACGGAAGCTAAACTATTTCCTATAGAACATTTATTAACAAAATACACAGTAAAATTAAGGGTCCATTCTGAGTTTTAGGTTTTCACATAGCCATCATCAATAGCTACCTTCACACACATGTATGTGAAACATGCATCCATGTGTAAGTCGGCACCCCATATTATCAGAAAATGATAATTTATTTGTTTTTGAAAAATAAAACGTTACATTTTATGTCCTGTGACATCACTCAGCACCCCATCAGTTTCCAGATCATAGCAAAACAGTCTGGTGCGTTTGTGCTGCATCTGTGCCGTCAAAGGAACCATTTGTGCTGTTTGATTTCTTGACCTGCACAAGCGAACCAGACTGTTTTGGTGCGCTATGGAAACATGGGGTGCCGAGTGACATCAAAGGTCATTAAATGTACAGTTTAATTTCGTACAGTTTAATTATGCCACAAACGAAAGGAAAGACTTTTATTTGGTCATATAGGGTGCCGACTTTATGGAGTTTTTTAGTGTGTTTATGCCCTGTTTGCAGTGCTATTTCCATTTTGTTATTTTTCATTAACAATCAGTGGAAATTAAAAACATTTTGATTTTGCCACGGTGCAGATTTTTTATCTTGTTGTTACCGTCATCAGTGAGTATTTTTGTCAGTAATTTTTTTGATGAAACATTTCACCTACATAGCTGTAGGTCTACAGGTTTTCATTTGGCTACAGTTTGGTGATTTCTGCTTGCTATGGCATCTGTGTATTTGTTTACAAGTGAGATTATTAAAGATTGCGTTTTTACTTTTTGTAACGATTGGCTTAAATCTTGTTAGTTCTAAAAAAACAGACCATAATTGTTGGCTAATGCAAAAAGTATAACATGTATGTTGCTTCCCTCCCTGGTGCAAAAAAGTGTCTTATATGGACAACATTGTATGTTTGTATGAGCATATATGTACAGTTCAGTGCTGTACAATACAATACAGCTTTATTAATGCGCTTCTGTATGTGTCTATACTGAATGTATGTACACTTAATTACAAACATGCATTCTGTGTGTAATCTGCATGTGTGATGAAATGCATTTGAATCTGTATATATGTGTGTGTGTGTGTGTGTGTGTGTGTGTGTTTGTGTGTGTGTGGTTCTGTACCTCCAGCGCAGGAGACGGAGCAGCGGCTCCATGACGTGTAGTGCCAGGTGAAGACGCTCTGAGTGTCTCTGCTCACAGGGGGGTTAAAACGGTAATGGATGCCTGGGTTCTCCTCCCTCACCAACACCTACCACATACAGTAAATACACCACTTTATAAAAATTACAGCTCATTTCGCACAGTTATTAACAGCTTTTGGGGCTCTATGGCTAAGAGATTAGAGAAAATAATTTTACTCTCACTATTTTGTGCATTCACTTTTTACTGTTTTATGACCATTTATCTATCTAGCACCTAGGCAAAAAAAAACCTGTATGTGAAACTTAACATACTTAAGAGTGATAACTATTGTATCCAGCAGGCTTCAAACAGTATCAAATCTAGGTTTTTCGGAAGTTCTAGGGGTTGTTACCATGACAATGAGGGTCATGTTGGTGGGCCCCAAGGCCTCGAGGGTCTCAGGCTGATCAGCGGGTCGGCGGTAGTGGAAAGTGGTCCCAGCGATGTCAAAGCGGCGCGGCGTGTCGATGGTCAGCTTACCGTTGATGAAGTACTGATCACTTTTGCTTTTCAGAACTGCAGTGAAGTTGTGTATCAGTTAAATGATTATTTTATCAGTTAAAAGAAGATGCTAACAATGCTAGTAACGAATGAAAGCTAGCTGAGACAAGTTAGCATAAAGCATCATGTTGTTAGCTCCTAGCTTTCACTTTTTCATTAATGTTGTTAGGACATTTTTAGATGACGTACAGGGTTATCTTTTATGATGTCACTGTGGACACGAGGGTCATAAAGTAATAACACAATAACTTCTTTGTATTAGGGCTGAATAGCAATAGCCAAAAATACTATACTATGATCATGTTGTGATGGCAATATGTATTACACTATATTAAAAGCACATTGGCAAACTCTGGCTGATTGCCATAGTTAAAGATCAGCCTGAGTAATCTGGACCAAATTGATTCGCATTTGTTGGATTGTATAATTGCTGTGATTCACTCAAGTATATTATCAAAATCATGAAAATAAGGTCATGTCATGCATTTGCCATATTATGCATTATTAACAAGCCAACTTCACCATATACAGCACTGGATGGCTAATATTTGAACAATCAAGCAATTTTCTCACCCAGATAATTAAGAGAAACGTTGAGTTCCTGAATATGTATGAACACAGATCCTTTAGGAATTCTGATCACCTCTTCATAACCTGAGAACACACACACACATACAAACAAACGAAGCTTTAATGTGGTGAGTGGTGTTCTCTACAGCAGGCCTGCTCTGGGATAAGCATTAAGCGGAGGTTTGAGATTCCTGCTGAATTCCTGGGCAACGTCTCCACAGCTGAGCACCGAGCTCGACTGAGGTCAGGCAGCGCCGGCCAGCTCTCAACCGCAGGCCTGCAAATAACTCCATCTACCAAAACCAGACCGGGAAAAAGGGAGAGTAATTTTTGTAAGCTTGTGGGTTTTTGGTTGACAGGAGAAGAAGAGAGGGAGAGTAATGAAAAATATTAACAGTTAAGAAGCCATGTGGTAAACAAACTGCAAGAAACTGGCAGGCCTTTTGGCCACAGAGAGAGAAAAAAAGAGAAAGGAAAGAAAGACCGGGAAAGAAAAGTGAAAGAGACAAAGAGAAAGAGAGACCAAAAAAATTACTGGTGGTATTTCAATAATCCACAAAAATCAATCTTAAAACCAGAATAGGTCCCTCAGCCTGGCCTTCCCTGGTTCTGTGGTCCTGGGCGTAGCCTTCTGAGGTTTCCTAGTGCCCAGAATAAGAAGCTCAGCCCAGATCTGAGCCACCAACACCACCTGGCTCACCTACAAGTGCACCACCAATGACCCGAAACACCACATAATACACTCCTCCCTACAATAACTCAACTATATTTGAGCTACAGATGATTCTGTTACCAGATGATCCCACTACCATTCGATATGCCTCCACCAACCAAAATAACTTACACTCAGATAATCTTGATGATCCTAGCACCAACCAAGTGGCTCCTACCACCTCCAGTTCAATAATAATCCTTTAGGAATCACTTTAACACCTGCCCACGATACCCTGGTAACTTTTTAAAGCAACACCACCACCAAATTTTGCCAGTATCCTCCAAATTTTCTTTATCTGACCAATCAGAGACCAGAATATTGTTATGTGAATTTTTACTCATCAACAAAAAAATGGCTGCCATCCGACATTCCTGGGCTGAAATAAAATAAAAACACCTTTGCTAATATTTTGTCTTTGGTTTAAGTCTCAAAATTTGAATTTCATGTAGTGATCATCACTATTTCTGATGCAAATGAAATTATTTTGGTAATTTAGCTAACATGCTAGTTAGCAAGTTAGCCCCCACCAAGCTAGCCGACTAGTTGATGAGTCTTTACAACCCACTTAGAGTTTTCATCCATTTAAAATTCATAGAATGGATTCAGAGAGTGAACCTTTTTACTTTTGAGAGCTGCTCAATTTGCTCATAGTTAAATATCCATTATTATCACAACCCACACTTTCCTTTCAATAAACTGTTACACCCTTCCCTTAATACTGACCCAACAACCCAGTGTCAACATCCCATCCAACCACCAACACCGCTGCTCGCGCTAACTCCAACTCCACCCTGGGCCTTTTTCCTTCTTAGGACAGATGAAAGTCACTGTGATTATTCTTAGCCGATATTGAGAAGCCATTTGGGCCGGAGGCAGCGGTGAGTGACAGATGAAGTTATTCCTTGGCCTAGTGTAGTAGGGAAAGGGTGAAGTGTGCTTGATGGGGCGACTGGTGACCAGAGCTGGTGTAATGACCGAGGTTCAAACCACAGGCCATCGCATACCAAGTGACCTCCCAAAGAACTGCTTTAAAAAGCACACATCTTTACTGGAATATGCTGAAGCCCATGACCTATTGCTTCAGAACTTAATACTGACAGCATGCCTTAATGGCAGGATGAACATAAAACTGCATACGTTTGCATACATATGTAAAAGGACATTAAATCAGCCCAATAAATGTTGCGTATTTCCTTTTTAAAATAAAAGTACTATTGAAAGGTGTTTTTTTGAAAATCTGTTTAAATATGGACCTTTAATCACTTTAACCCTGTAACAGAACAGGAAGAGGTCGGTATAGTATATATGAAGATCTATAGAAAATTCAAGTCCACTCTCCAACATGGACCTCTTAGCCTTTTGTATCCCTCCAAACCATTTTGTTCACCTCCATAATCCCCTGGTATCCCTCCTGATCCTGTCATACCCCTTCGTACCTCTTTGTATCCCTCTGAGCCCTCAATACCCTGTTGTACCCCATTCATACCTTTCTGCCCCTTTCCATACACCTGTGTACCGATCTGTTCCACTCCATAATGTTCTGTATCCCTATATACCATTCTGTGCTCATCCTTATTTCTTCTATTTCTCCGAGTTCCTCTGTGTACCCCTAATATCTTTCTGTACCACCCACTCCATTGCTCTTCATACACCACTGTTCACCTTTGTACCCCTCTATACCCCTTCAAATCAATTTGTACCCCTTGTTCACCTCTATACTCTGTAACCCTCCACATGCCTCCTTACCCGTGTACCCCTTCTTATCCGTCCATACCCTTTTGTACCACTTTATAGCTTTTTGTTTACCTCCATGCCTCTGTACCCCTTTATACCCCTTCTTACCACTCTGTTCACCTCCATACTCCTCTGTACCCCTCTACATGCCTTCCTACATCTCTGTACCCATTTGTACCTTCATATTTCTTTGTACCCCTTTGTACCCATCTCTAACTCTATATCGTTTCTTATCACTCCATACCCTTAATTCCCCTCCGTACCCCTCCCCAGACTCTAACTGCACCCCCCTAATTGGGGCTGCCAGATTACAGCGTTACCCCTGCTAAGACCTTCGAGTCGGCTGAGGCTTAGCAAGGATCATATATATTCTTGATTTTTCTTTTCTCCCTTAACTTTCAAACATATTTCAATCGTGCAGACTTTGCATGTGAGTGAGTAATTATGAATTTGCCTTCAAAATCTCTCCACTCTCTCAATAGCGGCACGTGTCCAACACATAACTGGGCATGGGTTTAAAAAAAAAAAAAAAAAAAGATAAAGAAAAAACACAACGCAAACACACGGACACATTGTTTGACTTTCCATAAAGCAATTATAGAGTCGTTTTGGAATAGGTATGAGGCGAAAAAGTGTTAAGGCTGGCTCTCACAAGGCCCTAACGTAGTCCAAAAGTCTTATTTCATTTGATTTTAATCCAGCTTGGCCCGTGTTTTCCAGCCACACTGAAAGACAGGCTTCATTGGCTGTGTTATATATGTGGAGATTTATCACAATTTATGGGCCTTAGACAGAGAGAGATGGGCATGGAAAAAACAGGCTATATACAGTGACTAAGAACAAACAAGCTGGTTTGGAATTAATATCATGGTACCAAATGGTGCAATTTCATTGACTTCATTGAGGTACCTCCCTTTAAAAAAATAAGGAACAATAAAAAAAAAGAATAGTGGGACCTGGAACAATGCTGGCATGCTCAGAGACTGCTGGGGTAACTATAGGTGACTGTGGTTTTCCCCCAAATGCCCCTCAAAGACCTACATGTGCCAAGTCTGTGAGTATGAGGTGCTGTTATTCAAACATCACTTCTCACATACACAGTAAAAGCTCTATTTACCACTTAATACTGTGCTTTACATGTATTTGATAGGCAAAAAAAGAGTAAATGTTAAGGTGCAATTCTCCCTCTCACCCACACACACTTTGCTTTATGAGCTCATGATAGAAAAGCAGGGCCAAGGCATTACTACAGGATTACTACAGAGACAGAAGAGTCATATCCGACTGCTTTACTCAGACCACAGGCACTGAACTAGGTCACTTTTTTCTGTACAATGAGAGCTTTTGCACTTCATCGCCCGAGTGTTACACTCCGGAGACCTGTAACCCAACACACGTGTTCATGCGGCCAAGCGAGCAGGATTTAAAACCTTTCCAGCGTGGTTCCAGGAACTGCAGCTCAATGCTCCACGAACTCCATCAACTCTCTGATGAGAAGAAATCAGCACTGCTCTCGCTTCGCGCTGAATAGTTTGGCGATCATATTCTGACACCTACTGTAAATCCACAGCGTCTCTATGCCTATAATTAGACAAGCCGTATTATTTCATAATTCAAAGACTCGTATTTCAGTGCCCGATCTGACGTTTCTACAACTTCTTATTTAAAGCCACAGAGGAATGCCAGGAAGAATGGATCTGCAAACCTGGAACAAAATGGTATTTAAGCAACGTGGTCCATAAATAAAAGGATTTTTGATGCTTAGCACAACTTACAGACACACACACAGGAAAAAATGCAAACGTACCTCCTTCAGGCAGCGAATCGTTGAAGACGCCCTCGATGGCCTCACAGCTGCTCCCGTCCCCCCCACACACACGGCAGCGGTCCTCCCGGGTGTCCGAGCCGAGGATTTTATCGCAGCCCACGTGCTGCACACACACACAGATAAAGTCAAGTCAGAGCAATATACCATATATTATATTTCCTAGACTATACTATGTTTTCTTGCCTTCTAATAGAGGCTGCAAACCTTTACAGCAAGGCGACGTGTGTGTTATCTTTGTGTAGTTTTGCATTAGCCTAATTTTAATATGCCCTTTAGTTGATGTTTTTACAATATACAGTATATCTATATTAAAAACCTATATAGCTGATGATGTGGATAGACATTTCATGTGTAAGTATCTGTGTAAAGGTTTTATTTCATTGCTTTAAAAGTTATAAGAGTAACCGACGATTACAAGGAGCGTTAGCTCTTGTTAGCTTAGTAAGCTTGCCAATTTTCTTACTAACAATAGCTGGATGCGTTAGTTTGTTAGATTAGGCTATTTATTTATTGAAGTTCAGTTAAGCGAGTAAGACATAATTTACAAGTGCATAATAAACTACTGCTTAAAGTGTATTATGGCCTCAGAGGGTATGACCATGTGTTTTTTAATTTATTCATTTTCAACAACAAAAAAAGCAGACATAACAAAATGTCAAGGTCTGGCACATTCTCGCGATTTAAGTGTTGAGGTGACACTTTTCACATGTAAGTATCAGTGAAAAAGTTTATTTTCTTGCTTATAATGTTAGCTAACTAATTGCCTAGCATTACTCAAAAGAGTATTAGCTAAGTTAGCTAGACATTTTCACTTAGCTAGAAAAATCTCTGCAAGCATTAGCTAATTATGTTGGCTTGCTAGATTAGGTAATTTATTGAACAAAGTTCAGTTACGCAAGTAAGGCAACTCAGTCATAGTGCGATCATATCTTTGATTCTGTCATGTATACTAACGAAATCAACCTTTAAAAATTGGTGAAAATCAATTCAAGTCTATAGGGAACACTAACTTTCAGGAAAGACCTTAGTAGTGCGCACTCTGTTGCCTGTCTAGGGCTATATTATAGTTTTATGGTAGCTATGCTACTTCAGCAGTTATGGTACTTTGGCGTCTCATGTGCTAAGTTGGTGCTAACATCACATTCAACATCGCATGCGACGCTAGCAGAAATTAGCATCATCGTAGCAGCAGATAGTAAACCAGAGACAGAGGGAATCATTCAAGGACTATAGGAAAAGGTTTAGCTCAGGAACTAACACCACGCTGAACTATGGAAACATTTACAGGACAAAAAAAAAGGTACATATACTGTATATTGATATTTTTCTTTAAGCAGACAGAATTTGGGTGAGGGCTTGCGGTTGCTAAGGAGTTGTTTTACATGGACTTATTGTCCGGAAAATATGGTACTGTTAGAATTACACTGCAAATACCAGAATATAAAGCATTTACAGTGTCCGCTTTGGTTTTACACAGTCTGTGAAGGCTGAAGAAATGCAATAACAGACTTCCGTGGACGTGCATGGCTTTTTTCCACCGTTTTCGGTCTTAAAACCTTGCACAAACCCCCACACCCTTCCAGTGTACCGCTCCTTGGAAACATTCCTCCTGACCTGGCCTACATTTCACAACCTGCGAGTGTGTGACCCAGTTCTGAGCGGCTGGATTGAGTCAGTGACCCTCTCGGCAGGCCGCTCGAATACGTTCGCAACATGTTTCTCCCGAGGCTGTGCTCGGCGCTGTGTGCTTCAAAGCTTTTCCCTGAAACCGTCCCAAATCAAAGGCGTATTGTTTTGGAATGGCGTTCACTGTGAGGCTGCAAACAGGTCGTTGCCTTCCACTCCTGCTGCTCGCTTGTTTTAATACACGCCATAAAGAAGAGAGGAAGAGGAAAGAGAGGAAAAGAGAGAAGGAGCGCTGGATGGCAAGGAGAGCAGTATTTGAGAGGGAGATGGATTCAGGCTAAGAGAGAAAAGGAAAGGAAAAGAGCAGGACAGAGAGAGAGAAGGAAAGAGGAGGAGAGAAACCAGTTGCTGTGATCTTGTTCAGCTGCTGGCGGTTCAGACAGCTGCAGTCTGGGAGGGCATCGAGTTCATTTAGACTGAATATAACACAGGGGAGAGGAGAGGAGGGAAAAACAGGAGGAGAGGAGGAAAAAAGAGAAGAGACAAAGAGAAGAGAAAAAAGAAGAGTGAAGAGAGGAGAAAAGGAGAAAGGAGGAAAGGAGAGAAAAGAAGAGGAGAGTACAAAAAAGATGAGGAGAGGAGAGGAGAAAAGGGGAGAGGAGAAGAGAGCAGAAAAGGGGAGAGAAGGAAAGAAGAAAAAGAGAAGAAGTGGAGAAAAAAGGAGAGGAGAGGAAAGAGGAAAAGAGAAGAGGAGAGAGTAGAGGAGAAAGGGGGAGAGGAGAGGAGAAAAGGGGAGAGAAGGAAAGAAGAAAAAGAGAAGAGGAGAAAAAAGGAGAGGAGAGGAAAAGAGAAGAGGAGAGAGTAGAGGACAAAAGGGGAGAGGAGAAGAGAAAAGGGAAGAGAGAAGCAAAGAAGAAAATTGAAGAGAAGAAGAGGAGAAAAAAGGAGAGGAGAGGAAAGAGGAAAAGAGAAGAGGAGAGAGTAGAGGAGAAAGGGGGATATAAGGGGAGAGGAGAGGAGAAAAAGGGAGAGAGAAGGAAAGAAGAAAAGTGAAAAGGAGAGGAGAGGAAAGAGGAAAAGAGAAGAGGGGAGAGTAGAGGAGAAAAAGGGAGAAAAGAGAAGAAGAGAGGAGAAAAGGGGAGAGAGAAGGAAAGAAGAAAAGTGAAGAGAAGAAGAGGAGAAAAAAGGAGAGGAGAGGAAAGAGGAAAAGAGAAAAGGAGAGAGTAGAGAAGAAAAGGGGAGAGGAGAGGAGAGGAGAAAAGGGGAGAGAGAAGGAAAGAAGAAAAGTGAAGAGAAGAGGAGAAAAAAGGAGAGGAGAGGAAAGAGGAAAAGAGAAGAGGGGAGAGTAGAGGAGAAAAAGGGAGAAAAGAGAAGAGGAGAGGAGAAAAGGAGAGAAAAGGGGAGAGGAGAGGACAGAAATCCAAAGGTTGGAAAAGACTCAATACAGAACATTTCTCTCCAGAGAGCAAGAGGCAGAAAGAAATATAGACAGAGAGAAACTGAAAGAGTGAGAAATAAAGAGGCACAGCAGGAGACAAGACAAAAAATTAAGAGGAGAGAAAGTGAAAGGGAGGCAGAAAAAGAGATAAAGAGATGGAGAGAAAGGGAGACAGAAAGTGAGCAATAGAGACAGACAGATAAAAAGACAGAGAAAGAGATACATAGTGAGAAAGAGAGAAACGGAGAGAGATAAAGAGATATATAGAGAGAGACAGAAACAGGGAGACAGATGGCTCTTTAGTGTTCTAATAAGATCCAGGTTTAATTCACGCAGCATAAAGACGTCACCAAACAACTATTAAAATATTTTGTGGTTTAGCGTTGATCAATGAGGAAAACAGCAATGAGACAACAGAATCAGGACAGCATGTAAAACACACACACACACACACTACCTAAACTTCAGTAACCAAAAGGAAATATGAAGACCTTTTATAGTTTTTCAAATAAAAGCTGCATTTTTTTCCCAAAAAGATTATCAGAAAGTTCGTTAATGTATTTTACAGGTTCTAAGAAGGTTACAAAAGTAATGTTTCTGCAATGTTCTGAAAACGTCATGTAGTAACGGTTTGCTCATACAACGTTCTCAGTTACACACAATCTAACATTATGGAAACGTTTGTGTTAACCACTAAAAATGTTGCAGCAATGTAGCACGAAACGTTCCTGGAACCCTAATGTTAAGAAAATGTTCTGATAACCTAACACTGTTAGCTGCAATGTGTGTGTGTGTGTGTGTGTTTGCTGCGCTCTCACCTTACACTCTCCGTTAACACACACGTCCAGAGAGTCGTCTCTGCACGGCGTCCCATCCACCACCGCAGGAGCGCGCTCGGTGTAGAAGTTATAGCCCTCAGCCAGGCAGTTCAGAGAGCAAGATTTCACCCCACCTGAGGTCACACACAAGCACGCACGCACACACACACACACACACACACACACACACACACACACACACACATAATACAATATAGGTGAAAACAGACAGATTCAAGATACATTTACATCCAAATGTTTCACAATTGTGTGAGCTTACTAGTATTTAGTAAAAGTAAATATGCCCGTCAGTGAAGGAGGCGTGCCCTCTGTCTGTGCCTGTAAGTTCCAGTGAAGGAGGCGTGGCCTCTGTCTGTGCCTGTCAGTCCCAGTGAAGGAGGCGTGGCCTCTGTCTGTGCCTGTCAGTTCTAAAGAAGGAGGCGTGGCCTCTGTGATTGTTAGTCCCAGTGAAGGAGGCGTGGCCTCAGTGCCTATCAGTCCCAATGTGTGTGTGACAGTCCGAGTGAATGTGGCGTGGCCTCTGTGCCGATCAGTCCCAGGGAAGGAGGCGCGGTCTCTATACCTGTCGGTCCCAGTGAAGGAGGCGTGGCCTTCCAATCCTCAACGCTAACACTTTTTTTTCCGCTCAAAATCGAACACATTGTATCATTTGCATCATATCAGATCAAAACAACATTAAATCCTATCAAATTGAATGGTTGACTGCTTTAAACATATCTTTCATACATAAGATCATTGATCACGTTGACGCACATTGGAGAGATACACAGCCCTAATGCCATATGTTTTATTCTATTTGTATGTTTTTATATAAGGATTTAAGTTAACATAAGTGCAAAACCCGAGCACGACAGCCTCAGTACACTCTGCTGTTAAATTCACAACAACACACACTGGTAAAGCACACTTGAAAAACAAACTGCTTACAAATTTGCTCCGAAATTTAATACCTCTGCCACATCAAGCACACACACACACACACACACACACACACACACTGAGCAGGTCTGGCGGCGAATCAAAGTGCAGGCATGATCTTAAAGTGGCTGATAGACGCACAAAGTATTTTAATGAGCTTTTTGGGGCTTTTATTCAAGTTAGTTTGTTCTTCAACAGCTGTTAGACACTCGGGACCAGAGGCAGGAGGGAAACACACAGAGCGAGGGAAAGTGGGGTCCTAAAAGGGAGAGAACACATTTTAGCTGGCGCACTCACAAACAGCTGAGTCTGATTAACAACACTACACACACATACACAAACACACTCGCACTTTTACTACATCCTTTTGCCTCTCGAACTGAATGACAGAAGGTTAAGAAGGCTGAGGGGTTCATGCTTCATTCAGCACATTTCTCAACAGAGAATGTGGAGCTGATGTAAGGCCACATTGCATTTTGGGACAGGATCGCAATCTTGAGAGGAATGTTATTTGCTCTGCATTGTAAGTTGATTGAGAATGGAAGAAAGAGGTAGACTCGACCAATCCCAAGTCCTGTCTTACTTTCATGGCCGTCCAATCACTGCTTAGCAACCGTCGCTATCTGCCATTACCTCGGTTAAGCTTTCAGCACTTTAGCAGGCGCGCCAGAGTTTCCCATGTACATATTTTGAATTTGGAGCTTTAGATATGGTTGAAAGACGTGACTTGGGGATTCATAAAGGTGACACCTGATGCCTGGGTATAGTTTTCTAACCATTTCCAAAGCTAAAAATACATTGTCAAAATATTCGGTTTTCTGTGGTAGATGGCAGAGATGTGTCAAGACCGATGCCCTGATTTACTAAGATCCAAAATAAAGAGGGTAATTTACGCGTGCAGTTAGTGGCCGTGTTGCGGGTGATTTACAAAAAATAATTGCATAAATCGTGCAACGTAGGGGTAGGACACAACATTTAAATGGGTTTTTAATGCTGTTGGCATCGGAGCTGCGATCATGCACTATGAAATCAACTTTACCGCTGTAATATTATGTCATTATTTTAAAAAACGTTATCATTATTTTGATATATTTCATATCTGAGTATAAACTTACAGTATAAAGAAACTTATAGAGAAACGTTTTATTTTGTCTTCAAATTTGGGCAAGCAATCGCCGTTCTTTCAGCTTTAGTAAATCACACTGCAGTGGCTAAATTAATCTATTTGCATTGACTCCGCCCTGTATTTTGCACTTTTACATAGAATCGCCCCAAATTGTATATTCATTAAGGCAAACACGCAGAACGGACGTGTTATTTTTGCTCATGTGAATAACACAATCCTCCGTAGACCCTCTGTAAGCACCTCTGTAAAGTCTTTCTGAATGTTAGCGCCTGCCAAAATGCCATAAATATAAATGTAAATAAACAACAAAAATGTGTGTGTGTGTGTGTGTGTTTTGCATTTGTTCTTAAAGTAACAGTAACCCCTTTCACATGGAATGACATGTTCCAGGCCCCCACCTCTCTCTCTGTCACTCTCTCTCTCTCTCTCTCTGCCCCCCCCATGACTTCCTTCAACCCCCACCGTTCTCCTGCCTGACTCTGGCCTTCTCCACGTCATGTGAGAGGTGGAGCAAAGCTTTAATCACTGCCAGATCCAGAGGAACCTTGGTACCAACTACAGGATCTGTGTTAAAGCTTGCTGGCTTTATGTTCTCTCTCTGTCCCCAGACTGGCACTGGGTGGTGTTACATACCGTAATCCCTCATGACAGTATCTGATTAAAGGAATAGTTTTTAAAAAAGGGGAAGTTTACAGCCTAAATCACACACTCGCCTCAAAGGACATCATTTGGCTCCGTAACACATTTGTACATTTGTTTAATAAAATAGCAGAACGCAATATAGAACTATATGATCATCTAAATCACTTCTAACATACAATTCTGCCTTTGGGCCACTTGAGTCTGATGCTGGCATGGAGTGACATCAAACTATTTGCTGAGGAAGAAAGTGATTTCGGGTTCAAGATGGACCTATGGCTGTTTTTAGCTCTGCAATGTCCTTTTGTCCAATTTTATAGAAAACAGTGTGTCATACAGTGTCAGAAACCACATACAAGCAAGTCTGTCTGAGACACTGAACAACTCGATGTGGTTTGTACGAGTGTGTGATGATTTCGACATGATGCTAAACTGGCAGCTATAGGCTTCCATTACTTGTTACTCCTCCTTACCGTAGCTCCAGTGCCAAACTAAATAAGCAAACTTCAGACATCAAACACACACATGTCGTGGCTTGCTGACTACATTTGGGATGAGGGGAAAATAGTGAAAATGTCATTTACAAACTATTGCTTTAAAAGAACACTCAATTAAAACTCAAGTGTTCCTAATAATGAATGACGGTAATTTTTTTACTAATTTTTTAAAGCACTCCATTTCCTATGCACTTCTGCTCTGGGGTGCTTGTGCTGAGGGTTTTTTCTTTAACAGACTACAACCATCCCACCTGTGACCCACAAAAACACGGCTGCGTGAAAAGCAGTATGATTTTTGATTGACTGTCTGAGCGGAAGAGAGTAGGCTGCTGGACATTTGTGGGCCGGAAAAGAGAAAGAAAGATACCCCCAATCCCAAAGGTTTTGCTGTTATATCCCCCTTTTTGTTAATTCTTTACATTTTTAATTTTTTTTTTAAGTTGCATTTTTTTGCATGTTATCTATCATAACAAAACTTTGTCGGAAAGGACTGAAATCAGACAAGGCATTTTTTGGATTGATTTATTTATGACTATCCAAGAATCAACACTTCATCTTAGCCAAAAGGCCAAGAAGTGAATCTATCTCACTCTTTCTATCCCCTGTCCATCCCTCTCTTCCTCAGTCCCCTGCTTCATCATTCTTTCTCCCTCATCCAATTTCTTATTATCAATTTCTCTCCAAATAATTATGGTTTAGGAAAAATTCTCTGGTCCACAGTTTCAGAAGCTGCTCATGGGGCAAACAGCAGACTGTCCAATTCTTTAATTACCCTTTATGGAAAAAAAGGAAAAGGAGGCAGGAAGGAAAACTTAAGTTTGAATAAGCTGTTGTAGTGAACGTGGAACTATTCGGTGTGTGTTGCTGCTCCCGCTGCAGTTTCCACATCACTCACCACCTCTGTACGGCTTCCAGGTGTAGAATTTCCCCCGGAAAGGAACACTGTCAAAATCCGCGCACTGAATCTCCCGGAAATCCTGAGACCCAGGAGGGCACTCCTGCAATACATGAACACACACATACATAGGGAAAACATAAAACATTGGCCAGTCTGGCAATTATAGACCATCACACCATCAGATACTCCACTTCAGTGTTCAGTGTTTAACAACACTGTGAAGAACTGAACTGTTGAACAGTATTCCCTGAATAACACTGGTTTTAATCTTTAATAAACATTATGTAACATAAAAATGCCTCGTATAACAATGCAACTAACAATGAGTTGCCAGTAGGTATCACTATGTAGTAACATATGAACTGGCAACTAAAGCCCTGATTTCCTAAAGGTTTGCGTGTGTAAAAACAAGTGCAAACTTGAGAACACCTGCAAAAGACGAGCAAGCTGATTTACTAACAGGCTCTACGGAGGATTGTGTCTTTCACATGAGCTAAGTTGCATGCATTTGCCTTAATGAACATGCAATTTGGGGCATTTCTGCTTAAAGGTGCAAAATACAAGGCGGAGTCAATGCAAATTGATTAATTTTACACCCACAATGCGAGTTAATAAGCCTGAAAGTCACTTTGGGAACGGACATTGCGTGCACAAATTAGTACGCCCGGAGAGCATGTATTAAATCTGCGGAAATTCTGCCAGTTAAAGACAAAATTATACCATTCACTAGGTTTTAATAATGAGAAGGTTTATCAAAGTTATGCCTTAATATCGCAAAATGATCAGAGAGTTTTCTAAAATGATGACTTATTATTCCCACGGCAAAGTTGGTTTCATATTAGATATTCACCGCACGTTCACATGTCCGATGCAGACAACAGTTAAAGAACCATTGAAAAGGTTTTTATTCACATTTACCGTATTAACAAAATGCACATTCATGTCTACACGCTTTTATTTTACATTCATATTGTATTTTAAACAGTTTTTCGACGAATCTCATCGTCTTTATACTTGAGTTGCAGTTTCAGTTTTACTCCTCCGGGAGTCTCTTTGAGATCCGAGAATAATTAGCACATGCAAAAACCTCATTTACATACTGTTTTCTACCTCCACTTTGCACGTGACATCATTCATGCAATTATTCTTTGTAAATCACCCGCAACACGCCCATTAACTGCGCACACAATTTATCCCACTGCACGCCCAATTTAGTATTTTTGAGATCTTTGTAAATCAGAGCCTAAGTGCATACAATGAAATTATATATTGAGTTTGATACCCCTGGCTTTAAATAACCACTTAAGCCCTCTGAATCTAGAGCACACTACGTCTGTGGCTTTGGACTTAAATGAAGACTCACCTCAATGTTGCAGGATCTGAACCGCTTCCTCTCGCCCAGACAGAAGCGTCCTCCAACGGTCGGTCTGAACACACACACACACACACACACATACACGCACGCACACACACACACACACACACACACACACACAGAGCAAAAGCAACATCTGAGAGCAATTTCAAATGAACTCCTCATCATGCTGTCAACTCCACTCCATGTTATTCTCGCTATCATGCTGCTCGTTTGTATCCTTCACTAGTTTTAATGTTTTCAACTGTTATGTATTGGGTTAAACAGGCCTCCATAAATAATAAACAGTTGCTAGTTTATTAGATGCTAATTAGGTGCACTTAATAGTGTCCTCATATGAAGACAGTAAAGTCTCACAAGGATATAATATTTTTAAAAAGGCAGACCCACCTGGGGCTGTCACAGTGGCGAACCGATGAGGAGACGCCGCCCCCACAGGTGCGACTGCACTCTTCCCACGGAGACCACACGCCCCACTGACCATCCACACCCTCGGGGCGTGTGCCGTACGGCACACACATTCGCTTATAGCACCACTGCGTGAACACACAGGGTGAAAAGAGACGCTTTTGATTTCGCTTTTTGCTTCGACATACTGACATTATCATTTTACCATTATCACTATTTTGACAGTGCCAAAATATTTGCACACATTACATAATGTTTTGGCACCCTTCTCACTACACTAATACAGGAAATAAAATGTGTTGATTCCAGTAAACGTTCTGCAACAGTAAGTCCAATTCATTTACAGTGTCGTATTTTTCGTAAGTTCTCACCCCTTTCTCTATGGTGCTGGTCTGGCAGATGGTGCCTTCAGCTGCCGGGATACTGCTGGTTATGCAGCGATTACTCTTACTCATGCACCACAGTTCGCTGCACACCTCCTGCACACAAACACACGGAATAAGACTTGTGACATATGCAGCACACTAGTATAGGAACAGAAGAAGCTAGTTTACTTGGAAGAAAATGAGAAAAAGATTAATTTCTGTTTGCGGTTATTAGTGGGAAGTTCTTCTAGATGAACCTTAACCTTGCAAATTTGTGATTGTGAAGTCATTGCGAGTCATCAGAAAACGAGAATGAGGGCTGTTGCCTCTTTTTTTCTGAAAAAAACAAACAAAACAAGATGGCGGAACTTCTAATTGATGTTCCTGAACCACTTCAAAATCGTTCGCTCCAAGAACCGCCCATAATCGATGATTTTTTGCTTCACCCCAGCTAATTAAATAGTGAATTCACTGTTCAGGTCATGTGTGATCTTTAAATAGAAAGTGCATTATGGGTATTCTGGACAGCCTCAATATGGACAGGCCCCCAAAGGCCATCTTGTATAAATCTATCCTTTCCTTTGCATTCGCGCATTCACACTTTTATTTCAAATTCTTTACATAATTTCTATAAGTCACATAAGCAAAAGTGAAAGAAAGGCAATGAAATGGACACAGTATCCCTGTGCACTTGCTATTCAATCACTATAAAACACTTTCAACTTTAACATCTGCAAGAAAGCATGAAATGACATTTGCAGAAACCTTTTAGCACGCTGACATCAGCTCACAGCTATAACACAGAACACGCTGCATTTGAATACAGTTCTTACCCTCTTCTTAGACTAATCCATTGCGGGATTAAAATCAGAACGCGTCTTAAATGTAATTTCCTGTTCCAGATGTTCTTCTAGTGGCATGTCATAAAACCGACAATGCACATGAAGTCCTGCTCAATAAAGACAGCTATAGAAGTCTTTAAAGACTCGCTGCAGCTGCACTAATGCTCTGCGGTCCACAGCCATCCTGCAAAAGGTATAAAAGGTCAGAGTTATGGTTGGCGTAGGGAGACCGCACAAGGCCAAAAGCAGCAACCCTTTTTATCGCCGCTGAGTTTTTTGTTTTTGGTTCTGAAAGAGAGCCAGAAATGAGCAGACAGGGAGCAGCATGGAGGTGGAGTGCTACAGCTGCAGAAAGAGCTACAACAGCCATCTGGGCCAGATGTGAGAGAAAGAGAAATGAAAAAAGACAGTTTGGGGTAGGACAGAGAGAAACAAAGTGTTGACTGATTCACTGCAAGCAAGAAGAGGCACCTGATAGGAAACTTCTCCAGACAATAAGTCGCTTCAGAGCATAAGACGCACCCCCCTAAATTCTGTCTGCTTATAGAAAAAAACTATTTACATGTCGCTTCGGTTTACAAGTCGCAATGATGTACCAGGCATTTTTGTACTGGCACTGAAATGAAAGTCCAGAGACCCATACAGGTGTAGTCTTGCTTAGTTTTTGTCCCTTTTAGTTAGTGTTGCCGTATTGCTTCCTGAGCTGAAGCCTTTGCTACAGTCCTTATCTTAATCCCTCTTTTAGGAAAATATCTGTTTGTAAATCCATCCTTACAAAGGTTATGTTAGCGCCAAGTAGTGTTAATGTACCACATTGGGCATCAAACTATAAGAACACTAACAAATAGGCAAATTACTGTAACTGCTAGAGTAGCAGGCCTACCGTAAAAACTCTAGCAAATGGGCATATTACAATTAGGTTAATGCAAAAATATTTTAAATATTATTAATATATGTCGCTTTGCTGTGAGCCGCATCACCTGCTAGAGGGCAAAAAAGGCCTTTTAGAGTCCAGAAAATATGGTAGATAGTCTTAAAAATTGCACTCAATTCTTTTTTTTTTTTTACTCATGATCTTTGTAAGTCATTTAATATTTTGTGTTTTTATGTCTTACCATGTCTGCAAAACAACATATTATCCTACGTAGAAACTCATAAATTACTGAATGAATTATTGAGTACAAATGACATAATATCGAAAGTATAATATCATTATCACCAAGGCATAAAATTAAATATAGTCAACCAGATTCTGAAGAATGCAACACTTTAATTAAATTAAGTTCTATCCAATTCAATTCAATTCCTGAAAGAACAGAATAGTGCATTACTGTCGTTACACTAAGCAGTGACGTACCCAATCACATCTCAGATGCTTAGTAAGTCGGATGCTTGGTGCGCTCCTCTGAGACTGTTGAAGCAATCGAATGTTCTGTGTGTTCAAGTCAAGTCAAGTAGGTTTCCAAGTGGGTTTCCAATAAAACCTGTAACATGTCACAGGCTCATGCTAGCCTTCGCCCTCCCAGATCAGTGTTGTGTGATAGGTACCAGACTCAATACACTGAAAAGTGACCACTTGACTTGCCGTGATGCTCCAGAATCACAATGCAATTTTTGTGATAAATTATATGTCAAATAGTGAATAATACAATTTCAAATGTGATAATGTGGAATAAAGCTCGGTATTATCATTTTTGTTATGTAAAGGTATCTGTTTACAACTTCACAACTATAGAATGACATTAAATTGGCATAACACTGTCAACAACAACTGTCAACAAGTCAAGTCAAGTCAAACTCACTTGACTTGACTTGAACACAGAATATTTGAGCGCTTCAACAGTCTCAGAGGAGAGCACTAAGCTTCTGACTCACTAAGCATTTGAGATATGTCTGGGTACGTCCCTGCTTATGCTCATGGCAGAAATGCACTATTCTGTGTTTTTAAAACTAGAATATTTTTTTTAAATGTGTTTTAAGAGTTAGAGCCTGTTCACCCATGCTACCTACCGGCATGACATAAGAGACACAACTACATGACTGCAACGGCTTGCGTGCGTTGGCCTTTCAATCATACAGCATTTGCACTATAGAATGGAACAGCGGGTCTATACAGCAAGCAGTGTGATGTCTAAGGTATGACAAGAGGTTTTCCCTCTTAAGCACGCAGTAAAAATGGAGTAAAAATAAGCTCACTGTCAAAACTTTAATGCAGTGTAATTTCTGAGAAGTAGTATATGTGAAGCGGCATTTGAGCAGTATAACTAATTCTGATTTTCTTATCATGAGATACCGACATACTTCTACTCCCCTACATTAAGTATAACGTCATGAACTCTTAACAAACAGTGAAACAGAGTATAGACAGATGAGTACCCCATATTTACACTGCCGAGATTTTAATCCATACTGGAAACGGCACTGCTCATCAGCGTCGTAGACCTGGCCGGGCGCCGTGGTCGGATACACAAACTCCTGCTTCGGGGGAACGTTGTTCACACACGAACCCATCCCAGAGCTGCAGTAAGTCACACAGACACACACACACAAATGTAAATTCAGAAATTATGTTTGTCATATTTGTGTATGCCATAAAAAGGCCAAAAAGATATTATAAGCTTCTGGTTATTGCACATAAAACAGTTCATCCAAATATGCTGAGATAGCTAACTAAGAATGAATGCCAGTACCAGTGAGCATAAACACAATTTAGACTTTTTATTTTTATTCTTAAAAATCAATGTCAACATTTTTGCTGTATTTTGCTTACATTTATTGCTAGCACAAATTTCAGATCCTAATTAGCAACACAAGCATTGTCTATCTCATGCTAACTAGGGCTACTAGAATCTATTACTTATGCTAGCATTATTCTTGAACTATTCTATTAACCTCAGAGTAAGAGGAAATTTACAATTCAAATGAGATATTTCAAATGAGATATTCTCAGCAGCGGAAACTAAGTATTAAAGTTATATACTTTACACGTGGACTAATTCAGTCTCTGAGCACAGGACGTTACTGTAATACCCAGTGTGATCATTGTGCTTTAAAAGCTAATAAAAACCTGTTCACAAAAAAGGTTTTATCCAGTACGCTAAATAGTTGCCAGGTACGTTTATGTACTGCGCTATGACTCATTTCCAAAAGGGTACATAAATCCTCACTTCAGGAAGTTTGTGATGTAATCGCGGCTGCAGGCCGACCAGACGAAGGGGTTCGTCTTCATGGTGATGTGGGCGGCCATGAGCTTAGCCGTCTCCTGACTGCGTGCTCCACACGCGTTCCCTACGCCATCGTGATTCATACCGAACCTGAGAGAGGGAGTAGAAAGGGAAGAAAAAAGAGAAACAGACAAAGATAGAGATCATATGATGGCTGGATACATGAGTAGTCAGATTTGTGGTTGATTGATTGGCACAATTTTTTTCTTTTATTGACAGAAATTATATATTGGATTGTATACCGGATTAAATACACACACGTATGAACCTACACATACGCTACAGCAACCCTATGTAATCTTATATGCATATGCCCCGTTGTCTAGACAGTCCCCAGGGCTCATTGGCTCTAAAGCTGGCCGCTGCGTTAGGAGCCGTTTGTTAATGACTTTCCCACCTGTGAGAAGCTCAGAGCCCAGCGAAAAAGCGATTACACTGCAATAACACAGCCACGGAGGAATGCAAGGCCACCAGGCAAACGCAAAAGGCTGAAATCTTGGCTGAAGAATGAGGAAGATCATGGCTGAATGATCGAGCAGGGAGCGAGTAACTTCTTCCAATAACAGTGTGCATATTTAGAACGAGACTGAGATGAAGTATCATCATTAACCCTTTCAGGACGGAAGGTCGAGGGGCTCATTCTGCAATACACACCTATTGCCAGAATCCCACCTTAAAATGATTTTTGTTAAAGATTCTTCAACAAACACCAACCTTCTCCATCAAACACTAACATTCACCAACAAATACCAACATTCATCCTCAAATACCAACATTCTCCATCAAACACTGACATTCACCAACAAATACCAACAATCTCCATCAAACACTGACATTCACCAACAAATACCAACATTCACCAACAAATACCAACATTCATCCTCAAATACCAACATTATCCATCAAACACTGACATTCACCAACAAATACCAACATTCACCAACATTCATCCACAAATACCAACATTCTCCATTAAACACTGACATTCACCAACAAATACCAACATTCATCCTCAAATACCAACATTCTCCATTAAACACTGACATTCACCAACAAATACCAACATTCATCCTCAAACACCAACATTCTCCATCAAACACTGACATTCACCAACAAATACCAACATTCATCCTCAAATACCAACATTCTCTATCAAACCCCAACGTTTTCTAACTCACACCAACATTCTCCAACAAATACCAACATGCACCAATAAATACCAATATTCTCTATCAAACACCCATATTTCTCCCTTGAGTATCAACATAATGATATAATTTGGGTACATATAGTGTTCAGAAAATGAACTGACATCCCAAATGATCCAGTGTAAATGTTGGAGAACATTCTAGAAACCTCCCAACAATCACACACTTGTACAAACCCACCATTGAGTTGTATGTGAATGTTGCGCCTGTGTGCTTTGGGTTTAAGAAGTTTACTACTGATGGACATATATATGACAGATTAATGTTATGTATGCTTTTTTAAGTCTGTGTGACAGCTGGTGCTGATCATGTTCGGGACCTCAGGGTCAAAAATTAGGAGTCAAGGTTAGGGATCAGAGATTAACACTGTCTCTGGGATGGTTAACAGATACAGGCGGGTTTGCAAAGGGATGATGTTATCCACTTGGTGCACCATTTTTCCATTCAGGTAAAAAGGAAATTCAAGATTGCAATGCCTTCTGTGTTGTGCTCCTGGAGTCTACAGTCATGCTCACTTGATCCCACATCTAACAAATTTCACTTGAGCTGATAAAGTAAACAAACTTTAAAGGTGGCGATAGGGATTCAACCAAACGGAAACGGTGAGGGAAGTCAATGCAGGTGTCTTAAACAGTAATAAAAGTGGGCTCATGACTGTTGGGTCGACACTGAGTAATTCTAAGATTACTGTAAGATCCAGAAAATTTGAACTACTTGTATGCATAATAATTATATCAGTCAGTAATTTTTTTTGCCCAGCCTAATGATTCGTAACGTGCATAAACATAAGTGTAAGCAGGAGCAATAAAATACTTAATATTTCAAAAATAAAACATTAGAAATGCTACATTCAATTTGGGTTTTATGTAGCTGACTACTCTGTTCATCACAGCTAACATAATTTTGTTACTAGATTTTATTACTGTATTTTAGCTACTTAGCATACCAGTGTAACTCATTGTACATTTTAAAGGAAATTGAGTGAGTAAATCTCCAAAGAAAATAATTTCAATAATTTTCGACACTAAGATCAAGTGTGTTCCTACTGAATAATCCGCTCCTCAATGCGCACCCCTCGCCTTGTCCAGCAAGTAGCCACTTGTGTGATGAAAGTGATACACACTACTGAGTCATGAGGGGAAGTCAACAAGGGCGTGTTGAAAATAGTAATTAAAGGGCCCAGGGTCTTAGCACCATTTAGAGTCCTAGCTACAACCAGTTTTAACAATAGCCAGAGATTTAGCCTCAGCCCTAGCATAACTTTGGAACAGTCAGAATGAGTAAATCAGTAGAGACTAGTCACATATCTTTTCAGTAATCCTAAACAGACTGTTCACTAGGGACTCAGCTCTGGGCAGGGGGGAAGAGGAGAGAGTTGGCATGAGGCAGGGCTCGAAAAAAATGGAAAGGAAAGAGAAACAAAAACGCTGCTGGGAGAAGAGACTCACGTGTGTCCAATCTCATGAGCGATGGTGAACGCTGTGGCCAGACCGATGTCTTCATTTATGCTGCAGCTTCTCTCCGGCTCACACATTCCACCAACCGGGGCCAGACCTAACGCACACACGCACACACACAGGCAACTGATGGTTCTGAAGATGTTCAGCATTACACTCTTCCTACAAAGGCACACTATCATGTCTAAAACTGTGTCTAACACAACCACATGTTAATCCACCTCACTTAATTAGTAAACTAGTTACAACACTTTGCACTGAGGCTGAAAAAGACATGAAACTCAAAATCAAATCACTTCATCTAGAATTAGAATTGTTATGAATTAGATGATAAATTACGCAATATAGAAATAGTTGACACTTTTCAAAATTTTCAACTTACCCCAAATAGTTGTAGTGGATCAGCCGAGACATGTTTGGTGTCTGAAGTTCGCCCTTGAGCTACGAGGCTAATGTGGGATAATAAGTAATGGAAGTCTATCTCACCCAAAATCTTTTTCCGTAAATATTGAGATACCACATCCAGTTGTTTAGTGATGTCACCCAGACGTGCTGATCTGGTTTAGGACACAGTGTGACTTACTGTCATCTATAAACATGAACTAAACTTCACGGTGTAGCTGAACACTGGAGCGTTATGCGGGCCTTCTTGGACAAAGTTTGAAGGTGGAATTGTACTGAAAAGCCGAAAAGTGATGTGGACGGAAATAAAATTTCAAACCTAAATTTGTAAATGTGCAATTTCCCTGCTATTTTACAAAATCGTTCATTTAAAAATGAGATTCTGTAGTTTAACGTTATCGTTTGAAGCAAGTATATAAGGATTTGGACATTTGGGCATTCCATTACTTCCATTACTTGTTAGCTACATTAGCATCATAGCTCTGGTGCAAAACTAAAAATGCAAACACCAAACATGTTTTGGCTAATAAAGTGTATTTGGGGTAAGATGCAAATTTATTTTGCTGAATTATTCCTTTAATGTAATATTACATATTTGATATAAGAAAATGTTTAACTCCCTTAAAGTCCTGGCTTAAAATTCAGTTTATTCAAAATTCAGCATATTTTTCAGTAACTACTATGAATTATTCTAATGGAAAAATGTTTGTATCCACCAATTGGTCCCAAGAATTTAAGGGGTTAAATTGATTGTAAGGGTCTGATTGCCATCACACTGAACTGAATCTTACCGAGCGTTCCACACGGCTTGTTCTTGTAGATGCAGATGTCATATCTAGAACGCAACAGAGTGAAAACTTGAATATGCACAAAACCTGAACAAATACACACAGAGCCAACGAAGGGTTAAGATCGTCCACAGACTGAACGCTGTCCCGAGGCTCATCTCTGAGACAGGACAATAACAGGAAGTGAGGAACACTAACAGCGCTGTCTCCCCAGACACATTCCCATTCTTTAGATAAAGCACACACACGAACGCACGCACATACAGTATCAAAGCTAAAAGGACTGTTTTCTGTAAATCGCTTGTTGTCCTAAATGACTCCATCCCTGATTCCTGAGTGTTTCCGTGCGCCAGCTCTCCCCTAGGCTCAGCTAAATGCAACAATATGCTATATGTGTGTGTGTGTGTTTTCTTGCCAAACACAAGGCTGAGATAAACAGATTCAAACACCATTTTTGCACAAATTGAGACATGTGAGAGGACAAAGATGTTTCTATAGCGTTTCAGCTTCTTCCCGGTGTGTGTGTGTGTTTGTGTGTGTTGTGTTCTGACCTCGTGATGAGAACGGCCGTGTCGTGAGGAGCGATGCCGTTTTCGGGGATGGCGTTGCCATGGCCGTTGCTCTGCTGGATGGACTTCTGCCACTTGCAGAAACTGTCTAAAGACTTCCCCGCATGGTGGTTGATCTCCAGAGTTGGCTGCAGATCAGAGAACAGAAACGCACAGAGAGAACGCGTAAGACGATATAACTAGCCTCAGACTTGTTTAGACTCCACCATTTTGGCAAATTGTGAAAGAATTCTTTAGTCGTGACTTACAATCAGACAATTACTGTGTAACGTACGGTATGAGGCAGGACGCAAGTGCGTAGGATTGGTGTTTACTTTATTAAGGCAAATCCAAGAATCGTGGTCATAATACATGTCATGGGTCAAGGCACAGGCTGACAGGGTAATCACAGGCAAATCCATAATCGTGCAAACAGGCACAGGTATAAGCTAACAGAAACACAAACTCGAAACACAGGAAACATTCGACGAGACCTCGCGACGAGACACTGAAACACAAGGGTATAAATAGCCAAACTAATCAGGGGTCAACACAAAGCAGGTGAGCATAATTAGGGAAACAAACCAATGACAAGACAGGGCAGAGACAACCAAAACCAAAACACAAACACAAGCACATGGCGCTCATCGCCATGGGAACCGTGACCCAAAGGGGGAAAGCGTGACATACTGTGACATTCTTACCGGTAATTTAGTGCCTTTGTGAGCCAAGAGAGCTTACGACAAAGTTTTGACAGTATCTGACAATTTTGAACCAAAATCTCAAATGTGACCACTGCGACAACGCGTGTCTAAATTGCCACTAATATAAAACCGACATTGGATGACAGAGCTCAACTACAAGCAGGTGCATGACCACTGCTGCACTATTTGCCAGAAACACCTGGTTTAAAAAGCTACATTAATTAAAGGGGCAGTTTGTAACTTTTAGAGCCCTCTGCTGCCTGCGAGGCAAATTGCAATTGAATCCCCTTCCCCCCAACTGACCACACCCTTTCTGGTAAAACTAAGGGAAAAGGGGCGGAGCTGAGCATCTGTTTTCCGACTGAGGGAGTCTATTTCCAGACCAGGAAAATGTGAAGACAAGCCTTAAATGAAGAGTCTAGCCAGATTCATTACATGGCAAAGTTTTTTTAAAGGTATTTTTAAAACGATATGATTAGGATGGGTCTAGAAACACTTTTAAACATTACAAACTGCACCTTTAACATATAGTAGCAACATGGCGGCAATGAGCGTTACTGTGCGTTTACCCGAGCAAGCAATCAGTTGATGATGTCACATCAGGTTTGTCTCTTGTGGGCGTGTCGAGACCGCTACTGTTGTCACTTGAGGGCGTGGCCTTTCCATTTAAGTTACGATAAGAAATTATAGTAGCCAAAATGTATACATGCTACTGTATGATTTATACAGAACACTGTGTTACTTTTGTTTAAAATGTATTTTATTATTGTAATAAACCCCAGGAAAAGACGAGACCAAAGTTGAATGTTTTTCTTAATTTTTTTGTGCTCCAAGCACTGTTGAATAGGAACTATTCAAGTGCAAACTATTTGACAGTGTTTGGTATGAACTGAAGTTGCAGGTAGAATCTAAGGTTGTGAGAGTAGAAACTTTCAGGGACGTCGGTCATCCCATGCCATAGGATTGGACAGAGGAATTTACTGGATCCAAGCATTTGTTGTTTTACCGGGTAATAACCAATCTGCGTAAATAAAAAAATAAAAACCTCAATTGAAATGTCGCTTTTTGCTGAAATCGCAGCTCCGTGTCACAAACTTACAAAAGAAATGATCGTCGCCTCTTGCTTTGTCACTTGCTAGTGTGAACGCAAGAAAGTGGCAGTGGTGGTTCTGTGGTTAGGGCTCTGGGCCACTGATCGGAAGGTCATGAGTTCAAGCCTCAGCACCACCAAGATGCCACTGTTAGGCCCTTGAGCAAGACCCTTAACCCTTTATGTTCCAGGGGCGCAGTATCATGGCTGACCCTGCGCTCTGACCCTAGCTTACTAACAAGCTAGGACATGAGAAGAAAATAATTTCACTCTCCTGTACTGTACTAAAGGCTGGCTGTCTAAATATAGCCACAATTTTCCGTGACCCCATTTTTTGTCACCAGAAGGCGCTCATGGATTACCCAAGCATAATGTCATAATTTTCATCCTTCGAACGCCAATCGCCAGAGAATCTTTATCGTATGAATTTGGGCCGCAACTCTCGTCAATATCAACGATATCACACAGTCTGCTACAGAAATTGGCCAAGATGCCATTGCCATCATATTGTGTAGAGTGACATTGTAATAAACTTGTAATAAGATCACTGTTAATGCAGTTCTTAGCAGGCTTAATATGTGTGTTAAGTTTACAGATACAATAATATTGATACAGTACAGTAATAGAGCCTAAGATGTGTATGATAATCTTTATATAATTACAGAAAAGCATACTGAGAACATGAACTCCAGCTGTGATATAAGAAATTATAGAATCTGCTCAGGATCTTTGCATGACTGCAGAGAAATAATATCTTAAAGTAACATCTGAACGGTATATATTTAGCTTGTGATCTCTAAATAGTGCAGCAGTGATGATTGGGTCATGACATTTCTACTTTTGGATCAAAGAACCATTAACGCAGCCACAGCTGCTGTCTCTCTATTTGTTTCTTCCCCTCTCTCTCTCGCTATCTCTTTCTCTTGTCATCATTCCTCCCTGGCAGTTTTACTGGCTGGAGTTTGGTCAGACTCGTAACCTGGGAATGCACACACTGACATAACCCATAATCATCTCCCCCCATAGTCCCGTGCTGTGTGTCCCTGCGCTCTGGCTGTCCTTACTGAGGCGGGATGGGAAAGTGGAGTGTCTGCAAGTGTGTGTGTGTGTGTGTGGGTGTGTGTGGTGTTCTCATCTGCACACAGGCTACTCTTAGTTCTACCTTAAACACAATCTGCAGTAATAATAACAATCCGTAACACAGCCTTTAACAACTGTAACAACCCCCATACTATTGTTTCTTAGGTGGAACAAATTACAAGCATCTGTGTGTGTATGTGTGTGTGTGTGTGTGTGTATAAGTGTAGGAAGGTATTTGTAGTTGTCTGTGATTTGGAGTCATTAATGCATGATTACGGAAACCGCAGAAGCCCCTCGTGGTTCAGCCAGGCCATCCTCGCTAAATGAGTTTGCATAAGGTCTGCAATGCAGCAGCTTGTTTCACATACCACAGAATCATGCTTTTGACAATGCTATCCCAGTCCCCTGACCTAAACCCCATCAAAAACCTGTGGGGTGAGCTGAAGAGGAGAGTCCACAAGAGAGGACCTAGGACCCTGGAGGATCTGGAAAGCTTCTGTATTGAGGAGTGGTCTCAGATTCCATGCTCTGTATTCTCCAATCTCATCAAGCATTATAGGAGAAGGCTCAGTGCTGTTATATTGGCAAAGGGAGCTTGCACAAAGTACTAAATGCAGGGGTGCCAATAATTGTGACACATGTGGTTTTGTTAAAAAAATATTTGGATAAGGGTTTTTTATTGTCTGAGGATACATTTACTTTAATTAAAGATTTGATTTCTCTCATATTGTGAAGGTGCAGAGAGGGTGGATGCAAGTGCGGGCTCCTGGCCCGTAGGCACGAGACGGTGAGTGTCAAGGGGTTTGGCAAGAGAGTAGTCGGGGGGCAAGGCTGTTCTAGGATTTTACCTGCAGAGATAGAAGCAAGTGAGAGCCAAGGTTCTGCAGAAGAACTGTGACAAGTTCTCCAAGATTCTTGGAACAACCTACCAGCCGATTTCCTTATAAAACTGCAC
>JAOUQW010000029.1:11491632-11503271 GCA_028565825.1 Olivaichthys viedmensis | reverse complement strand
TTATTGTTTACCACCAAATCATTAACAATAAATACTGAATGGCCATTTGATTGAAAACTGAATAAATAAAAGGGTGCTCTCTGACTTTTGCACAGTGCTGTAGCTACATTTAAATATATTTTGAGCTCAGGAACATTTTAGTTAGTTTAGCTAGTAAGGATTTTCCCGCAAATGTCATTAAATTGATCTAGAAATGCCTTGAAGCCCATTTCACATAGCAAAAAGCTAAAATTTATGTTATTTTGGCAGGCATCAAAAATCTTGCTACATATAAAAAAGAAAAAACCCACATTAACTAATTAGTTGCCAAGCTAGTTTGCTAGTCTACTAATGTAATAGCCCAAGGACAGTCAGCAGATCTTTTAGTGTTTCTAAAAGTTCTAGGTAATAGACATCTTAAGTGATTTCACATGTTTTTTGTATTTTTTTTTTTTAAACTGGTGGATGGCATCCCCTTACATCCTCCCTGATAAACATGAACTCAGGTATGAAAATAGTTAAACCTCTCATTTACTTCTCATTTACTTATCAACTAAGCTAGCTAACTCCCTAAACAGAACACTGTTTCCAGCCAAGTAGTTAGCTTAGCTAATGTTCCCTCTCCAGTAATAACCTTTAGTAGCTAGCCAATATCACTAACAAGCTAGCTAATGTTAGGATAAATAGTATATACTATAAATACAACACTAGCAAGCTACCAAACATTAGGCTATTATATTGTGTAAGCCAGTAACCAAGTTCACTAGTAAACTAGCTAACATTGGGCTAACTATTATATAGTGTAAACCAGTAAGTTCGCTAGCAAGTGTTAATCCTTGCTATGTGATAGAGGGAGGCCGAGCTACAGAGTGGGAATTGACAAAGACTAAATTAGGTGTAAATAGTATACATTTCTATTTTCACCCAGGTACAAATAGCCTCTGCCTTATTAAAACACTGCTCAGGTTAGTTTTTGTGGTTCTCGCCATAGTTAAGTCCATTTGTAAGGAAAGAAAAGATCCTAATCCTAAACCACTACCCTTACTCGGGAACGCTTGATGAATACGAGTCACTGTTCCTGGAGAAAGCTAGGAAAAGAGCAGGCATCTGTCTGTCCTTCTGTCTCTCATTCTCCCTCTCCTTTTTTCAGATGTGCAACATCTGTATCCAGTCAAGACCCAGCCCAGACCTGTGGACGAGCATGCATATATCTGCGTGTCAGGTTTAGAAAGTCGGCCTTTCTTGAACGGAGGCCACCGTAACCACAGGACTCCTGTCCACAGCTCCAAACGAGCCTATTCATAACTCCGTGGGCAATCCTGTCTCTGTTTTTTCATCTGTCTCGTGGGGAACGATCGCACGCTTGAGTTATAAAACCATGAAGTGTCTGTCTGAGCCTTGGGTTACACACACACACACTCACACACACTCACTGCAGCTCTTTATTAACGGCTACATGACACAATGCCGGTAAGCTTGATGAAATAACCTCATTTTTGAGCTATTTAGGCATTTAAAGGACAACGAAGATGGAAGTAAAAATAGAACTTAAATGTCATCCGTGCCATGTCTGCATATTTGTCCCCTTACTTGTTTATATTAGCACAAGCCAAATTTACATCTGACTAGTTTCCTATTATGTAACACTTTGAATTACTGATGTATCCTTACATATACAGTAGGGTCCAAAACCCTGGTTCCACAACCAAGAACTGGTAGGAAGAACAGCGAGAACCACATCTAAACACAAATGTAAGTACTCCGAAGTGCTACATATACATGCATTCGTTTGGAAGATGATTATGCTCCGTTTTAATAAAATCAGTGTTGCACTTCCGGATTTAATTGCAGCAAAACGCATAGAAACCGCTGCAGGAGAGTAGAAAAGTGTACTAATTGACTCAATATCAGATGTTAAAGCCCAGTCACACTATCATTCTGTCAGCAAGATTTTGCAAGCGGAATATTATTCAATCCAATGGAAATTCGCAACGATCAGCAGACTTCCAGTGCGAATATATTTGGCATGCGAAACTTTGTGAAGGGTTCAATCATAATGAACTTTGACCCACAAATTTGCAACACCAATCAATAACACAACTATTTGGGGTGGTCTTTCATAATGCAGCAGGAGCTAATTTTACCATTGTAAAAGCATGAAATTGTATATAATACTTCCTGATGCATAAAAAAGCGGCAACATGGTACGCAGTCAGTCAGGAGGCTGGATTAGATGGCTTTTATTTTTGTGTTTTTTACTGTTTATGGTTGATGAGTTAGCAAGCTTGCTAGCAACCAACTAAGACAGGGTGGCAAGCAAGATACAAAACTTTGTGTACACGTAGGACCTAATTTAGTAGCCCTAAATCAATTTAGTAACAGCAAAAATGTAATTAGTCACAGTTTTAAATAATATTCTTAAGTAATACGTATCAAATAAGTAAAACTTTTAGTCAGTCATGTGGCATTGTTTGAATTTTTAGACTTGACTGTGGAAATATTTTTATTTGTTTGTAATACATTTTTTCCCTAATTTATAAGCAAACAATGGACTAGTGATCATTACCTTGAGCCTCCCGAGCAGAGGTGCTCGCTCCCACTCCGGCGGTTACCATGGCGATGACCCCGACACAGGCCAAGCTCCTCCACACCGTTTCCATGGTTACTACAGCTAGTTTCAGTGCGGTACCCGTCCCTCCGTGCCAACATGTCTTCTGCCTGGTTCACCCTCCCGTTCACCAGAGTGACGCACTGAATTCTGGGGCCATGACAGCAGCTCCGGGCAGGTATGTGTGTGTGTGTGTGTGTGTGTGTGTGTCTAGGTGTGTGTGTGTCTGTGTGTGTCTGTGTGTGTGTCTAGGTGTGTGTGTATGTGCACGTATGTATGCGTTCAACTTCAACTTCTGGGCAGCTCAGCCAGAGTCAACTTGTCTCGGTCGGGGGAAGAAATCAGTAGTGCTGAGGGTCCTAAACAAAAGACAAACAAGGCCACATTCAGCACTAAAACACTGCACAACACTGCAGGAAGACAGAAGCAACAGCATGAGTATCTAATGAGCATTATACAATGTATATCTATCTGAATCTTGCAGACAAGGTTAGGCAGTGGACATCAAGTGGGAAGAAAAGGAAGAGAGAGGAAAGAGAAGGGTCCTTTGGCTGCAGTAGCTGTGTAAACACAACTACATGGATACAGTGATACTGATTCCCAGTAGTGAACTTGAAGTGTCTACCAATAAAGAGCGCACCTACATCTTATTGTACATTCAAAATAATGGTGCTCAAGCTGGGAAATGTTACCATTTTAACTAAGGCCAAATTAACCAGTGTCAATGAATGTGAACATTCTAGAGACTTCTGCCAAGCTTTGGCAATACAAATGTAACATTGTTTGTCATGCCAATAAAGCACCTTGAACTTGAACTTGAACTTGACTTCCCAACACCACACAAACCAAAGGGGCTATTAGTGAAAATTGGCCAATTTGAGAAACATTGCCACCTATTTTCACTCCACAAGGGCCTCACCACTCCAACCAAGGAGGTAGACTGCTTCCCCAGCAACAAACCCTTAGTTACCCACAATATAAAAGTTCTTTGGAGAACCAGGAAGAGGGCATTTAGGAAGGGTGACAGGGAGGAGGTGAAGCACATGCAAAGGGAACTTAAGAAAACGTTAACAAGGACTCCTATAAGAAAATGGTGGAGGACAACCAGGACAGGAATAATATAAGGGATGTTTAGGGTGATATGAGAGAGATAACTGGCTTTGGGAAGATATGTCAGAGAGTCCATCCCCCATCCCCAAAACCTTCAGCTGGTTGCCACACATCCCCTTGCAACCACCCATTCCCCTACATCTCACAGCTGCTACTCAACACTGTCTCCTCCGTTTGCACAGTTGTCAACAGGATTACTGAAGCCTATTCATCGTTATCATTAGAGACAATGGTTGTAGATTGCACTATGAATGCCATCCCTACCACAGACAGTCAGGTGAAGACAGAGCTAAAAAGACTTCAGTTGGGCAAGGCCACAAGACCAGACGGCCGAGTCCTTATGGCTTGTCCTGACCAGTTATGTCAAGTGCTACAGCACATGTTCACCCTAAGCCTTCAGAAAGTCCCTGTACTATAGAAAACACTGGCCTTAATGACTATAGATGGGTACACTGGCATCTCATGCTATGAAGATGCTCGAAAGGCTGGTCTTGGTCCATTTCAAACCCCTAGTTAATCCATCACTGGACCCCCTGCAGTTTGCATATCAACCCCATGTTGGGGGGATTATGCCACCCTCACTCTACATGCTGCAGAAGACATTGTTTCGGCTGGACATAACTGGTAGTTGTGTGAGAATTTTTTCGACTTCTCAAGTACTTTCAAGAAACTAGGTGAAATGCAGGTGTGTGCCCTAGAATTTCATAGATCATGGACTACCTGAGTAGAGGGCTACAATTTGAGAGGCTACAAAACTGTTGGTCTAAATGGGAAGTGAGTAACACAGAAGCTCCGCAGGGACTGTTTTTTTCTCCCTTCCTGTTTACCCTCTACACTTCAGACCTCAAGTGCAACTTGGAGTCATGTCACTTGCAGTAGTTCTCAGACGATTCTGCTATTGCTGGGCTCATGGAGAATGGACAGGATGCGAAGTATACCATCTTGATTGATAGCTTTCTGGAATGGTGTGAAGAGACTCATCTGCAAGGGGATCGTGGTAGACTTCGGAACGAGACCTCTTCTCTTCCTGCCTGTAATCACAGAATGTGTAGATTGCTGCTACTTACAAGTATCTGGGTATACACTTGGGCAATACACTAGAATGGACCATTGATCCCAGGGCCATCTACAGAAAGGGCTAGAGTCACTTCTTCTTTTTGAGGAGGCTCAGGTCCTTCAAAGTATGTGGGAAGCTGCTCCACGTTTTATCAGTTTGTCACGGCGAGTGACACTTTCTTGTGGTGTGTGGGTGGTGCAATAAAAATGGGAGAGGCCAACGGACTGAATTATCTCATCTAGAGGGCTGGGTTGGGTTGGATCTTGAACCCACTAGAACTGGTGGTGAAGAGAAGACTTGTATCCAAACCGATGACCATAATTGACAAAGTCTCCCACTCCTTCTCGGGATACTTGTCAATTTAAGAAGTACTTTCAGCAATAGACTAATCCAACCTCAGTTTGCCAAAGAGTGCTATAGGAGGTCTTTCCTGCTGACTGCTATCAGACTGTTCAACTCGTCTTACGTGAATCTGGACAATTGCAATTTCGTGACAGAGAGTTACGCTGCAATAATGTGTACTAGAACAAAGCAAATTCGCCTTGAGGATCAATAAAGTATCTGTACGGCTGCCTGTCTATCTTCTTTACCTTTGCCTCTGTACCAATTGCCAAAAGCCTGCTCCTACTCTCCTGCACTATCTTTTTCTCTTTTTCTCTCTTTCTCTTTTACTCCTTCTTGGACCTTTTCCTCTACCCCTTTCACTTTTTTCTCTTTACTCCATCTATTCTCACAGTGTGCGTCCTGGGCATAAGTAAGAGAGGAAGGTAGAAGGGAGGGACAGATGAAGAGAGAGAGAAGGAAAGGAAAGATGGAGAAAGAGAGGGAAAAAGAGAAAGAGAGGAGAGATAAAGAAAGACATGGAGAGAGAGAGACTATGGAAACCCAGATGGCTGGCAGGGAACCAAGTGCAACCAAAGGTAATCAGGAGCAGATGGGAAACAATTTGGCAACGAGATTGAAGGAACAAGTCGCCCTCTGATGTGAAAAAAAGAAGAAGAAAACTAGAAAGAGAGACAGCAAAGCTCAAGGGGACAGAGACAGGGAGAGAGAGGGAAAAAATGAGTATTTATGCACTCTTTCGTCCAGCTGGGATAACCATTCCTGACGAGCAACATATAGTACAAACAATGTGGTAAGTGTGTGTGTGTGTTCCTGTGCATTTGCACCTCCAACCCAAGAATAAATAAACCTCTTTTAGCCTATGATTTGTCTCTGCTTTGGAAAAAACTTTGTTTTGGAAAGTTATTTGAAACTGCTGCATGGTCCTGTGCTCCGCAGCCTTGCCGTGTTAACATCTTTCACTCGCTACGGCTTTAAAATACTGCCTTCAATGTTACAACTTACAGAACCCGGACTACAAAGATCCCTTTCTCACCTCACACAGGCAAATACATCTCCCTTTATCTTCACAGCACAATATAACGCTGAGTGTTCTGGCTTTAACTGAGGATGTGTGTGTAGGGGCCGGGGTAGGGGAAGAGTTTTTGCGGTGAAAAAGAGGTGGATGCAGGTTTAAGGTTGCCCTCATTTCCTTTGAGTGCAAGTCAAATGGCCCCAGTTCAGCAGGGAGTCTTAAAACACTAAGACGTCTTTGTCCCCCCTATCCCCCGACTCTATACCAACTACAAATGGTGAAGGACTGCAGTGGGCCCTGCTATTCTCCTCTCTTCTCTTTTCCTCCACTATTTCTTCTCCTCTCCTCCATTCTCCACTCCTCTCCTCCGTCCTACCTCCAAAGGCTTTTCCTGCTATTAGCTGCTTGGCAAAAGTCCCTTTGGTTTCATTACTTTTTTTTGTTAGAGACTCATTTTATTGTGTGCTTATAAGACTTGCAGTAAGATATCCAATGGTTCTCATTAAGGCAGTCTCTCATCATGCTTTCTGCAAACAAAAACCCTTCTAATCAGAGACACCCCCCCCACACACACACATTTTCTCCTTTGTGAGTTTGGATTTGCAGGCTGTATGTGGGAGCTGCTTTATACTCGTACAGCCACACACTCATTTATTCATTTCCTCACACAAAAAACACACCAGCACTTAATCAGATCAAGCACATATTGAACGATTAACTGTAGCAAAGATCACCTGCCAGCTGTAGCTAATAGTCAGTTTAACTGACAGCTAGTGGTCAACTATGAATTTTACATTGAATGGTCAAATATAGCTCATGTCTAGCGGTCAACTATCAACTGTAGCTTGTGAACAATTGTAGATAACATTCAACTGTTAACTCTGCAGCATGTATGTAGCATACATTAAAAATAAATTAAGGTCACTACAGCTTTGTTTCTCCAAAAAGAACTGGTCCTCTTTAATGGAACCAATGCTGAGATTTCAGAGCTTGTTTTTCAGTAGTGAAGCATGTCAATAGTGATTCTCTCTGTCAGTCAATGACCAGTTTTTAAATAGAGCTAGAGAGAAGACGCCTGATCCTACATCAGTACTCCAAGACGTTTGATGAAAATAGGGCAGTGTGTCCATAAATAACTGCATAGTCAAAATAGATATCCCTAGTGCTAATAGAGAGTCTAACACAGTAATGCGACGAATCGTTAAAATTAAACTTTGAAGGAGTTTAGAGTTTGTTACTGCAGGACTGGATCTCCCATCAGACAAAGGTTCGGTCTCGTACTTTAGTCATGTAAAAGTCTCATCATATTCTTGTGTATAATCTGAACCTGGAGAAGCTACGTGTGGGCACTGGCTACTCTGATTCAAAATTTAAGTCCAGAGGCATCAGGCTCCAGTGGACTTCACTAATCAAAGCCATACGACGCTGCTCAATGCACAGGAGTCTCTGAAGAGCGTAAATCCCACTCTCTTGCTCTCATACACACACAATCAATCTCTTCGTTTCTCTTACTAATTCCCACAATGTGCTGAAATCCTGTCTCTCAGTCTTAGTCTACCACAATGCACTGTTGGAAACGAGACAGATCTGGACATTTCTGGGCTTTTCGAGGCATTCCTTCATTTCCCTATTTGGACAGCATATCAGAGAGCGCCGTGCCAACAATGGGAAAGATGTATTTAATGGAGAACGGCCAGAGGCCACTGGCGTCCACAAACACACAAACCTTATCCGCAGACAACGCACAGAAACGAGAAGATCTAAGCATGGAACAAGTCAGAAACAGATGAGGTGATAACATTAATGCTGAGAACAAAGGCTGGGCTAGATCGACCCTCAAGGTCTCTCCAGTCTCTGCAAATAAACACGGCCTACATGGGAGAATGCAGAGCGAGAGGGAGCGTTCGTGGCCGTTGGTGCAAGCTTGGCTAAAACGACTCATGACGCAACATTTAATGAACCCAATCAGCTATACATCAGTCAACACACTGTGGCATCTGGGAACCAAGTTTGTGAACAGACGTAAGCTGGACAGAATTCGCTCGCTTTGCTTTGACATTCTGAGGGTTTTCTTCTTCACACTGCAATCCAGTGGGAAAGGGGAGAGGGTTATGATTGGTTTTCTTTGCAAATCTTTTGATCGCTAAAGATTTAAGCTAGCCATGGATGCCACCCCACTCATTGTGCAAGCTCTCCAACTTGAGAGCCACAAAGGTCAAAGGTTATATGTGACCCATGGTTAATAGGCCTCCTAAATGCCATGTGCAGCTTTGCGCCAAGTCCAGCTCACTGTGATAATAACATTAACAGCCACAGTACACAGACAGGAAGCGTGCAAACAAATAAGTGGACCACATCAGAGCTCCAAAATCCCAGTGACTTTCCAGTGTGCATTCAGCTTCCACTCACCAGGTCTAGGCTGAATCCCAAATAGCTGTTGGTGTAGAAGCTACTCCTTATTTGAGTCGATGCCTTCTGTAGTTCTGGAGCTATTTGAGACTGAGCCCTAGTCTGGAGTGCAACATCAATCATGTCAAGAAGACCTGAAGCTAAAAAATGGTTATCTCCTTTTGGATGGCTTATTGTGATTACACTGATTGGTATTTGGGTCAAATTTGTTACCAGAACACCAATTTTCCATTTAGAACTGAGACCTGAGGCTTTCATAGTTGTTTGAGGATAACAACGTGGTAACCGGAAACTGCCAAGCTAGCTAGATGTTAGTGATGAACAAATCCTGGTTGATATGGTATCTTTTGATTTTGGCTACCATTATAGAAATCACTGAGAAAATGGTAACTGAAGTCCTACTAGTGTATACATGTGACAAATGCAATCTAGTTTCCTAGCAGTTAACAAGCTGGCTAGCTATGTGCTAACGTACAGTTGTACAGAACAGTACAGTTGCAGCGAGTCGATAACTAAACCTAGCATTCTGATATGTCAACAATTTCCCGATTTTGGCAA
Source organism: Olivaichthys viedmensis (assembly GCA_028565825.1). Classification (NCBI taxonomy): domain Eukaryota; kingdom Metazoa; phylum Chordata; class Actinopteri; order Siluriformes; family Diplomystidae; genus Olivaichthys; species Olivaichthys viedmensis. Next base: position 11,494,193 of record JAOUQW010000029.1, on the reverse strand, counting down.
GACTCAGATATAGGTTCAGATATACAGGACTCTATTTTCCAACGTGGCCTAACAGCATTTTGTAACAGTGTAGTACGTCACAGGTAATAGCATATCGTAACCAGGGTACTGGGGGGAAAGGAGTGGTGTTGGGAAGGCAGGAGGGCATGGGTCTGTAGTTCTGTAGTTTACAGTCAACTGTCCACTAATTACCAATCAACTATCAACTATAGTTTGTGGTCAGCTGTCAGCTAGCAGTCATCTATCAAATGTAAGTAACGTTTAACTGTCAAATGTAGCTAAATATCAGCTGTAGTTACCTGCCAGTTATAGAAAATGTTCAACTGTCAACTGTGGATAAGGCTCTAGCTAACTTGTCAATGTAGCTAAAGGTTCATTGTAGCTAGCTAACATTCAGCTGTCAATTGTAGTTAGTGGTCAGCTATCAACTGAAGCTAACGGTAACTACAGCTAGCTACATACTACAAGGTAGCTATGTAGTCAAATGGAAATTATATAGATTACAATCAATTTGACAGATGAGTCGTTTGTAGTTGAACGGCGTGCCTAGCCATTTCTTTACGCTGCTATAAGACGAGTCAACAAAGATGTTGCAACTGTTGTAAGTTGGCTTGGACCATAAATCAAACCAGTCGAGTTTTGAGGGGCAAAGTGACTCCATATTGCCCCTTTTCTCGGAGTTCAACCACTTTCATATGCACTGAAGCCATGCAAACGGTAATCCCAGGTGATACCAAATTTACAATACAGTTGTTTTGGGGGGTTTCTTTTGACAGTATTGTGGACCGTTGATAACAAACAGACGCAATTTATTGAAGAGCAACACCAACAACCTATATTCCTATTCTCACGCCCCCCTTGTCAAATTCCTTTTCACACTCTTCAATAGAGCACTAACTTGCTAGTAGATATGAGATATGAGAAGTGAATGAGCCGTCGTTTTACGCACTGTCGTTTACACGAGACTCAATAAGACAAACACATCACCGCTGTCTTTGTAGTTTTTCTCTACCACGGTAAACACAGTATTTGCAAAATCTTTTATGGGTTGACTTTTTTCTTTTTCTTTTTCTGGTTTCTCATTGATACTGGTAAACCTCCCTCTGCTTTCTGGCATCCTAAATCAATACATTTACACATTTACAATGCCTTTGCTGTTCTCTCCCTCAGCAAGAGGGGCACAATGATGCGTTTTGACAGCTTGTCAATCAAATAAGCCGCCTCCTAGTTCCTGGTGACGACGTGAACCTTTTTGGGGACATGCAGTGCCAAGGGAACAGTTTTGGTCTAAACATTATAAAAAAATATATAAAATAAAAACAAGGCATAATAAAGGTTTAGATCCTGTTTGAGTTGCATGTTTCGCTTTGATAGAGAAGGAGAAAAGTAAAAAAATAAATAAATAAACGTTCCCACGTCATGACTGTTTCAGATTTGCCTTCTTTGACGTTGCAGAGTTACGCAAATAGCCCTGATTTTCTTCTGAACCAGTTTCCATGGCGCCTGAGCAAATGGCCCCAAATCAATAAGCGTAACAGCTTTAGCCAAAGCCCATCTCCCACTCTCATGCACCGTAGTCTACAAGAGCGCGTTTGCGATTTTGCAATTGTCCCAGAATGACATGCACTTTCCCGTTTTTGGTGACCAGGAACTATAACCCCGTCTCACCGTCCTCCAGCTGCATGCAGCTTTGCGACAACTTTCTCTCTCTCTTTTTTTTTTCGTTTTTTCTTCTTTCCTTTCTTTCTGAAACTGTCGAAAACGAGCGCAACTAAAGGAAATGCCCCCCCCCAAAAAAAAATAACGGCGCCACCGTGAACGTATGTTTCAGCGCGTGTGGATAGTCCCCACCTGTGTCCAGTGAACGTCTCCCCGCAGTGCCGCGCGCGCGCGCGCGTGGGTCTGAAGTCCCGCGGTCTTCACTGCACGCACGCTGTAAGCAGAGACCCGGGCCGGAGCGCACTGTGCAGCCGGGGTGTTTCTCTTTCTCTCTTTCCTCTTCCCCCCCCCGCTTTCCGTCTAACCGCTACAGAGGGGGAGAAGCGCACACGCGCACACGCACACACTCGCGCACACGCGCGCGCGCGCACCCGCCCGTTGTTGCCTGGCCGCACTTCTGCAGCGCGCGCGCGCGGAGCGCAGGAAGTCGCACGGGCGGCGGTAGCGAGCGTCGGCGCTTTGATGGGGCCCGGAAAAGGGCTGAGCTCCTTCACCTGCTGGAGATCAGATACCCGCCTCTACATCAGACTGCCTCCCTGTGTAAAACAACACCAGAAGAGCCTCTCTTTTTTTTTTTTTTTTCTTCTTCTCTCCCCCCACTGTTACGGTATATGCATCTTAAATACTAATAGTACACATAGTCTGAGACCCACATTGAGAATCTGGGATTTTTATCATTGTCACTGTATTTGACTCTAAAACGCTTTGCTGAAACTGGAGCAGTCGTATCCAAAGCACGATCAGGCGCAAGACCAAAAGTGAGCTCACCATCAGGAGAGCAATACATAAAGCTTTGTTCACTGAGAGAGAGAACAGCAACTTCATCACAGATACAGAATGTG
>JAOUQW010000029.1:11478112-11491532 GCA_028565825.1 Olivaichthys viedmensis | reverse complement strand
GTCTTGTCAGAATTGAGTAGGAGGAAGTTACTCAGCATCCAGTGTCTAATGTCTTTTACACATTCCTCAACTTTATTCTTGCTTCCCATCTCAAAAGGAGTATGATACCCCTCACACTTTGTAACCACAGTTTCCTGTTTGCTACTCTGAGACACTCTGTTTCAGTTCTAACAGATTTAGAGCTGACAATGTTTTTATAAGATAAAAAGATTACATTCTTACCCGAGAGAGATACAGTACAATTGATACGTTGATTTCTTCTTATTGTCTACATCGAATGTTCTAATTTTTCTATATTTTAACTTTGCCTTTTCAAGCATAACATATGCCGCTATAACAAAAGTATTTGAGAATTTTGAGAAGAACTAGTAGTCTCAGAGAACCTAATGTTTTCTCCTGACTGGTGATCATCCAGGGATTTTATAATCAATTCTTTATAGCCTTAGATAAGCTTCAAACAATGCCCACATTTGTCTCAATTATTCATTTGATATGATTTCTAAGACAGGAGGCTGAATGAATGTGAGGTCCTTGCACTAGTGTAACTAGCCCAACCCACAACTACTGTTTTTCAGAGTTAATTAATTCTGATAGGAGTGTTGTCTGACCTTCAGTGACTTAGATGACTAAGCATTCTTGTTTCTGTTTGGACTGTTTATAAGATGGAGTTTGGTTTTATCAAATGACAGGACAGATGCGGAATGAGCTATGTCACTGTGATATAGTGTGATAACCCTATTCCAGTCATAATTAAATTGGAAAATTGGAAACAATCCAAACATCTCAAATTTAAAACAGTAGAACAGTAGTTTGTTGTGTAGTTTAAGGGGTTGTTTAGGTTTTTTTTCCAAGAACACAAAGTGCTTCAACCTGTTGGGTGACTCGGGTTTATAATCACATCAACTGTTTGTATGAAAACGTTTCTCGTGAATTAAACCTATGTAAATTTCCTAGTATGGTTCTGTAAGATGGTCGAATGAAAAAATATTTAATATATATTAAACAGCTGCTTAGAGAGACAAATGTGAAAAGGCCGACTAACCGCACACACCGACAAATGATGCATAGGTGTTCTTTTAGTCCCCATTTGTTTCCAAAACACTGTCTCTTCTCGATAACAGCATTATCTTTTTAATTATAAAAAAAATCAGTCTGGAGTTTGCACCCAAATATATATATATATGCACTAGCGTTCAAAAGTTTGGAATCACCAAACCACATTTGGAATTTGGAGTCATTGTTCCATTCACTAAACTCTTCTACAAGGTAGAGGATCTAATATATCTAATATAAACCACACACCAAAAGATATTTTTTTAGAGGTTTTGTTTGGTATTTAAAGTATTTTGGGAAAAGGTTATTTAAAAGTCATTTAAAAAGTGAAATGATAAAAATTAAATGATAAAGGAGAAATGACGATACATAGATAATTCCAGTATATTATTGAAGGATCCACCGCTTTCCAAAAAAATTGCCATTCTGGATATTAATTTTTATATTAACATCACTCACTTTCGTAGTCATTTTATAGTCATTATTCTGGACACATAATGTTTTACAGCTTTCTACAAATGATTTGAAACCAAAGTGCACAACACTACAATCATTTTACAATCATTTTATAGCTGTATCTGAAACAAAATGGAGTTTATATCACTGAAAACATTGATTCCAAACTTTTGGACATCTCCATTTGCATTGCTAGTTAGAATAGAATGCTATTTATTGTCACATATACATATACAAGTACAGTACAGTGAAATTCAGTTGTTGTTATGGGAGCAATGAAGTGAGGAAACTTAAAGTAGAAGAACTCATCTACACTCTCGAAACTTTGGAACCCCATGGAATGAATGTCATGTTTTGACAACAACTATGACATCATCAACCTTTTCGAATATCAACTGGTTTCACCTCCAGCTTCAGCACACTTTGCGTGCACAGCTGATGAAGGACTTTTGTCCGAAACATCCTGTTTCTCTGGAAACGTTGTGTACTACGCTGAAATCTTTACTACATCTACCATTATTACTGAAGTACACTGCAGTTACTTCCTGAATTCTTCTTCACACACACACACACACACACACACACACACACACATATATATATATATACAGTATATGAAGAGATAAATAAAGATGACTAGGCTATATACAACTCTACAGTGTGTGCAAGGAGCCTTAGGTACAGATGAGCAGTATGTACAGATTAAACAGAGTTGTGGACAATCTGCCTGTCAATCATGTTGCCTGTCAATTCAGAAAGTTTCCCCTCTTGCACTAGCATTCAGGGGCTCTATCCTAGGCAGTGCACGTGCGTATGTTTTGGGGGCGTGGCTTGGGAGGAAACACAGAGGACTGTATTTGTTTGGATTTTGTAGTTTGAAAACAGACTATACTGTTTTAACTAAAGTTTATCTAGATAAGGGCATTTTATCTGAGATCTAAGTTCAAGTTTGAAAAACACAGTCAAACTGTCTATGACGGTCACTGAATGTCAGACAACACTGTCCAACCCATCAGAGTTTATTTACTCTGAATACAGTAGTTGTGGGTTGGAGTATTTACACTACTTGGTGTCTGAGGATATCACATACATTCATGTCTCTTGTCCTAGATATTGTGAATATAAAAAATAGACAAATAACATTTGACAAAGATTTGGTATTAAAAAAAACAAAAAGGGGAAAAAAAGACATTATTTTACTGCTAAAAGTCACAAGCAGTCCCACAAGCAATCTGCAAGCAGGGTTCATTCTCCTCTCACACAGATATCTTTTGCTAAAAATTAAAAATAATAAACTACTCTTTCGCATTTGAAAAGTGTGCACTAACTCAAATTCATCCTGATTGCTCACAGTCTTTTTGTGCCCACGCATTTTGGTTTCTTTCTCCTTGCTCTCGGATTTTCAGTGCAACAACACTGCCAAAAATCGTCAACCAATTAGAATAAATTACAGGTTTCAGTTGTAAGTAAGCTGTTCATACTTTCCTATATTCTCATTCGTAGGGAAAACTGAAAAGAAGCCCCTCCCACTCCAACACCATATTGGCGGTTACAAGCAAGACCAAACCTTTACTGATTTGAACAGTAAGTGATCAGTATTACGGGATTTGCTTTTCATACTTGCAGAAAAGTTTTTTTATAACTTTAATGAGTCTGCTGTGCATCACCACCTGAGGTAGCAGTGTGGATAGCACTGCTAGATTTTACTTAAAACAAGTAGTTTTTACTTAAAATTAAATTGTTTCCCCAAACAAGTAGTTTTAATTTAGAACGTTAGGAGAAGCAGCCAACAAGTGGCTCGGCCTATTTGAGAAGTTTAAGAAAAGGCTCCTGGGTGAAGCTCCCTCTTGAAGTTGGTTGAGAAGATGGCAAGAGTGTGCAAAGCTTCATCAGGAATACTGTTAGGAATTTAAAATATAAAATAGTTGTGATTTGTTTAACACTTTTCTTGGTCACTGTATAATTCCATATGTGTTATTTCATACTGTTAATGTCTTCACTATTATTCTAAAATAGTACAAAATGAAGAAAACCCTTCTATAAGCAGGTTTGTCCAAACTTTTGACTGGTAATGTATACCATATAATATATGTAGCTACTGCAATGATAACATCTCTGTATAATGTCAGCTTATTTAATACTTTACTTTATTTAATACCTTATTATATAGAGTGATAGTACCAAACTACCAAGCTGGATACCTATTTAACTATTATATTCAGCTACTCCAGTGACAAACTCTGTGCAATATCATAATATTATATCATACACAAATACCTTATTTTATGGAGCTATTAGCTAGCTATTTGTGTTTAGCTAAAACACTCTAATGGCAGCCCCTTATTGTAATGTTAGCTACCTTATATAATAGTGGGGATAGCAGTGGTTGCAGTTGCAGGTAATATCACTCCATAAAATAAACATAGAGAGTATGATAACAACCAATACTGAATCCATTATCCAATGAGAATTTGAAATAAGAAAGTCCTGATTCTTACCTGTTTTTTTACAATATATTGCAGCGCACAGAGGTGATCTGGTAATATGATATAGGTAGCTACTGTGCTGTTACAATGTGTGTGGAATAAAATTAACTGAGTGGGAAAAAAAAGAGCACAAATTAGGATTTTTGCTAGGCTAATTGTGTGATACTTTCACCAGCTTTAGCTCATTTTTTCTTGTGAAACATTGTAAAACAAGTGCTGATGTTAGTTTCACATGATATATGCATTCCTTAGTTAAAAAATAAAAAACACACACATAATTTTAACACAATGTACTGGTATATCCCAATCAATTTTATATATTATTAGATACTTACTCCACACCACTTTTATCTTTTGTTGGTCAGGTCGGCTTTAGCTGGTTATACTGTACGTATAACAGACACGAGGAATTGTGAGTGAATCTTAACTGTAATATTTCAGTGTCACAAAACATTGTTTTTTTTGTAGCAGACCCATCACAGCTCTCTACAAAATTGATGGAAAACATATTGAAGATTACCGGCAAGTCAGTTCATTTATAATATTACACATATTGCACAAGACAGCAGTTTGTACAGGGTCACAAATCTTCTCCATTGACTTCCAGACAAATAATTCTGCCTGTTTGTATCCCGTTATGCGTTTCAGACCAATGATTGTTTCCTTCATCTGGGGAAGGGCCTCTAACATTTGATAACAAGCTAGCGAACAGTGATTTTTTTGCAAGGAAAAGAAATTATAGTAATTATGATATAGTAATAATAATAAAATGTATTTATATAGCACTTTTCATTTTGAGTTCAAAATCTCAAAGTGCTTTACGTATAAAGGATCAGAAAGTCCAAACAAAGCATTTATGATCAAGCACATTAAAGAACCAATGTACACTAATTCACAATTCACTAATGAATTGACTATAAATGTATTAGTACTACAAATCATGAAAAGTCTATCTATCAAGATAAAAGACCCAATAGCTACGAATAAGCTAAATTAAACAAGTATGTTTTAAATCTGGATTTAGAAACATCTATAGAGCTATAGAGCGTTCCTAACGTTCTCTGGAGCACTATTCCAGAGTTTAGGGGCGATATAAGAAAAACATCTTCCACTGGCTGAGATGCGAGTGATGCTCAGGATTAGATACGCCAGAGCTAAACCATTTAGTGCTTTAAACGTCATAAGCAGGACTTTGTAGTCTATGCTAGAGCTTTAATCGGGCTTGAAATTTTGGTCCAAACCCGAGAACTTTCTGTCCGAGTCCGACCCGACCAAAACCATAGCACCAAGTTTTGAGTCCGAACCTGACCCGAACTACATCATCACGTTTTGAGTCCGAACCTGACCCAAACTACATCATCACGTTTTGAGTCAGAAACTGACCCGAGCCCATCATCAGCAAAAGTGCCGAATTAAACACGATAGGACAGCGCCGGTTAAATGACCGTGTATACAATAATAGCTGTCATTAGATCATGGATTAATAAAAATTTAAATAATAATAATAATAATATGATATCATAAAATAATCAGCAAACTTTCACAATTGTCATCTCAAAGTGCTTCCCAATCACAGAAACAAAAGTAAGGAAACGGTAAACAGGAAAATAGCATAAAGTTTAAAAAGTAGATAAAATAAAGAAGACCTGGTTGCAGGCTGTGTATTCCTGTTGTGGCATGTTAAAATCTCCATGTGAGTTCTGTTTAACGAGTTATTTAATGAGTTTCCTTTTTTATTGTTCTGTGCAGTCTGGAGTAATCTCATGTGGTAATAACAACTGTCAGGCAATTATTTTGAAAAAGCATTACATTATGACACATTTTTGACTAAGCCGCTACGGCTGTACTACATTTCAGTGAAAGACATATGAAGTGATTTTGTATCATAAACATGATACACACCCATCTGCTGCCAGACCTGTGCTTTGCTGATTGAGGCGAAGGAGTAAATTTCAGTTTCTGAGAACGGAGAAACATAAAGGGGAGTCTAACAGCCCACATAGTTCACCTGCATGTGCACACGCACACACACACACACACACATTCATGCACTAGACACTAGAGCTTGGCAAGCACAGATGTCATAGATCAAGGCAGATCAGAGTTCATCACCTCCCCAGACTGAAGACGTTTGTTATTGACGGTTGATTTGGGCTGCACTCCATCTCTCTCTCTCTATCTTTCTCTTTCTGAAGCCTCCTGGCCTTGGTGAGTGCCTAATGGAATCATTTGGTCTTTTTCATTTGCCTTTTCTATATGAGGGATGTCTGTTCTTTTCTCATTCTCTGCTGATTTCACAACCTTTCCGATGTTGATGTAAGCGTCAGAGCTGCGAGCGTGTGTAAATGAGGTGAGTGAGATTAGAAAGGTTGTTAAACTGACAGATGTGAGTTAATCAGAGGCTAAGTTGTGGCTGTGCACTGGCCAGACTAGAACTATTGCAGTTATCCGAGAATGTTTGATTACATTGTTCAACACGTGCCGAGTTTTGTCGGGTGAACTTGGGCCATATTGCACTAACAAAAAGCCGCTAACAGTGAGAAGGTGTTTCGGTTCATAAAACTGTGCTTTCTTTTGTCAGATGTGCTGTCTGTAAATCTCCTTTGGTTGATTTTCAGAGACTGAACAACCATTGAGATTACCTGTTGTTTTTTGTTGATGCCGTAGCGACATGTAATATTTTTACCATTACATCTCACTTCACGATTCGTGATGTGACAAACTTGAAATGACTGTCATTACTTTAAATGTCACTATAGCTCATCTAATTGGGTCTAAATTGCCCTTTTGTAGGAGTCAGACTCCCGAGTTAAATGAGTGAAAATGAGGACTGTGGTACAAGTGCAGTCCAAATGAGAACAAGTAATCATGCAGACTCAAAAATCCAATTTTAAAAAATTATTTGCTTGCTTTAAACATAAACAACTGCCAATTCTGGAAGCAAAGAATTCATGCCTCTATATGCTCAGCTTGCTTCCATGTATTTGCTTATGTATGGCGACTAATCTTGGATGTAGCATCACCATCAAATTGCACAATGAAGCAATTTAATTTCAAGATTTTGTACTTTTCTTCTACCAGAGGTTACTTTATAAATATTTCTACTTTTTGGAATAACAAAGGACAGTTTGCATTCATACCATACTGTTGCAAAGATTCCTATTTTATCATGCATCATGTTATGCACAAAAAAAAAAAAAAAAAAATCAGCAAAAAATAGATTTTACAAACAAATGTGCACTGCAAGAATTTTTTTAGCATCCTCTCTAAAGCAGATAGCAGATAGATCAGCTGCGAACGCAGAGCTGGAGATTTATTTATAGAGCTATCAAACACGAAAACAGACTCCTGTTAAGACAACTGACATTTTTCGGTCCCACCGCAGCAGTCGTTAAAAGCCTGCGACCTGATTTGAAACGTTAGTTTCCTTCAGAGCCAAATGCTTTTAGCCTAAATTGGGCCTAACAGTAAAAAGAACATCATCATAATGCAATACATCAATAATCTGTTCAAGCTATTTTGGCTGCAGCTAATGCATTTGAGACTTCGTATCAGCAAAGATTACAGCGTTCTGAGCAATAAAGCAATATAAAGAGCATTAAAACAGCTGGAACTGCTGGTGGCAGGAATCCAGGCCTGTCTCGGCTCAAAATGCCCGTGCTATTTCAGCAGACTCGTGGGAGCAGCTAAATATGGGCTAAAAGCTGTTTTCGGAAAATGAACGATAATCGCAACAAAGCTTTTTTTAAAAACTGGCTGGGGTCAGAGGCGTTAATGGCCTTGTGCGTATTGGAAAAAAATGAAAACAACATCATGTAGGCTGAGAGAAAATAATTTCCATTCATCGCAGATCACTTTTAGGATAAATATCAAATCGGTAATGCAATAAATAATTTTATGGTGCAAAGTACAACCAGGTGGAACTGTTCATATAACCTACTAACAATACTCGTGTTTATTAAGTATTTGACTTTGATCAAGGTCATGACTAACCGTGGTAATGCAAATTATAAAACTGATTTATGATTCTGAAGCTATGGTATTATACAGCGATGACCAGGATTTTTTTTTTAAGCGAACACCACTGTAATTGTACACAATTTGAAGAAAAGTACCACAGTAAAAATAGTTAGGTACTGTCAATTTACATAAATGGTCAAATATGACAAATTGAACAAATACTGCTTAAGAGATGTATTTGTAGTGAACATAATCCATAAATTGGGGCCAGATTTTCTTAAATGTCTTTTAATGTCTTTTTAGAAAAAAAGGAAAAGGGGTTTCTGATAATCTGTCAGTTATTTTTAGCACTTTGAATGCTTCTGTGAGTCTTCAATAGACAACTGTGGTTTGACTGCTAGTTTTCTGAGGGTAACTTTAGTTTAAAAAATATTAAAAGAGTGTGAGGTTGTTCTCATTAGCTGCCCTGTACTCAAAGCCCGCTGCTCTTTCTCACGCGAACACGAACAGAAACAGAGTACCAAAAGAGGTTCAGTCTTCTTCACTGCAACGTTTTTCATCGCGTTCATTCTAGAAACTCCAGAAAATGGCTTCGGCCCACAAAGATACTGCATTTTTGAGAGGAGCACACTTGTACTCCCACAGATCTGAAAAAACATGGTATGAGAGAAAAACGTAGGAAGTTTAGATCTCATAAGTAAGTAAGTTTGAGTTCCACTTAACTTGGTTATGTACAAAAGTGGTACCCACTGAGTTACAGACAGACGTACACAATAAATGCAAACACCAGGCATTCACGTGGTATTCATGACTTCAGGCGTAAATATTTTCATAAGTTGCTGTTTCTCAAAATGGCGGAACCCATGAAAGTTTGGTTTGCAGTCAATGCTACGTTTAATTATGGTGTAATTAAACTCATACAGAGACTTTTTTTTGGTACTAACACTGGTCAGTGGTTTGCATTTACAACAGTAAAAACACTTTTCTCGGTCGCTCCCCACCACACCTTTGTCACCTGGCTGTCCTTTACATGTATGAGCCCTTTGCTGTGGTCTGGTGTGGCTTAGAACATAGAGTATGTGTGTGCGTGTAAGGGTATTCTGCTATGTCGCTGTCCTCTTTAGGACTGCGGGCTGGTGTGTGTGTGAGACTTTGTCCAGGAAGCTGTGGTGTAAAACGTGCAATGGTGGGAACATGTGAATGAGGGGGAACACCGGCTACCTGCACTTTAGGCAAAGGACACACCAAAATTAGCCATTATGGGCAGCGAAGTATCATGGTGAGCCTGAATCAAGCAAGATTTGATAAACATTGCTTTATCGTCTCTTGGTTATCAGATCATGCAGAAGGGGGGAAAATTGTCTTTTTGCTTAGCTTGTGGCAAAAATGGGCCATATACTGTGACCTGTCAACCTCCCACACGGTGGAAAATATTTAACATAAAAACTGAACTGAGGGAGCAGACGAAGAGAGGAAATAGTCTAGTAATTTTGTTTCTACTTTTAAGTTTAGAATTAGAATCTTTTTTATGTGTGCATGTGTAAACATAAATTTTAGTAGTAAATAAGGACAATATGTGTGTGTCCCAAAAATATATAAGCAATAAATGAAGGAGGAGATGTGCAGTAAGTGGTAGGTCTTGTTAGTTTCAGTCGTTAAGGCTCTCACTCTTGGTTATTTCCAGCATTTAAGGACTTCACTACTGAGTAGTAGTCTTTGAAGCTCTTACTCTTCGTTAATAGTTTTTAAGGATCTTAGTCTTGGTTAGTCCTTGTCTTTAAAACTCCTGCTCTTGATTAGTTCCACTCTTTAAGGCTTTCACTCTTGGCTAGTCCTAGTCTTTAGGGCTCTTACTCTTAGTTAGTCCCAGTCTTTAAGGCTCTTACTCTTGGTTGGTCCCAGTCTTTAAGGTTCTGACTCTTGGTTAGTCCTAGCCTTTAAGGCTCAGACACTTGATTAGTCCCAGTCTTTAAGGTTGTGACTCTTGGTTAGTCCTAGCCTTTAAGGCTCAGACACTTGATTAGTCCTAGTCTTTAAGGTTGTGACTCTTGGTTAGTTCCAGTCTTTAAGGCCTTCACCGTAGGTTAGTCCCAGTCTTTAAGGTTTTCACTGTTGGTTAGTCCCAGTCTTTACGTATTTCATTCTTGGTTGTTCAGTCTTTAAGGCTCTCACACTTTGTTGGTCCTAGTCCTTAAAGCTCTTTCTCTTGATAAGCCCAAGTATATATGGCTCATAGTGTGAGGCATTGGCTATGATCCTCCCTGCATTCTTTATTATCCTAGATGAACGTGTTCATGCGGTTACATTTGTTCCTGCAGTTTATATTATTTTTACCCTATCAGGGAAAATCCAACTAAACAAAAGTATACATTTGTAAGAAAGGGTATGAACACTAACCCTGCCCCTAACCCTTACCTCAATATTTGTATCTTTTCATATGACTTGAATCATGCCAGTTGTTACGAATTTGCAAAGTGTGAGGCCCATTTTTTTCTAACAGTTCAGGATTATTGAAGTATCACTTATAAATGTCATTTTTTAACATATTGTGTCACACTTAATGTAGCCTAGGCAGTCTTTATTCCTTCACCTATGATTCATAACTCTTCCTTATGACTTTATGGTAGTCTATCAAATAAAACAAGACAGTCAGAAGTAATGGTATCTTTCATTCCGCCACTGTATAACCTAATATGTTTGTTATAATTTACTTTAGACCTCCTTTAAATTATTATTATTATTATTATTATTATTATTATTTTATACCATAATACAAGGAGTCCCGAGTTGATTACAGATTACAGTCACTTTAACTAAGTGTGTCCTTTGAATCGCCGTTTCGGGGCGAAGCATTTGTGTGTGATGCAGAAGTTGAGGAACCTTCACGAAAGACGTAAACACCTGTGAATGTGAAGAGATGTTGAGATTAGAGGGGGAGGGGGAGGATGTGTGCGTGAGCTTCCTGTTGTGGCGATGCAGGTCTCAGATCAGTGTTAAAGAACATCTTCCAGCAGAGCAGCAGATCGACACACTGCAGAGCAACACATCAGCACACACACAGTTGCAACCACACCGACATGTGGCATGAAGAACACATGTTGTGGATGACAGCAGCAGTCCTAAAGAGTTGTGGGACTGAAAGGAAGCATGAAAAGTGCACATTTTTAATAAGTGTCTGTGTGCATGGGTATGTGTATGTGTTTTTTTGTTTTGTGTGTGGTGTGTGTGCATGAGTCAGAGAGAGAGATCGTGAGTTGTTTATTTCCACATCCTTAGTGCAGCTTTCGCTGTAACTGTTGGAGTTAAGAGAAACAGAATCAAATTGGCGTTCCAATGTTCTGTTTTGTTTTTTTCTCTTATAAACAAGGAAATAACTATAAATAATTAATATAAATTATTTTTGCAAGTCTCTCTCTCTCTGATTCAGTCTCCAGAGTCCCATATTGTTCATCTGATTATGAATAGCTTTTTTACCTCTTTTATAAACAAGACATAACTCTGCCTATGATGCATGATTCTGCCTTTAGATTAAAAATATCCTGACTATCTGATCGCCACCACTTTTACGTTATTAAATAATGTAAATAAAATAAAAAAAATTCCGCTCTCTATGATTCAGTCACCAACATGTCATGCTGTACATCCTAGTTAGAAAGCACTTAGGTACTTTACATAAGTATCATTTTAGGGGATTTATACTTGACCTGAGTATAATTGAAAACATACAATTTCCATGAAAAACTTTATTTTGCCCGGCTACCACTTCAATCAGTCACGTCACTGGGCATTATAACGTTATTTATTAACTGTATTTTTTTATTTTTTATTCAATCAAATCCATACAAATTTGTATGGATACCACAACCAATCATCTTTAGTCTCACTTGCTCTTCATTCAATAAAGTTACTTTAATGAAAAAAGAACTTGAGGTCATTCAAAATGTGTACGAATTCAAGCGAACGTGGGTGATGTGGTTGTATTTTGTTCGATTTCATACAGTTAAAGTCGTAACACGTCGTAAAAGATACAAACACTAAACCCTCCCTTAATCCTAACCTTAACCTTCATAACTTTTCATAAAAATTGAGTGAAGAGCAAGTTTTAAAAAAAAAGTATCCCGGGCCCAGTTTCCTGAAAGCAGTAAAAGTAAAGGAAAATTGATATTGCCTGAATTGGTAGAGAGAGTGTTCAATGTGATGCTTGCTCTACCATCTAACAATGATCTTTGTGCTACGATGCCTTTGGGAAACTCAGCCTTGACTTCCTACTTTCATTTAAAATCATTTACTTGACTATATTTAAGTGCGGACAATTTTTTTACTTTCACTCAGGTGTAATTCTGAACTCACTACTTCCATTTTTATTTTAGTAAAATTGTAACACAATACCCAAGATTAAGTGTACATTTTCTGTACTTTCCCCACCCCTGATGTACATCTGCTTACGGGAACTTCTTTATCCCTTATATAAACAGCACACTTTTAAAAAAGGGTGCTAGAAAAGGTTCTGTAGAGGAACTATTTTTGGTTGGAGCTGGTATGCTGGCTGTAATCGATGACGATGAAATTAATCTTTGGTTGACTTTGAGCTTCATATAAGTCACACTGGGAGGCTGTGGAAATCCGAGCAACACTAAGATTGCGCTATATATGTGATGGCTGAATACTTTTCAGCAGCAGTCAACCAAAAAACTGTCGGGAGATCACTGAAGTTCATTTTTAAGCCATTTTTTTCAGTTGTAACCTGTGTAATTCCAGTTAGCTGCTCTTGGACCTGCATAGATTTAGAAAAGATCTACCTCTTCAGACAATATCTAAGAAAACACTTTGTTGTTTTTCTCTGCACTTACTTTTAAATTGATTGTCTTTGTAATATTTCTTGATTTTATGAACTTTGTATTAATTGTCTATGCACTTAGGTTTGAATTTGTCATTTTTGTTACTGACTAGACCACTCCAGCATTTGTACAAACCAGCATTAGTCTCTACTTTCAGGTAATGAATCCTTACAGATTTTCAAAGTAATTTGTATTGCCTCTCCTTGTGCTGTTTGCACATTTTGTAAGTTGCTCTGGAAAAGAACATCGGCCAAATAAATTAATCTAAATGTATAAGTACTGGCTATTGCAGTTGAGCTAAACAGATCACAAACCCAGTCAAACACCTCACCTCAAAGCCGAGGGGAAATAAAAGGCAAACTTCCCATTAAGAGTTTTCAAATGTTGAGAATGTACACTACACCTGCTCATAGAAGGTTTTTTTTTTTTTTTCATTTTGACTATTTTCTACCATTTTAGAATAATAATGAAGACATTAACACTATGAAATAACACATATGGAATTATGGAGTGACCAAGAAAAGTGTTCAACAAATCCAAACTATTTTAGATTTGAAATTGTTAACAGTGTTCCTGATGAAGCTCTGCACACTCTCACCATCTTCTCAACCAGCTTCATGAGGGAGC
>JAOUQW010000029.1:11430924-11443171 GCA_028565825.1 Olivaichthys viedmensis | reverse complement strand
ATGAAGTTGCTGTTCTCTCTCTCAGTGAACAAAGCTTTATGTATTGCTCTTCTGATGGTGCGCTCACTTTTGGTCTGTGCCAGATCCCAGATTTTCATTGTGGTCTCAGACTACAGGAGAAATTAATACTGGGGATTTTTAAAATGTATGTATGTATGTATTTATTTATTTATTTTAGATTTTATAATATACCGATACCGTTGAGTGCAAAGGTTTACGCACCCCCCATTGTTTCTAGGAGAAAAACTGAAAATGTATCGCCTATTTTACAATTTAACGACCAAAAACAAAAATTCCAAGAAGTTAAAAATGAAATGTGGGTGTATCTGGCAACAAGACAATCTAAAACATAAAGTAAAATCAACAAAAAAATATTTTAAAGAACAAAGTCAAAGTTTTGCCATGACCCTCTCGGTGTCCAGAACTAATTTGAAGAAGGCGGTGTATGACCTCTGGCAGAGTTAGAACAGATATGTCAGGAAGAATGGGCAAAGACTGGCCGAACAATCTGACCTAGTAAGAACAGAGATGGCAGGAAGAATGCGTGGGGGGAATATAAACAACTTGGAGGATCCAAAAGCTGATAAGAGGATATGAAAGAGGTTGGGGGCACTTATAAAGGCAAAAGGATGGGGCATAAAAAGTTATTAGAGAATATTTGTTTTTTGGGGGTTTTTTTACATTCAGAAAGGGAGATGCAAAGTTTTGAACTGATATTATTTCACTTTTCACTATTAATATCGTAACATACACTGATTGACCATTTTTGTTGCCAGCTAATAAAACTCATGCTTAATGTCTTGATGGTTACAATACATTTCTTTGTCATCTTTATTTTTCCCCCAAGGGTATGCAAACTTTTGCACTCATCTATTTACACCGAATAATAGTGAATATATGGATCCTCCAGTCATTAATATACTTACTTTACTTTATACTTTTTACATTTCGACAGAACATTCATAACATATTGCTCCTTTGATGATCTTAAAAACCAAAAACGTTTCTATATTTGAAAACAGTGTGTACAGTGATAACAGGATGTTATCCGAATGGCCTCATGCCTCATAGTTGCTCTCTGACTGGTCCTTCGCTAACTCATGGGTTGGAGTATTACAGAAACTTGCATCATGCATGAGGTCGCCTACTGTAACCTATAGTGGAAGTGCACGTGCTGCAGCTTTACTGTACGTCTAAATGGTTTGAGGAAAATGCTTTTGATGATTCGTTATGTTGTACATGACGTTTCGGTCTGTTTATTTATTTTATTTTTTTGGGAATAAAAAAAAAAAAGAAGAGGGACAAGGCGGTTGGAAATCTGCCTTAATAGCATACGTCATTGTGTGTGCGTGCGCGTGCGTTGTGAGCAGATGGGCGGGGTTTCCTGCGAACAGGGGGCGGGGCCGTTGAGGTTATAAAAACGCCGTCGCGCTGCGCTGTCCATCTTCCACACAGTAGAACACCGTCAGGTCCTCGACCACACCAACAGAGGGGTCGCACAACGGCAACCAGACTGGAGCTTTAAAATCAAATCAACGGGGTGAGGATATATTTCTGTTCTTTTCTTTCTGTTCTTTTTTGACATTTGCGATGTTTCTATTCAGCGTTTGAGGACCCGTGGGCTTTTGCTCGTGCACAGCGGACGAACAATGGCGAGTGACCCTAAGCATGAAGCGCAAACTTATCCTACTTGTTCATGTTATCTGGTAATGTTAATAGTAATTACTACTAGTTATTAGGCGACTATTACAAGTCAAGCACGAGCATACACAATCTTTTTCTATTTTCTTTGGTTTTGCTCGGTTGTCTTGTCAGTTGTCTAATCTGCAACGGTGGCTAACGGACGCTTCAGGATGGGTCGAATCCCAAATGGCTCTCGACTCCCTACATAAGTGCACCACATGGCCATTATTTTATACTCTTTCGTAACCTATATAGTGGACTATGCGTTCAATTTGGGATTCAGCCACAATACTAGCCTATGTTTGTTGTTCTATTTATCCGTAACGTAATTAACTCAATTATTGCAACTAGTAAATTTCTAATAATATAATAGCTACTAATTAACTTGATGACACTTGTTAAGAAATAAGTAAATGTGTCGTTATTTCCTTAACGGATATGGTTAGCCAGTGAGTCACGTACCTTTGCTAACAGTGCCTTGCTAATGCAATGCAAGTTAGCTAATGCTAACTAGCATTGACGATTTTTATTTTCCAAAATATTTGCTCGGAAGCTGTAAGAGATTTAGCTAGAAGGCTACTGATGGACGTAAATGCTACAATTAATAGGGGGCTTTGACATGTTCCGTTTTAAAAGTTTTCATTGTTTATTTTGCTAATAAATCCGTTATTATCGATTTGAATCCCGGGTTCTTGCGCAAGTGTGGAAAATTTCCAGACCTGGTAAAGTGTGGACATTTCAGAAAACATTTGGAAAAAGTTTGGCTTTTCTGTTGTCAAAAAGTAATATAACTCAAGACACCTGAGGATGTAAATCTTGTTTTTTGCTAGACATTCCACACATTCCTGCTACAGTTAATGACTTTAAGAAAAAAATAAAAATGGCACGAAACCTGAAAGTCTTGAAAACGAACGAACTGAACAGGGGTTTTGTTTCTTTTGTTCACCCAAAGGGAGGACTGTTAAATGATCATCTTCTGGATAGGTTTTTGGGACGTAGCTAATGCTATATTATGTCATAACAAGGGCTCCTGTTATTGACTAAATAGTGGCTCTTGCTCACTATAACTACAAAGTTTGATGTTTCATTGCGGCTTTAGTAATAGGAACTCGGTTTGTAAAATGCGTATTCATCACATAAACAATAAATACATTTGAAAGTGACAATGTTAACACTGTTATTCGCTAATAGAAGTATCAACGCTCGGCTCACATTTAGGTTCATGAGGTTCCTGGATGTGAAGTCTCCTATTGTTGGGGTCTAATTTGAATGCTACAGTATAATGATATGCTGTAATTGATTGCAGGTTGTCTGGCTGTTATTCTTGGCACTCGGTTTCACTTGGCTGGCATGTTGGCACAGAGACAGGAACTTATTGCTGCTACATGCTGTTATTACTTTGAGATCTCAGTTGTCATGTTGTAGCTGTGAACCCCTACTGAATGAGCCGTGTCCTGTACATGTGTGTCTAGTTGCAAATTGACTAAAGTATTTATTTATTTTCCTCGTTTTTCAGGTTTCCCGTTCAAAGCACCACAGTCACCAGACATCGAATTAGCTAAGTGAAACTAATCACTCAAGCTAAGAAGACCGTTGTTGCCGGCAGCCACTGATCCAAACGGAAAAAATCCCCGAATCAGGAAGCAAAATGGTGCAGAACAAGATCACGGCCGTAACCGGATTCCACCGCTCTTTCAAGGTGTGTTGGCACGCTCCCTCTGTGTGTTGGCACGCTCCCTCGGTTCCTAAGTGGCAGAAACGTTTGCGCTCGCGTCATTAGCTCGGTGTGACTCGTGTACCGGAAAACTGTGCTGGCCATAAGTGTACAGTTATACACTGGTTATTAAAAAACAATATGGCTAGAAGAGAAGTACTGATCATACGATGTACGGACATGTAACCACTACAAATTCCTATTACAAGAAACCATTTTCATATAATAAATTTACCATTTATTCACGTCAGGGCCAAAATCCTTTCGAATCGGATGAATTCTCCAAAACTGGATCCCACCTTCTTGATACCTCCTTCAATTTTGATTGTTCCACTCGCCCCGGTGAGTATTAGGCTTCACTGACCTCCTCGTTGTTGTCTTAAACATGCTTCAGGTTGAGGTTTTATTTTCATGATGTTAAACCCATGTTTACATGGCACTCTGGCACTACTTTAGGCATTTTTTGGCTTGGCGATGATTATCTGCTTTCAAAACCAAACCGCCCACATAAACGTCATTTTGTGGCGGTATTCCTGTGATGTGGGCTAAAGTCCCAGCAGGGCTGTTTACAGTAAAGAGTCAGAGCCTCGCGACCTGCTTTTGGTTGTTGTCACTTTGCTTTTTATAGTTAAGCCTCCGTCTCCCGTCTGCCAGTGTTTAAGCCTGCCTCAAAGAAACGATCAGCTGCTTCATGTATTAACTGGTTTTTTTTTTTGTTTTGTTTTTTTCTTTCTTTCTTTCCTTTCTTTCCATTCCAACATGAAGACATGCCATCCAGCCAGCCGATCGACATACCCGACTCCAAGAAGCGAAACAAGAAGAAAAAGAGGTGCCGGGCGACAGACAGCTTCTCGGGACGGTTTGAGGGTGAGTGTCAAAAGTGTGCATCAGTGTCTGAAGGCCTTTTTTCTTTTTCTTTTTTTTCTTTTTTTTCTAGCTGGCCATATAAGCAGAGATGCTGAATCCTGTTGTTTAACCTTACCACGATCATACAAGGCAGTTGTATTCAGCTTTAGCAGCTTTAGACGTTGCCATTTAATAAAGTTTGTTCTTTTATTTTTCCATTCAGACGTGTACAAGCTGCAGGATGAAGTGTTAGGAGAGGGAGCCTATGCAAAAGTGCAAACCTGCATCAGCCAAATCACCCAGAAGGAATATGCTGTGAAGGTAAGACACATTTCCTGCCTCTTTCCTGAAGTCTGGCTTGGGATCAAAATTCTCCAAGACGAGATCTGTTGTTGCTTACAAGCGGAAGGGTGTTTTATGTCAACAGAGGTGCATCCTGTCTGAGGAGTGTAAATTAAAATGTGGCGCTCCTGTGGTGTTCTGAACGAATGTAACCTTTTGCACTTGGGCTGCTTCTAGGAACTTATAAAACATTGTTACTGGAAACTGGGCCGTGGTCCTCACATGACTGCAGTTTGTTATTATGTTTGGTTTGAGCATGTTGCATTAAAAAAAAATTAAAAAAAATCTGCAGGGCCTGAGCCCTGATGTTTGTGATTCTTAAAAGCAGGAACATAAAGTTAAAGACTTCACGTGGTCGTTTTTGTTTTTCTTTAGGATATTTGTGTCCTCTTGGTCTTATAGTTCCACGTGTTCCTAGATGGTGGCCACGAGTGTGCTCGTATCTCGAAAGTTAAATATTACCTGAGATTAAAAGAATTTGATAGCCAATCACCTGATCTTTATTGTACCCTTGTTGTGTATTTGTTCAGCAATGAGGATGTTGATGCTAAGCTATGAACTGGTTGTGCTGTTGCTGCACAGTCATTCAGTGCTGGCTCAGCAGAGAAACTCTCCCACTCTGTTGTTTTTGTTATATCATCCATTAAGACAGCCAATCGGAGGCTTGCATCCTCCTCTATACTTTGCTTCCATTGGCAGTTCTGGCCAAACCAGTGGAGGAAGAGGAGGGGGCTGGCCTAAGGTTGCATCCTGAAATGTTTATCCACGTTCTGATCATGAGCTGTATAAGGTGTAAGGTGTGGCTTAAAGAATAAACGTTATATGCCGGAGGCGTAACGCCTCGTGTTTTTTTTTTTGAGGGAGTGCATTATTTTTATTAAACACACTTCAAGGAAGTGGAGTGTTGAGAAATCCTGTGGGTGTTTTGATTTTCAGAGGCACATGTATGCGGGCACAGAACGTGCTCGAAAAGCGCTTCTTTTATCTTCCGTTTAACTCTTCCTGTTTAACTGGGACACAATATATTTATTTATGGCTTCCGTATATGATAAAATAACTTCTCCATAAGACTTTAACATAAGACTTTTATCCCCAGCCTGCTTTTTAGCAAGGATAAAGATAGAGTGATGAACTTCCTGATTTGCAGAGACATTTGACTGTACACCGCAGACACGCCACACGCTGGCTTCTGTAACATTGTTTATCTACAGCACTTTGTTGTCCCGGGGAGGTTGTGGCTTGTTCTCTACAATAGGGCTGTTTTGGGTGGGAAGGGGTGCTGGAAATTGAGACCAGATGCTGTGGTCACCCCACCCCCTCCCTGTGGTTGGGGCATGGGGGGGGGTAGGTATCAGAGTCTGAACAAAAGAACTGTGCGAAAACAACCCTCTAGCCAGCCTTCCTGAACTCCCCCCTCCCTCCTCTTTCAGTCATGCATATATTCTGTGATTGCAGTCCTGGGCGTTATGTTTACAAGCCTGGCTTCGTTTTACAGACTCCATCTGGCTCCATTAGGGTCCCTGTCCTAAGCTGCTATGGTGAGGATTTATTGTGCTGTCCATCTCCCAAGGCCTGTAAAACATAAACCACCTCCATGCCCTAAACTTTACTAATGTCTACTGCAACCTGCTTTTATTATCTTGTGACTTTTTATAACTCTGGAAGGGGGAAAACCAACAAGGAAAGTTTGAGGATTTCGGTCACCACATCTATGATCCAGTGCTCGAGTTAGTTAGTATGTGTTTTTTTTTTTTTTTTTTTTGTGGCTTCTGTTTGGAGGTTGCTGACTCAGGCGTGCTGTGGTTTGTTAGGGAATGCAGAGTTGGCTTCAACACTAGGCTCTAATCCAGGGCCTATATTGTGCGCTGCTTCGCTCTCACAAGCACCGCTAATCCAGTCACGTCCAGCCCACACCACATGGCGAGGGGGGGCCTGGGAGAGAGACCCGATTTACCGTCAACAGTCAATTTTGCCTCTCCATAACCTCCAGACTAAATTTAGCTTGTGCTGATGTTGATCTGCTTTTATTGTCGATGGAACTTGACATGAGTGAACTCTGAGGTGTTTGTGTTTGCAATGTCATGGGGCTCTTTAGGCTGGATTATGGGTTAGAGTATATTTAGATACAGGGCGCCATTTGCAGCTGTTGCAGAGACGACACTTCCAAATGGTTGTTGTGTGGACAAAAGGGAAAACTACAAAAAACTAGACTTTCTGGTGTCCGCACTCTTTTGGTGTCGAAAGACGTGTTGGTCTTTGATCCCACCGTAACGTCCTCTTTCTTTCTCTATTTGTAGATCATAGAGAAGAGGCCAGGACACAGCCGAAGTCGTGTGTTCAGAGAAGTGGAAATGCTGTATCAATGCCAGGGCCACAGGTAATGTACTCCCTTTGCAAATGACAACCGCCTAATGCCCTGGCTTAGCCTCAGTTAACCAGGCTTTGGACTTTTGCATAAAATATTCTGATGATTAAAGGTATTATGCAGTAGGATTAGAGCAATTCTGAACTGCTTGCAATTCAAGAACTAGAGCATGATGGAATTTCAAAGCACCAGTCTTCACAAAACCTTTGTTATTCAAAGCCATGATTTGCACATAGTCTGATCGATGTAAAATGTCCCTATGAAATCAGTTTGTAAGTAGTGTAGCAGGTGGCTGCTTGAGTATGACCTTCATCCAGACCCTATACCTTAAAGAAAGAGGAGTTGTGTAATGGTATAGGCAGCTGCTCTACAACTATGCCTTGAGAAACCAGGCTTATTGTGTGCATGAATGATGTGTCTGCTCAGGCTGTGTATTGTCTCTGAAATCAAACCCCCCTCATTCTGCCTCTCTGCAGAAACATTCTGGAGCTTGTAGAGTTTTTCGAAGAGGAGGATAAGTTTTACCTGGTGTTTGAGAAACTGAGGGGAGGTAAGAGGATCCCACGAGCATTCTCTGACTCTACACAAGCGTTCATTTTTACTCAGATGTCGCAGTGAAAAGAAAATGGCTTTGCTGGTGCCAAAAAGTAATAGTGAGCAAGTCGTATCTCTGAAATTGTGACGAGCTCATGCTCCTAGAACTCCACATTGAGGTTTTGATAAATCTGGTTATCTAGAACTAATTTGAAGCTTAATATAAACTGAACTTGCATGGAATATAATGACCTCTACACTGTTAATGGGTTTCGTTTTCTGTGTGCGCCTTTTTTTTTTTTTGCTTCTCCAGGCTCCGTGTTGACCCACATTCACAAGCGGAGACACTTCAGCGAACAGGAAGCTAGCATTGTGGTGCAGGACATCGCAAGCGCTCTGGACTTTTTGCACAACAAAGGTGAGCGAGTTTGTGTGTTTTAGATGACCGATAAACCGAGAACTTAATTACAGAATGAGATCACAGACTATACTTGGATTAAGACCACAGGGTTTCTGGAGTTCTTACTTTCTCGATTTCTGCAAAATCACCCTCCTTACTGGGAATAGTCCATTTAGGAATTCTACATGAAGACTGGCATTGGAGGAGAGGTTGCTGGGCACCAGAGAAGGGGATAACAAAACCCAATCGTATTTCGGTCGTATTACTTCTTGGAAAGATGATGTTCTGAGAAACTTAGTAAGAAACCAGGGGTCTCATGTCTTGTCTTCACCTAGAGGACATTCGGATGATGGGCTGATTGTCTATTTATAGCTGCTCTTGGCAACAGACTGTGTTGGAAACATACTTTTACTCTGTGGCTCTCGGTGCCCTCTGCTACCCCACACAATCTCTTCTCATCCTCAAAAACCCTGGAGAACTAATCCTAATGTATGACCTCTCTCTCTCTCTGTGTGTGTGTGTGTGTGTGTGTGTGTGTGTGTGTCCTGTAGGAATGGCCCACAGAGACCTTAAGCCTGAAAACATCTTATGCGAACATGAGGACAGGGTGAGTCTGTGGTGTTTTAAAAAAAATTTTTTTATTATTCTTGTCCTTTGCACGTCTTTCATAATAACAGAATCAAAGTTCACAGACTTTCCGTTAAGAGAGTGTGATTAATCATAAACCCACCAATTGCACGGCCGATAGCTCATGCAGTCACTCTCGGGCACTGTTCTCGGAACGGGATGCTAAAACACAATTTTTTATTTTATTTTTTAATTTTTCTCATAGATTTCCCCTGTAAAGATTTGTGATTTTGACCTGGGCAGTGGAATCAAGCTGAACAGTGACAGTTCTCCCATCTCCACTCCAGAGCTCCTCACACCGGTAGGTGAAATGTGTGTGTGAGTGAGTCACATTCACAATCCTTCAATTATAAATTTGACACTGTGACTATAAATACAAGCAAGAGAATATTCTTAGCCCCACTGGCAGAGCATAAATTATTAGGACGGTTATGAGTAGTTAAGGCCTCCATGCCTGCTTTGTTGCTCTTGCATAGATAAGACGGGCGTTTTTACAATGCCATTCTTATCGTAAATCCCCTCCCGCCACGCTATTGGATGAGCCTGGGTGGTGTCGGCTGTACGGGGTGCTCGTATTGGTAGGCGAGCCTATCGGTGAGGTCAAGGACCGGATTTATGGCTGGATGGGAAGTTTTTGAAACCAAGAGTGCACTGAGTGAGACAAACATTAAGGCTGGGCTGTGATGCACAAGTTATCAGTTACAGGAGAGGGATTGGCGTTGTCTCTGTCTATTTTTCTTTCTTTTATCCTTCTGCTTCATTCTTGCTTCGTCAGCTAATGGACAGCGAGTCATGAATACAGCGTTATGTTGTTGAACTTTTTGCAAGTTTAGTTTCTATGTGCATGTGCTGAAATGGTCGTGACCTCCTACATGGGTGAGAGTGAATGAAATAAGACGGATGACGACAGGTGATGGAGAGACAGTGGGTGGTGTGTAGTGAAATGTTTGCCCAGGAGCTTTTGGTGTAACCCGAGTTGGACTAGGCCTCTGCATTGCTTTGGAAAGCTCCAGACTATTTGGAGATAGAATAGCAAACGGGCGGAGAGTGTCGCACGTTTTAACCTGTGCAGCACTGGAGCATTTCCCATTCTACAGACTCGTCCATTGTGGTTCCCATCAGAAAGAGATTTGATTACTGCAAGCTGCAGGTCTCACAATGGAGACTTGTGCCTCCTTAAATGAAGGCAGCACACCAGGCTTTTAACTCTTCGGCTTTAAAAATCAGTGTTTGTTTTGCTTCCTTTTTGTGGATTTGTTTATATGTTTAAGCCAATGCCGAAATGTTAGAATTTGGACAAGGCCGTGATTTATCATTCTCGGGATGGGAATCTGCTCGGGCCCCAAATTCCAGGAACATGTTGTGCAAATCTCAAGGCCCAAAGCACAAGAAGTGACGAATATGATTATTATTATTATTGGGTTTTTTTTTAGTCATGTTCTTGGAAGCGGGTTAATTGGAAGTCTGTTTCACTTTTTGTCCCTCGTGCCTCGGCCTGTCCCTTTGCTCTTTACCAGAGAAGCAAAACAAAGAAACGGCAGAGAGTGGTTGGGCGTTATGGGAAGTCCCTTCCCCCTCCGTTTATCGAGCATAGCAACTGGGTTGTGATTGGCTGGTGAAGAGGGAGGGCAAGCTGTGGGAGGCGTGTGTAGGAGGGGCCTGTGCCAAACTGTGGGACATGCGCTCTGCTTGTTTTGCTTTGCCTGTATGACGACTATCTAAACGGATTCTTTATTTCTGTCTCTTCCTCTCTACACAACCATATGCCAATGTTTAGTAGCTGTGGTTTTTTTGGTTTAGCCTATGCAGGCTCTGTGCACTTCCTGTAACGGCGCGTGAGGTTCAGGGAACGGGTTTGATTTCTGAGAAATGTCTGTGTCGGTCTCTTGGTGCTGAGCTGTGTGCCACTACAAATTGTGCCTTTAACAAACTCTGTCTCAACACAAACACACACAGGGGAATTTTAAACTCTGCTTACGTGTAACCTGCTAGAGCCTGGAAGGCTGATGCAAAGCTCAGCCACAAACTGAAACACACTGCCAGCTGAGAAGCCACTTCCTTGTCACATGGCCAGGAAAACCCCAAGTTTGGTTTGCCAACAAGTCTACATCTGTCGGCTCTCTATCTCTCCCATGCGGCGTAATTACCCGGCACCAGAGGGGGGGAGCGCCTGATGCAAAGCTTTGCTAGTTTTGCACCATCGGCAGCTGAAGTACATGCTAAAAGTGAAAATCTGCAGTGCAGGTTATTCTCCACTCTGCCTCCCCTTCTACCCTCTTCTTCTGCTAGCAGAGATGGCTTCCGTATCTCCTGCCCTGTAGACACAACCACCAAGAAACATGGTTTTGTTAATTACTTCCCTGAAGCTTGTGGAATCTTCTATCTGCTCAGGATGGTTAACGGCACTGTTTACGCCGTCCGCTGGAGCAGTTCAGGGCCCTTCTTTTTTTTTTTCTTTCTTTGAACCCTGTTAGAGGGGCTATAAAGAGTTGACCTGAATGCGGCGGTGTTGAGCGAGGGCGAGCAGGCAGGCGGCAGAGGAGGAGGGGGCGATTCAGAACAGCCGAGCTTTTGTCTGCAGCTCCCGGATTCCTGCACTGCGAAAGTGCGTTGCATAAAGACTCAGTGGGGCGGAGCAGCACAACAGCTGCGTTCAGGAGGGACAAAAGAAGCCTGCTGCCTGCGCAAACACGCCAGAAGGGAGAGCGAGGAAAAGAACGTCATCCTTAAAAACAAAACAAAACGCAGCACACGCATACCTTTTGCCATACCTACTGTGATCACTGTAGCATACGGCCTGTACTGGCATTGTCTGCAGTGGTATACTATTTTAATAGATCTGTATGAAACAAGAAAGGACGTCTAGGTTACAACACTCATAAACCAGCGATAACTATTAAGCTAATGAACTACTTTAAAAGCTGACCGGACTTTAACCTAGAAATTCTCTTGGATTACCGGTTTATGGCTGCTTAATGCTGTTTAACAATGAAAAATGTTGGTAGAGGGAAATCTAGGGAATTGACCTGAAAGCTTTGCAGCTTGACGGGAATTATCTTTGTTCTCATGGTCTGCTGAACTCGTTTTAGAGCTTTGGGTTTGGACTGTGCTTGTTTTTGTATAATGCGTGTCTGTGTGTAGTTGCGTATGTGTTTTGTTTATGCGACGTGGGTGTGTTGGTGTTTCACAAGAGGCGTTAAGCGATGGTTTTCTGGGGCACTCGATCCTCTTTTCTCTTCCTGGGCATTCGGCCTAGTTTCAAAGCGGAGGCGTTCTGCAGAGACCAAAAGTGCTAACATTCAGCTGAGCTTTCAAAACCTTCCATGACTCACCCAACTGTGCATCAGTCATGTAACGGCCCTTTCTGCACTTTTATCAGCTTAGTTTCTGTACACAACGTACACGCAGAGGTGTAGTCAGACGCCTACTTTCAGAAGTAATGAACTTGAAGATCATCGTCGTCTTTAAAGAAAAAGCATGTTTTTATTTATAAAGAGAGAAGCTATACAATTATATGAACTCCCTACATAACCCTGAACCTGTATGACTAATAATGTATTTATTTGTCTATATGGGGTGATCTCACACATGCGGCTTATAGAATCGAATGCTACTTTGTCACATATACAAGTACAGTACATTGAAATTCATTCTTCGCTTATCCCAGCACGTTGGTAAGCTGGGGTCAGAGCGCAGGGTCAGCCATGATACAGCGCCCCTGGAGCAGGGAGGGTTA
>JAOUQW010000029.1:11356550-11370697 GCA_028565825.1 Olivaichthys viedmensis | reverse complement strand
GGAGACGAACAGAAGAGAGATTGATACCACAGTGGATCAAAACAACAGTGAAACATGCTGCTGGATTTTACATGTGCGCAACACTTTTGGATCCCACTGCATATTTCGTACCTTATATTATGGAGCTGTTAGCTAGCTAGCTATTTATGCTTAATAAACTCTAGCTAACTTTAGTAAACATTTGCCCAATTTTCTAATGATGAGAATTTTTCTTTTAAAGTCATTTCCAAGTTGAATTTCACGTGAATGACAGCTGGGTGATGCCATGTGAGCTACAGTATGTCTAAGCAACTTGGGTAGCCATGTGGGGGATTTTCCCAAGGGGGACCGCCACCACGGGCACCACACTGAGCACACATGCCTCTTTACTAGACCGTTAATCTATAACAGCAATAAAGTTGCCGTGTGTTATTTTAACCTATCCTCTCTTGTTCTGTATATTGTGTGTGTAGTCTGCGTGGGAGGACGTGGAGCAGCGTTACATATGCCTGGCCGAGGTCCGCAGCAGAGCTCAGCGGCTGCACACTGATCTCGGCGCTCTCATGAAGGAGGTTCAGCTAAGAATTGTGGGACAGGATGATCACGCTGATCCCATCGCCAGGTGAGCTCACTCTCTTCACTCAAAAATGCTGATAAATGCCGACGATGTTGGTGGTAAAAGAATAATAGCAGCAGATAGCATTCCAATACTGTCCTTAATGTGCCCTTGTTGATCTCCCACCATGACCATGAGTGGTGTGTATCAGCTCTGTCACACCGGTGGTCTGGGGACGAGTGTGTGGTGTGGTTGGCCTTGGTAGCAAGAACACTGTATTAGTACAAATCCGTTCAACTAAAGTCAGCTGTCAAGTACAGGTGAAGCACTTGGTTATGTAAAATCCAATTTAACCACAGTAAATAATTTTTTGAAACATTAAAGGTGATGTTTGTAATTTTTAAAAGTGTTTCTACCCCTGTAATTATTGTAGAATTTCAGAGATGCCTTAGAACAAGGGTGTCAAACTCAACTTGTGCCTGGGCCACATCAGTATTTTATGTGAGTCATTGAAGGGCCATATCCTGAGGCTATTAAGTTTTAAACATTATTATTATAAGTGCATCTTATTTGCATTCTCTAATCTGATTATGGTCGTGAGTCAGTTTACCATATTTCTTTTTTGTTTCATAATTATGCCAAAACAAAATTGTATTCATTCACACGTCCTCAGTCTCCCTCCTCGCTGTAGGTTGCTACACTGGCTGATGCATTTCGGCGTTTGACACCTGCGCCTTAGAAATAATTATTTATTTGCAATCTTTTTTTCAATGCAGTGGAAAAATAAACTCACTAGTTTATTCTCTTCTGGTTTCTTTTTTTATTTTAGCCTGGAAATTGGCTCCGCCCCTTGTCTTTTTAAAAAGGCAACCCACGAGGCATGTGTAGTTTCAGCATAGGGGGTAGGGTCTGTAAAACTAAATATGGATTCTCATGTGTGGCTGTAGTCCTTGCCTTGTTGTGCTGTGTGTCTCAGGAGTGTGTTTGAGCTGGAGGTGCAGGCGGTGAGACAGGCTGCAGTGAGGGACAGCGTGCGGGAGCAATGTGCTCAGCTCCAGCTGCAGAACCGAGAGAAACGCGAGGCCCTGCGCAGCCTCCACACACAGTGGCAAAGCATCATGGACTTCAGGCAACTCGTGGTATGCGACAGTGACCATATTAGTCAGGACGTTGGAGCAGGGTGAACACAATGTTCCAGTTTTATATCACCTTACAGTATTCTTAGATTAGACTGTACTTATCTAGACCCTGTATTTTTGTAAGAACAACCGCCAAGTCTCAGGACTCAGGACTTGCAGGGCGGAGCTAAAAACGTGCTCTTTGTGACATAGTTTTAGAGTCAGGCATGTTCGATTTGGGCTGCAGCTAAAGTCTGCTAAAGCGGCCATGCCATTATTTATTAGCGTCATGGTTATGATATTGACTATGCCAATTTGACATTTTGAAACCTTTGAATGTGGTGTTCTGGGAAAACCTGACCCATTTAAAAGATATCGAAATGCCATGTTGCTATAGTTAATGGTTATGGTTAAAAAAATCAACTCTGACTCCAGGAGAACCTTTTTAGAATTTTCTTATAGATGAAAAAAGAAAAGAAAAAAATCATGTGACTGGTTTTCCTCGGCTGCCACACACATCCTGTATGCCGTCATGAAGTGTTGCTATGATAGCTTGACAAAAGGTGTGTGTGTGTGTGTGTGTGTGTGACGTAGGATATTAGGCAGGAACAGATACGGAGTCTGATCAAAGGGAACTCCACCATCAAGACGGAGCTGACGAATGTTCATTCTGCGGTACGAGTGCCTGCATCATCTCCCTCTCTTTACGTAAACGTTTTTACGCTTAAACAGGAGAATAGATTGCATTTGTGTATTATAAATGTCCCTGCTTTTAAGTGCGTCGTCTTTTCCGACCACAGTTGAGGCAGTTTGTGCAGGAGAAGCTCAGTCCACAGTTTGGGGGTGTGATCCGGGCTGCTAACGGACTCCGTAACTCCGTGTCTCAGGAGGCCAAGCAGTTTAACGCTGTGTCTGTCGCTGCTCTGGACCGCAGGATTGTGGACGGGTAAACATCACACAGCCAGTTAACATCTTATACACACCTGTTATCTGTATTGGTCAATACATTTTCCTTCACACTGTTGCTTGGGCATTAAACTCCACGAGTACGATGTAATGTGGGGTGCATTTAATGCAGTCATGTAATGAAGCCTGACATTATCGGTATTTGGATAAATAAAGTTAGAACGTCACACGTGAAGTTCTGCAGACTTACTTTTCTCCTGTATGCTGTAGTGAGAGGGTACCAGTGGATCAGCTCTCCCTGTATCGCGTAAACTCTCCAGCCCTGCAGGCCGTCCGTCAGAGCCTCTGCACACCCATGTACATGGTGAGCTTCACACACACGCACTCTGAGGTTTGAGATTGCGTTGTGCAGTAGTGTAGTCTGTATTCAGAACAGACTTTATTTAACCGTTAGAACCCGATAAATGCCATTTAAAGGCTTTTTGCGCACTGTTTTCCTCTGTTGCATAACCTTAGACATATTTGGATCGTCAGGGTTTACGTATTTTCTTTTTTATTCCTGCTAAATCAGTTGCTTTTCTACTCCATCCATGTTTTCTGCTTCATTACGCCGTTGTTGAGTTGAGTTTCCCCCAAAAGAAAAACCAATAA
Organism: Olivaichthys viedmensis; assembly: GCA_028565825.1. NCBI lineage: Eukaryota > Metazoa > Chordata > Actinopteri > Siluriformes > Diplomystidae > Olivaichthys > Olivaichthys viedmensis. Next base: position 11,367,487 of record JAOUQW010000029.1, on the reverse strand, counting down.
ACACAAGTGTTAAGCACGTGCCCTGAAATTAAAGGTGCTGTTCAATAAAATTAAGTACTTTTTGCCTCAAATCATCTCTTTAACCTGATGTTTTTAAAAGTTTCCTGGAATCTAAATCCAGGATTGCTTTCTAATGAGGTTAAAGGTTGGTCTTGTCAATATGCAGTACAAAAAATTAATAATTAGTGACTGTCCAACATCTACATACTTAACCGGAATAACTTGCAATGCAAAGTGGGCGGGGCTAATCTTTGATCACGTTGGACACCCTCACCAATCACAAGGCTGATGTCGCCTTTATCGAAACTATGCGTTCCTGCACGAACACGCTCTCCGAGTCTGCTAGTCTCTACGAGCCAGCGAAAAACTGACCTAGCGAGCGTGTCGTCCTGCGCAATCCTGGTTCTGCGCCCGCTGTGTTTTAGTTCTGCTCGAGTGATGTAGCAGGCTGCGTCTCGGACAGAAGGATGTCAATCAAGCGTGCGCATTATAATGTTCGGTTACGCCCAGGCAGTTCTCTTGTTGGTGTGATCAGTGATTTAAACTTTGCTCAATGTTTAATACAACACTGACCTTTTTTCTGTATCTATGGGTATCTGTTTATTTATTGTTTTACTTTTCCTGTCTGCGTGCTCCAGGCTCCGGAGTTGTTGTGCTCTGAGACGGCGTCTCGGAGGCTGCAGCTGCGTTTCCTTCGTCGGCTTCTGCAGCTGCACTCGGACGCTCTGGCAGACGTGCAGAGACGAACAGCACAACTGCCCGCTCCTAGTCAGCAGGGTACAATGCAAACACTCTGCCCACACACCTCCCTGCTTTATATACAGAACAGTGAACTGCACTCGTTTCCAAAGAGTCAAGTTGTACTTGTGAAATGTGTCAAAGGCCGCTCTCTGATGGAAGACTCACTTTCCAGTAGAAGATGGAGAGGTGCATTTTGGTTTATTTTAACAACTCAAATACTCGACAGACAAAACGAGCGAGTCCTTTAATTACCTGGGGCTGATCTCGACTTTATAAAGCCTATTGAGTCTTTGGCTGTTATCTGTGTAACAGCCTGTGTTGTCTCTCTCGCGTCTTGCTCTTTCGCTTGACATGTCGTGTTTAAATACGAGGCGATGGAGCGCTGTAGTAGTGGAATTCATAGTACGTTGAATCGGTAACCGGCAACTCGCGGAAAGTGGCTTTACGCACACGAAGCTGATTTCTTTGCGCTAATGAACTTTATTTGATCGTATATAGTGGTAAAGCATGTTTATAGTTATCGGACGGTCCAAATCAGACAACTTGCACAATATATTTGTTCCCGCTCAATGAATGAAGGACGGTTGTGAATTGAAAAGATTAAACTGCACAATAAAAAAATAAAGATTTGGCCTCCATTTCTGGAAGGATTCATTTAGTTGTTTGGTGCTGGCGTTTTACACGACACTCAATACCGAAGCGTACTACTTCTGGGTTCTGCACACCACATTCAGGGGAAAAAACGTCAACATATTGAAAACTATGAAAGCGAAGGAAGGAAAAAAAAAAAAAAACAGCCTTAAGGGCAGTCGTAACCCACGGCCGGATGTGTAACAGTTTAGTAACAAGTTTTGTTTTATAAAATCTCTGCTGGTTTCTTATTTATACAGTAAACGTCTCACCCCTAAGGCCGGAGAGTTTTTCTCTCGTCCTACCGATCGGCACGTTGCTTCACTATTTTGCCATCGCTGTTTACGCTGGTATTGCACCACACGTATGCGCCGCGTAAATTTTTTTTGGGACGTGCACAATCGACGTGCCGAATGAACGCAGGATATGTACAGCCGCCATTTTAAGGGTCCGTATACTTGGCTAACAGCAAGTATAACCCCGGCCTAAAACTACATTTACAAGGCATGATTTTCTGCCTTCTCTCACTAGTGTCGGTTAGATGAGCACAAAGATGTTTTGATGGAGTGTGAATTAAATAAGCCACGCCCCCAGTACATGTAGACATCACGTCAAAGGCCGACCCACAAGGTTTTTTTTGTTAAATACACTAGTAATGGAACATTTCTTTTCTTTTGTTTCAGGTCAGAAATTATCAAAATAAGAGACAATACAGTTTTTGTTAAGTTTTTCATGAATCACTGGAGTTGCTCTTTAAATCGTGTGTGTGTGTGTTACAGCTCTGCTGCAGCGTGTAAAAGCGGAAGATGCAGAGTTGCTGCAGTCTCTGTTGCCTCGTGTACAGGAGGTCACACAGAGGTGCTCTAAAGGCCTGGCCTACGCGAGCCAAGTCAACACGGCCATCGCACACTGGTGAGGAAACTTCTTTTAAACCAACATCTCACTATGACACATGCTCCATCATAATGTTTTTCCATCATAAAGATCTGATCATGTAAAGGGAATTTCATCTACATACATACTTCTGAGCAAAGATTAAAGACTTTTTATTTATTTATTTATATATTTATTTATAGATGAATAATCAAGACCGTACCCATGATTGATTTTTAATTCTTTTCTTTCTTAAATTTCACAGATCGCATGGCATCAATTGCTTAATTTTATAAGTCACTTCTGTATGCAAAATGGGAGATAATTCGTACATCGTTTTATTTCATTTGTATTTACATATTTTAATTACAGATTCTTTACTTTTTGCTTGACACTGCTCAACAGTGGGGTGAAGCCTGCTTGCTCATCTACCAAAACAATTCAGTCACTTGCGTTTGAATGCCTTCTCTCTGCTCCGCAAACCACAGCATGCCTTTTCCCACTATTGGGAAACTTCAAACGGGAAGTAACAGAAGCAGATTGCTTTCAGGCACTGAAGCAAAGTTCAAGACTCCTTAAGAATGGCTTTGCTAATCGCTTTAATCATCACATGAGTTAATCGACGTGAACGGTCAATGTGTCGCAAGACCTCAGCTCAGAGTACACACTGTTATTTCAATATGCGTAATACTTGAGGTGTAGTTTAGATGTTAATGTCGTTAACAGCCAATGAAAATTAGGTGAGTTTTAATGCCCTTGTGGTTTCCATACATTTTAAGCATTTGTGTGTGAATTATCCCTTTAATGATGCGATGTGTGTGTGTAGGTGGGAGCAGCCGGGTCAGTTTGCTCTGCCAGAGATGCAGCAAGAGGGACTGACTTTCCAGCAGTGGCTGCAGAGATGGAAATTAGCTTCGAGGGGACTTAACTTGAGCTAAATCACAGGAAATGTTAATTTGTAACCTGTAGTTCTTAATAATGGTTAATTATGTTCTGCTTTCTGAAAACATTCACTTTTAAATCACATTAAGGAAGCAGATTCTAATTTTTAGCGTTCCCTGAATGCAAATATTAAAGTCCCCCCCCAACATACCACACCCCCTCTGTTGAAACTACATATTGCCTTATGAATTGGCTTTTTAGGGGAGAAAGGGGTGGAGCTGAGCAGCTCAGCCCCACCTCCAGCTCGAACAAATTTCCACACTGGAAAAATGCAAAGTAGCCCTACATGGCAATATTGTGAATCAGTTTTGCCAAGGCATCTTTTGTAAGCATAGTTCTACACCTGCTTTAAACATTACAAAGTGTAAAAATCCAAACTCTTAATATTAAAAAATAAAAACCTCACAGCAGCATTGCTCTTTCGGGGTGTTTTTGTATTTTGGGATTTTTAAAAATTCAAAAATCTTTTAAACTGACATTTGTTGCCGTATAGAGTCATGATTCTTTTTCTTTTTACACCAATGAATTAGCTACGCAAACTTTTTGTAAATTTCAAAAAGTAATTTTGAAACTGTTCCCATTTCCTCCCTTACACACCCTTTTTGAATAACATGGTTCCAGTATGAGCTGACTTTAAGGCTTGCATCATCTTACTTGGATCATTAGAGACACTTCATGGTAACGTAAAAAAAACATGAACTAAACTGTACAACGAACATAAAACTGAAATCACAATCGCGACGACACTGAAATTAGAACGATGGCAGTGCAACAGCACATCCGAAAGTCCAAAACTGTACAAACGAAGAAAGATTTACACCGTCCACCACGAGAGGGGAAAAAAAAACAATGCTTTTGTCCATGAGCGTCCGTAAGAAAGCGTGTGTGACGGGATCCTTTAAACTCAGCCAGGCCCTTTACCGTATTCTGGTGAACAGGTTTAAAACGGACACCGACTCCTGAAAGCAGAGAGAGTCAGTCGGATTTTGCAGTGCTGCAAACATGAAAGGGTCCTAATGGGAAAAGTTTTTTCTGTTATTGATGTAATTATTACCTTTGTTGATCGCGTTTTGCTAAACACATTCCAGAAACGTAGTGTCTCGTCCCCCGCTCCTGTCACGATGGCCTCTCCATCGGGAGACATTGCCTACAAAGGGAGTGAGAAAAGTCCAGTTGCAGCTCTTTTTTATTTTATAGGAGAGCGAGAAACGGAAACGGCCAATGAGAGCGGAAAGCTTTCACGTCATTTGCATAATGAACTAAATTCTTAAAGCAATGGTTTAGTAGAAATGTACACAGCCCTTATTCCAAATGTAATCTATCAGCCAAGACATGTCTGGTGTCTGCTTCTTTTAGCTTTGCAGTGAAGCTACAAGGCTAATGTAGCTAACACGTAAAGGAAGCACAAAGCCTCCAAATTAGCATTGGTGCAAAACACCATTTCTACATAATCACAGCAGAATATGTCCATATGTAATAAATCATTGGTAAAAAAAAAAGAGATGACGACACTCACCAGATAGAGCACTCTGTAGGAGTGACCGGTCAGTTTGGCTATCTGAGTAAGAGATGGGTACTTCCACACTAGGATCTGGTTCTGTGAGTAACCATGTGTGCTAACCTGCAGACGATCACACAGAGCAGCCAGGTCACAAAAAGGTCACCATCACGTTCTACATAACATGCATACGGTTTAATATAAAGGGACTGACTGCGGATTTGCATCATTTACATCTTATTTATTAGTCAAGGAATGAGGCTCAGTTATGAAAGCTGCCAGAAATGCATTACTGCAAATAATTTGACGAAGTGGTTCATTTGTACTTCTATTAAGATTGGACAACAGCTCAAGCGTTTGAAAAGCCACATTCATAACGTTCACCAACCAACGTTAGTGAGGGACTCGTACAATTCAACTGTTTCACTCAGAGATCTAGGACCCTGTTTACACCTGGTGACAGGGATTATATCCAATTATCGCTCAAACTACTTCAGGAGGTCTGAGACGCATTTTAGCCACGTTATACAAGTTTAAATGCTCCCGTCTCTCTCCAGCGCCACAACCGAAACCCCTCCTAACGTGAGACGCACGGCTCCATGAATGTTCAAGTTGGCGCCTTTAAAAACGGCACAAAATAAAACAACTGTTTTTGATTCGGCCACCATCTTATTCATAAAATAACTAAAAAGCAGGAACACAGGAAGTTGGTGTTGGTGTAATGAGCTGATTTGCATATTAACGTGTAATCCACCAATCACATTTCAGTCTGGCTAACCGGAGACGCGTTTGACTACAAGTGTAAACGCATGTGGTTCGAATCTAATCCGGATCCGATCCAGATACGAGACGCATGAAACGAGCAGGTGGAAACGTGGGGTCCATGTAGATAAATACAAATCACTGGCCTATGGATTGTGTGCGTGTGTGTGTGGCTCTTACCAGTTCGTTGGTATGTTTGGACCAGGCCAGGTTGCAGACTTGAGAGCCGGTGTCGATGCACTGCAGCGGCTGTGCCGTGAGCGTGTTCCAGAAGCGGATGCAGCGGTCGGCTGTTCCTCCTCCGGACGCCAGCAGGCCATGCTGGTGAGGAGACCAAGCGATGGCCTTCACGGCTGCTAAATGCTCGGTGTACTGCTGAACAGGCGCCACGCTGGAATGGTTCCACACCAGCAGCTAACAGGTGAAAAGAACACACCAAGAGAGAGTTCAGAGACACGGGGCGTCATTCTCGACAACGTGCCAGCACCTGCTGAGATTGTTACCTTGTTGTCGTTTCCTCCGGAGGCGAGCAGCTGGTGGTCGGTGCTCCATTTAAGGCCGCACACTTCCTGCCTGTGGCCCTGCAGCCTGCGTTCAGACTGCAGCGGCGGTGTCCTGATATCTCTCTGCAGGATCATACGGTCCCGACTGCCTGACGAGAGCTGATCTGCGTTCCACGCCAACGCACCTGAGAGGGAGGAGAGAACCGAAGAACACACACACACTGCTGTGACACCGTCACAAGAGGGGCTGTCAAATTCCTTTAGCATTGTGAGCGTCTTACCGACTCGGGCCGTGTGTCCCTCTAGTGTAAACAGTTTCTTGCCGGCTGCTGCATCCCAAATCTGTACAAATCCTTTATGTGTTCCCACTGCCACATGATTTCCCTGGAGCAGAAAGATCCAGTCAGACATCCACAGACAAATTAAAAATGGCAGTGTCTAAATTAGACCATAAATGAGACATTAAAAGCAGTTCTGCTCACTCTTTCTGACCAGCCAACCGACGTCACCGAGTCTCCCTCTACAGACAGGTCACACAGTCGCGTTACCTGCACAAACAGCAGCGTTTAGGGCTCCAAACACAGAACAAACACATGAATGCTATATTTGTAAGCAACAAATAATACAACAAAATTATTTATGTATGTATTTAAAAGAGGATTTCCACCCAGCGAGCGTTCTCTGCGTTCTTCCTTCCATATAAATCAAAAGCATGAAGGCTTTACCCCTTCATCACACAAGTGACCATTTTCTGGTGGAAATCGCTAATATTCAATTCAATTCAATTTTATTTGTATAGCGCTTTTAACAATAGACATCATCACAAAGCAGCTTTACAGAAACCCGGATGTAGATCTAGATCCCTAATGAGCAAGTCAGAGGCGACGGTGGCGAGGAAAAACTCCCTGAGACGACACGAGGAAGAAACCTTGAGTGGAACCAGACCCAAAAGGGAACCAGTCCTCTTCTGGGGGATCCCACCCGATAGTGGGGTTATGAATCATTACAGTAGACAAACAGCACTAATGTGTTGAAAGGATGAGCATATTGCAAGTAAAAGTCCTGGGAAGAGCACAAGACAGTCTTTATGATTACAGCTGCAGTTAGTAGGAGGTGCAATGGATAATTAAGCATTATTAAGCAAATCACAGGAAGGGCACAGCAAGTAGTCGGTGCATACTTGGCTCGTGCAGGCGCTCCACAGGTAGACGCAGGTGCCCAGTCCAACGCTGAGCACGTTTAAGGACGACCAGTCCACCAGGTTGAGGTAGAAATCGTCTTGCAGCTCTGGCGCGTCAAGCACTTTGAATGGGATCTTGGAGATTTTGCGAGTTGGCTTTCTTGGTGAGCGGAGCAGCTTTTGACTAGAAAAACAGATTTAAAAAAAAGAAAAGAAGACCAGACCATTTGATCAGTTGGGACTTTTTTTGACTTGATTAGTTTTCTCTATGTTCTTATCAGTATCAGTGGGGGGATATATTTGCTGTTTACCTTTTGCTGCTGACGGGGGACAGAGAGTAGGGAGAGACATTGTTGCCATCGTCAGGCGTGGCTCTCTTGGCACTGAGAGTGTACTACAAATACGAGAGAGAGAGAGAAAAAGAACAAGATTTTAACACACCTAAACATACTGGGCCACGTTACAAATCTAACCCTATGTTAAAGTCACAGTTTTAGGTATCTGCACTTAGATAATGATGTCGGTACACAGTCTGGTGAACTGGTGGCACTTTAACAGCTCTATGCTTGTACTGCACTCGGCCTCATTTATAAATAGCTTTGGATTAAAATTGTCCAATGAATAAATAAAGTTTATATTAGTAATTAGCATTCTGTATTACCTTGTGTACAAAGTGCTGTATAAATAAACTTGCCTTGCCTAGTAATGATCATGAAGCTTTTCTAGATACATGCAAAAGTGGTGATGAAATGAGCGTGCTGGAACAAATGGATTGTTAATTACTATTAGAATCCAGAGTTTTCCCTGCCTGATTTCCCTGCCTTTTAAAAAAAAAAATCAATCTTTAACCTCTGCAGTCTGCTACAGTGGTACAAGGCACACTTTGTCTATCCAAGTTAGCCGTCTCCTTACCTCACCTCCACACAGTTACCGAACACACACCTCCTTACCGCACACTCGAGTTAGCTAGCTAGCAAAAGATTTGAAAAAGCCTGAAAGCAGGCAGATGCAAATTCTGGTTCGTTTAATAATTTGTTTAATAATGATTTTATTAACGTCCTATTTCAGTCCCCAGTCTGCTGCAGGAACGCCACAAGGAAATACCTCGCTAACACCAAGTTCTAAAATTACCCCGAGGCTGCCTTCTTATAATAATTATGCTCCAGCTCGAGGACAAAAGAAGCTTACACTAAAAAGACTTCTTTTTTCCGGCGTGGAGGGCTGTAGCCTCCTGTCTTCAGTCTGAGGGTCCTGCACTTTCTCGATCCCGGCTCCGAGCAGCTCGTTTTTCAGCAGCGCCGAGTACGCCAAACCGTCCGCTGCCAACCAAAGACCGAACTCGATAAGTGTGATTTCAAAATCAGCCTCCAAGTAATAAAGCTGCATTACTGAGAAACTCGTTCAAGCAAATATCAAGAGGCAAACTCACCTTTGCCAGTGTCTGAGGTTGCATCCTTGGTTTTCTTATTCTGGCTTGGGGACTTCTCGTTTTCCTGCGCAAAAACGAAAATAAAATTAAAATCAATCGATACTTCTCACCCTCTATCTCCAGAGGAATACGGTTACAGGGCCAGCTTCCAGACCACAGATCAAAATGTACTTTTTGGTCTAGGTCTTGGCCTGATCTGTACGAAAAATGGCCAATATCAAGTTACAACAAGGCTTGTAAATGAAATGACATTTACATTGATCCTGTGGAAGTTAATACTCCAGTTGGCTCCTGCTCGCGATGGTATGAACCGGTCCCCATGCTTGCTAGGCGAGGACATCGGCGACTTGGTGGGTGTCAGATGACGAATCACATCTGTGACTTTCTGTACATGTGTGGGATGATTTTAAAATAAAGAGAGGGAATAAAGTAATTATACGCACACATCATAGAAATAAAAGTTTAAGCGACATAAGCAAAATGCATTATACTGGTACAGAGAATAGTCTTTGAAAATTCTGCCTAATGGTTTCTGGTCCTGTCCATCACTATTTAATTTCTGGACTCAAATATTTACCACCCTCTCTGAAGTACTTGGAATTCGACTCGACCCTCTCCATCCACTGCACTTTTTGGGATTATTTTATTTTGTAAGAGATATTAATTTATCTGATTATTATTCTGCATCCTTCTGTTATTGCATTTAAAACAATAAACAGACTCGAGGAAGAAAATTATCCCTAATGGCAAAATTCAGCTTTCAGAAATTGGACCATGGTCATCTTTACTCTTAAAGTGATAGTTCAGCAAAACAAAAACAAAACTAATTCAAACAGTTTACCCCAAACATAGTCGATCAACAAAGACATTTTTTGTGTCCGAAGTTTGCTTCTTTAGTTTTGCACACGAGCAATGAGGCTTATAACGCTTACAGCTACCAGTTTGGCATCGTGCAGACTGCATGCCTAAATCATTACACACTCTCCTCTCCTTTGGTTGGCTTCAAGGGACCAGAACATCCTTTTGTCCATTTTTATAGATAACAGTGTGTCATACAGTGTCAGGAACCACATGAGCAAGTCTGTTTGGGAAACTCGACACAGTTTGAGGTTAGTGTATGATGATGGTGCTAAACCGGTAGCCATAAGCATCCCTTACTCGTTGACAACGTTACAGCACAAAAAAACTAAAGAAGCAAATTTCTTTCCTTGGCTGATTGACTATATTTTTAGGTAAAGGGAAATTGCGTTACATTTTGTTTTTTGGCCAAACTATCGCTTTAAATCTGAAGAGACGAGAGCGTCTGGAAATGAGGCACTCACAACCGGGCTGGCGTTGTCATTCTGGACGTTGATCTGCCGCAGTAGTCGGCGCTCATAGTCCTGATCCATGGAGGTGAACGGTCAAGGAGTAGAAGGTCCTCAGCGATATGGTACCCAACTGCATTTGCAGTAAAGAAAATATTTTTTAAAACCATTAAGGGATCACACTGTGATCAAGATCCAAGAAGTTGGGCTTGAATTGGCAAAGCATCTCAAAGCAGGACTGCAGATTCAGGCTCATAGGGGTCCAAGATCATTTATAACTAGCCTACTCTCTTACAGCAAGAATACAAACGGTTTCCTCTGGAATACTTTTATGTTAGTTTATATGCTCCAGTTTGAACAAATGGTCCAAGCAGAAGGTCATAACCTCCTAGACAAAAAAAACCCTTCACACACACACACACACACACCTGTTCGACCAGCTCATAAACAGTGTTAGACAACTGCTCCAAATCACTCATTTAAAAAACAAAAAGAATAAAAGAAAGCCAGAGTTTCTGCCACAGTGACCACAGATTTTTACTGTAACTAAAAGTCTCGTTGGAATGATTTGCTTTTCGCTACAGAATGTCTGAGGACATCAGGACGAGATACACTGACAGCAATGTGCTCCTAAACCCCTGTGTGCTGAATCTACAGTTAGCTAATGTCCCCTATATAAGGCAGTATACACACGCGCACACACACACACATATATATATATATATATACACACACACACACACATATATACACACACACACACATATATATACACACACACACACATATATATATATATATATACACACACACACATATATATATATATATATACACACACACACATATATATATATATATATACACACACACACACACACACACACATATACATATACACACACACACATACACACACACACACACATATATATACACACACACACACATATATATACACACACACACACACACACCCACACATATACACACACACACCCACACATATACACACACACACATATACATACACACACACACACACACCTGAGAGTAAAGGGGACACACACAC
>JAOUQW010000029.1:11330931-11347104 GCA_028565825.1 Olivaichthys viedmensis | reverse complement strand
TAGAATAAGTCTGTAATGTAATGAAACGTGGAAAAGGTGAAAGGGGTGTGCAGACTTTCCGGCTTGACTGTATATACCACACCGCACTCTTTTACTTCTTTTTTTCATCCCTTTTCATCCAGGTGGTTTTCACAAAATTGAAGGTGTCATTTAAAAAGACCTTTGATGCAGAGGCTGAAGCCACGAGTCATGCTTAGTGAACCAACAAATTCTGGCTGAATATATCTTCACTGATCACTGCAATGAAATTTAAGTGTGTTAGTTAAGTCATATATAAGCTATTCGGGAATTAGTTTTCATCAACCCTGATTTGTCACTGACACAAGCTGCATAAAATGACAAAGTCTATTTTAACATAACAGAGAGTTATTGAAGTAGCACTTATAACACATGGTAATACACCCTGTTCATAGACTGCTGCAGAAACACTGTTGTAATCAGGGCTCGATTTGAGGATGCCTGGAGATATGGTCATATTATATTGATATTGTGATACAATTACAATACACGTATTTTAGTACTTTTATAAAACTGATAGACAAGTAGCAAATTTTTTCAAAATGTTTAATTTTCCCTCCTTTTCTATGCCAATTTATTTTGATAGACATAGTATTCTAAGCAAATCTAAATATTGTGATCTTCCAGTATCGTAATATAATCTTTTCGCTATTTTGCCATGACCCACACACAAAATGCATAAAGCAGAAAGACTTTGGATGTCAGAGTTGTAGCATAGCTTTGTTTATTAATTTTTATATTTTTTTTGCATAGAGAAACATAATCACTTCCAGTACTGTATTCATGAGCGATTTTTGCAAACAGCGATGGCGGAATACAATTATAATGAAATATTGTCGAAGCTGTAAAATTTCCCCTCACACCAGTTCAAAAACATGGAAAATTTAGTTGTTGGGTTTTGGGGTTTTTTGCATGCGTTTTTTTGTGCATGAGACAAAGTAAAAAGAAATGAACTGGAAACATGATTACCGGCTTTTGCTGATGACCAACTTTTACAGTTTTGCCATAATGTTCTGAAAGTAAAAGAAAGTGAGCAAGGAAAGAAGAGCAAAACATGTCCAAGCTGTCAAAAAGAAATTAAAATAAAGAATTGGTGTGTGTTATTGTATTGTGCCGGTTTTGTGTTGTTTGACTGCGGTGGTATGAACTAAATGTCCACATGCTCTTCCCTGGTGTGAAGTGGTGTGTCTGTGCAGCAAGCAAGCGGTTAATGCATAACTACCATGGTAATATTTGCAAAGAATAATGAGAGGAAAGAAAACAAATGAGAAAAAAACCCCAAAAAAACAATAAAACCCTTAAAATTTAACACTGCATTAGAATGTTCTCTGAGAAACATTTCATCACCACTTTGTTGTCGCGTCAACCTCCAAATTAGAGAGGAAACAGCATGCTTTATAAAAACAAGTAAAACCCATTACACAGAGGAAATGAATACAATTACTGACAAAATCAAAAATGGTATCACTGGGCGCGGGCACGATGAACTAATGTCTTGCATTAATATTAACATGTTGGAGTTCAGCACGGTTTTTAATCTCTGAACGACACTCCGTTAGTGAAACAGACAAAACTTCAGAGTGTTCTGGCATTTCAGAATGGATAGTATTTATCAAAAAAGATTGCATAACTGCAAAGCGTTAGCATGGCTTTCACCCCTTTGAACAGAGACTAGTGACTAGCAGGCACCGGATATCCCCCTCCGAGGAGCATTGCTATCACGCCGAGGCCAAGCCTTCAGCCCTTTCCAACACATTAAGCATTGGCAAAAGAAAAAGAAATAAACCGACATTCCTAAAGACTGGTCAAAGTATGTGTATTGCACCAGTCGCGCCGCGTTATTAATAGGGCTTTGGTAAATCTGGCTCTCTAAAAGGTAAGGAAACCAAAGCATGTGAAACTATTCAAGAACCATTCAAGAAATGATCAAACTGAGAAACGAGATTAAAAAAAACAAAAAATAACAAGGAGTAAAACAAAGCAGGATAACGATCAGGCACTGCTTGTTGAGGATGTTTCTGTGTTTAGTTTTTTTTTTTTGGTTTCTTTGTCTATTCACATGTAAATACTTTTGCTTTTAGCTGCTGGTATTTATTCTTGAGGATATCAAATGGGGAAAAAAAGGGAGAATAAATACTGGTCATTAAAAATGGATCATAAGAATGAATAAATGTTATCATAGCACAGTCTGTTATTATCAACTCTAAATGGATCGCTCTGTGGTTTGCATAATAGAATGTCATCGGGTTTGTTACTGAGTCAGGTGCGTGGAAATATGATCGGTTTGAAAGAATGGTAATGGAAGGTAAAGCCAACATGAAGCCAACATGACCTCACCTTTTTAAAAAAGAGTTAGAGATGAAACACACCTGGGATAAGAGCAGCTACAAAATAGTCCTCGATTGAAATGTTCACCAAAATAATGGATATTTTACACCTCGTGTGCTGTACATTGTTGACCTTTTTAAATCAATTTTGTATTTGAATTTGACTCATATGAGCTTTAAAAAGACCAAAGTCAACTTCTTTAATCCCTTAAATTCGTTGTATTTTCTCCAGCAGGCTTTATTAAGCTGTGGTTATCCCAGGCGTTTTGCCAGTGCACACTGACTTCCCAATGGTTGATGAAGTCCTAAAATCTTCAATCTGGTCAATCCAGTATTACTGTGCACTGTCTTAATGAGACAATCATGGATGAGAAGGAAATTAAAAAAAAAAAAGTAGAGACCAAATTGTGTTGATTCTGACCTGAATAAGTTGTCCAGCCCTTACATACGAGATAAGGAAACAGTGCAAAGGTGCACAGAGGTTTGCTGTTTCACTTTTACACGAGTCTCATAGCCCCATCAGGCGCAAGTCATTCAGACTATGGAAGAGTACAAAAATGCATGACTGAACCCTATCACGCACAGACTCACTGGCATGAGCTGTGTAGCTTTACCAACCTCTCCAGCCATTTGCGTCAGCCAAGAAAACATCCATCGAGGGTAGAAAAATGTTGGAATACACGTGGCATTTAATGCCTATTACCATCTGTTTAGCATGACTACACATGACTAACTTCGCAATGAGACTCGTCCCCTATAATCACTGTGATGCTATAGTGCATAATTCTGCATACCATATTAATATAATACAGTACTAATGGTATTCTCCAACACTGAGACATCGGGAAACACATCATGTCAAATCTAACGTGGGGTCAAACGATCTGCCATTGCACAACTGTTCTGAAGCGGAATTTTCACTGACATTCAATACTGACCTATGAGAGGAAAAGGCACTCTGATCAGAGTGGGGCTCGAATGCTGCTTAAATCACGTCTTTATCTGTCTATACACACCAAGTGAATGAGAAATCCGCATCATCTGCCATTGGCCAGAAGTCTTCAAATTCCTCAATCCAACATGGGCGACTTCTGTTCGGGGGGAAATGATGATAAACTTAAATGCTGAAGGGATATGGCATTAAAAAGTGATGCCATTAAAGTAGCTACTTTATCTCTCTCTTTCTCTCTTTCAATACTATTCTCATTCATCATTGAGGTTGACCGACAGAAAAATTTCTAGAGAAACACATCATTAAAAAAAAAGTATTCTGAGACAAAATATCAATAATCAATAGCAGTTTATCTAGTGCAATCTTTTGAATGGAAGGAAAGAAAACAAGTGTTTTAGCGTTGCGCGAGAATAGTAAATCATCAAAGAAGTGCAGAACCTTTTGAAACAAATCGAAACAAGAGAAGACGAGGGGAAGAAAAAGGGTGATGGAATTTGCATATCCCCTCGAAGCTAACCGAGGCTTAGTTTAAAATGACGACAAGTGAGGCTGAAGTTACACGAGTCCTCGTTTCCAGGCCGAACGCCTGAAGCCGGGTACCCTCTCTCAGGAAAGGCTTGTGATTGCGGTGCCAAGCGTCGACACCGTCAACAGCAGATCCTTTAGAAGGACCGCGCACGTTTTTCTGTGGCTTTGCCACAAGCTTATCATAACTAGACCCAAACCACAAACACAAACATATATTTTTTCTTATACAAAAACGATTTTCTGTACATTTAGCCTTTTCCCCCCCTTATTGTACTTGATATATATGGTAAGCACTTATAGTACACAAGGTAATGTGTTCATAAAAGTAACAATAGGCATAACAATGATAATTCTGTTCTGTAAAAATATTAGTCAAGGGTTTTGAAATAAAATATTATGTTTTTACATGCACCAGCTCAAATACATAATCAAAATGATAGTATAGTAAGTTCAACCATCACCTGTGGCCACTTTAAAAAACGACGCACTTAGGGTGACGACAAATCTGGTCTTGCGAAGCAGTCCTGTCTGTGTCCGAGCTCTCTCGCTATACGAAAAAGCAAACAATGATGATGAAGGAAAGGGAAAAGGAGCAGACGGTGTGCTCGCAGGCTTCTCTACAGGATCTCATTGCTGGCGTCGAGCTACTTTTTGCGGCAATGCCGGCGCCCTGGCTGGAGGGCCAACAGCTTCAGATAGGCGAGTATGGAGCAGTGCAAATCTTCACAGGACAGGTGATGGGCAAGCAGCATCTGCCCTGGTAACTTTACCCACTGGACTGAAGTTATGACTGCGTTTGTGTGGTCTTAACAGGTAAATTAGGAGTTCACTTTAGGCTATAGGTGCTTTTAACAACACATGGTCACGCTGCACAATGGTGGATTTGCAAGTTTAAAGGTGCAGTTTGTAATGTTTAAAAGTGTTTCTAGACAGGTAATAATCATATAATTTTAACGTTGGCCGAGCAATGGATTTTGCGAGTTTCTTAATTTTAGGCTTCTGTTATACGTCATATTTTTCAGCCCGGAAATTAGACTTCGCGCTGCTTCCTCTCCCAAAAAGGTGACTCCCGAGGTATACATAGTTTCAACAGAGGGAGTGCGGTTGATTTGGTGGAAAAGTGAAGACTTGTCCTTTTTTTTTTTTTTTGCTGTTGCTATTTGCCTTGCAGCCAGCAGAGGGCTCTAAATAATTACAAACTGCTTCTTTAACGAGTTTGGCAGCGTACCATTAAGCTATACAGATTAATAAGGAATGCCAAAGTATTGCTTGGCGCTGCCATTCAGTCCTTAATGATGCTAACCCTACAGGTTGTAGTTGTTTTTAGAGACTCTATAGTAACATACTGTCTTTGCATTGTGGCCACAGTGTCTTTGGCCCTTATTCGCTGCTTCATTGGGGCAGAGCCCTGTCCCATCACCTGCTCTGTTAAATAAAAAGGAAAGTCGCTTGCTGAATGTCGACAGCACTTTTGTTATGTGTGTAATCATATGGGCTTGATGGAATGAGTTTAGTTGCAGCACTCCTGCCAGGGCGCGGGCCGGACCTCACTCTTCATCAATGCTGAGATCTTAACCACGGGCATCATGTAAACAAAACCTCTTGTTCTACCAATTCCACTTTTTTAAAAATTGTGTTTTTTTTCTTTTTTCTTTTTTTTTAAACTAGCTACCAGCAAATCCTAATAGCTACCAGAGCTGCAATGTGCATTGCAGAAACAGTACATTTCACCGCATCACAAACTAGAAAATGGCCTTTACTGACCCTGCTGGAAAAAAAAAAAAAATCTTCTCTTATTCAACACACTCCCCTTAACACTATGCAGTAAGAAATGATAAATTATCTTTCCTACACTCTAACCTTAAAAAAAAAGGAAGGAAGAACAAAACTGTACTTGGGAGTATCTAAAAATGTCAAGTAAGGGTTTCTGGTCTTGCTGATTTGGACAAATCAAGTCCAAATGAAAAAAACAAAAAAAAGAGAAACCCCTCATAAATGTTGATGTGATAAATTCCTGGGCATTAGAGGAAGAATTCAGGCAGACTGTCAGCCAAAAACGACCTAATCACTAATCAAAGGAAAGTCGTAGTGTAACAAACCACATTATCACATTAACAACTGTAGTCACTGATCTGGAACTCGTCGAGGCACAGCTCCAAAGTTCTGGACTAAACACTTAAAACTGAAAAGTATTAAAAGAATTAGGCCGAGTAAAAGAAATGTAAAACAAACAAAAAAAATCAGAAGGTGTGAAAGGCAATGGGAAAGACTGCTGACCGAATGTTGAGCGATTTTCAGAACCAGGCATTCAATCACAACGTTCCTCCAGAACCTGAATTCAGGACATTTTGTAGACGTACAGGAATAATGAATCAAAAATTCTAACAGTGCTACAACGAGGGGAGAAGTATTAGATTCTAATCAACAGATTGGCTATTTAAATTAGCGAGTCAGCACTATGCACATGAAACATGGAGTAACACTTTACTTAAGGGAGATGTTCATAAGGTTACATGACACCTACATAAGAAATTTATGATAACTGACATTAACCTACACAAACATTTACAGTAAAGGCTTATTCAAAACAGGTGTCAGCTGGCATAAAGTCTGCTTTTGTTAATCTCAAGTTGGCATAACACCTGCGTGACAATTATTTGATTGGAATAAGGTTATGCTATGACACTTTCTGGGTTGACATTAGAAGGTCATGACAGCTGACTTTGTAGCTCAGTGTACTTCTGGTGGCCTATGTCAGAACCACATGATTGCCAATTGAGGATAATTGGGGAAAAAAAGTTATGTATATTTAATCTGGAAGTAAAGCAAGTTTCATATTTCAGCTTATAAGATTTTATGACTGCCTATGGCAAGGCCATGACACTAATGACAAGAGTTATGTATCCTTTTTCTGGCCTTTAAATAAATTCAGTCATATAACACAGCCATGTCAACAAAAAATGTGTCATGTGACTGAGATGTTATGTCAATTGGACATCAAAATGGACGGCAGCTGACGTCTGTTGGAATAAGCCTTTATAAATGTAGGTTTATGTCAGTTGTCATGTAGCCTTATTAACACCACCATTAAGTAAAATGTTACCCAACATGCTAAGGAACTAATCATCTGTCATTTACTGATACATTAGCATTTATTTCAATAATCCCCACCCCTGTCATCTAGTATTTAAAATATGCAGTGCTGTATTCCCAAAGCATAACACTGATCTTTTCAACTCTCTAAAATAAGGTTCAGACACCAACGACGCAATTCTGCTATTTTTTTCTTTCTTTTTTTTTTGTTCCTGGCTGTTCTTCTGTCATCAGTCCGTACTTTGTTGAAACGTTTTACTCTAAGCTACATTTATTCTAAATCTTTTTTTATTTTTATTTTTTACAATAACAACGAGGGCGAATAACAGGACGTCAGTGTAGATCTGAAACAGAAAGCGCGGGTATTGTGTATTATCACTAATCTACAGTAGAAACAACATGAATGACATGTGAAATGAAACATATAAGAAAAATAAACAGCGAGGATCTCATGCAATGGGAAGACGACTACCACACTTATCAAGGGGGGGGGGGGGGCCCGTCTCACCCGTCTCAATCTACTGTACTCTATCAGTCCTAATCAGATAGTGACAAGCAAACATGCATTATGTTTTTTTACATCTTTTTTTTTTTTCAGCGACGATTGGTTACATAAAAAAATTCATTTACAATTTTCAATCATGTATTATTGTTCTTAACTAAAGGCAAGGCACATAATGTGTTATATAAAACGTCGTGCAAAGTCGAAGGGGGTGGATTCGGGGATTCGGGAGGAGGGGGGTTTAAAATTCAAAACCGATGTCGCGCATCGCATGGTAAAAAACCCATCCGTTCGCACCCCTACGCTCGCTGTACTGCGGGGAATTGGGTTTAAGTCATTTAGGGGAAGAGTTTAGCTTTAGAGCTTCCTACTAAGATTATCTGCCATGCGCTCATGTCAAGGATACGGTGGTCATTTGAGCTTAATTCATTATTATTTGTTTTCTTACAAATCACCATGCAGTTATATATATAATCGATATATATAGAGATTCTCATGTCAGCACCTTGAACACAATCATGTCATAGTGAACTGAACTGATATGCAAAGCTCTATTAAAGGCTAAATGGAAAATGTGGGCTACACTATTAAGCATATTAGTGCTTCAGTCCACGCAGGCCTGTTGATGATGTATACGTTGAGCTTCGTCATGTTGCAACTGATAGCGAAGGGAGGGTACGTGTGTTTGTTGGTGCGGCTACTTTACCAACTCCATAACAACACTTTGAGTCTGTTGTAATAATAATAATAATAATCATAATAATAAGGCTTTACAAAACCCAAATCAAACGAAACTCTTGCAATGTCGTAGGCACTTTTCATGGCACTGGGATTATTTTGGGTTCGGTAACAGATTCTTAAGCCCTGATGTTCTTCTATTAACACTTCCAACTTCTCAGACTGCAGCACACAAGCCTGCTTTATAGATATCCACATTTCAGCTCTGCATAGGAGTTAGCCACAATCACCGCTTATGATCGTCCCCGTGCAAAGAATTCTGGGAAGCCATGTGGCTAAAAGTCTGTGATTTGCCTTCAATACAATCAGAGATCATTCATGGTGTGGGTACATTAAAAAAAAAAAAAAAAAAAAAATGCAGTCTGTAGCGAGCCCGCTCAAATGATGGGGATCCAGAAAAGCATGAGGATTAAAACATTCCTTAAAGCGTGGTGGGGTTGTTTTTAACGTCTCCGAAGCCAAATATTCGTGTGCTCCGCTAAGAGAACACAACTAAACACATTTCAGAACTAAAATCCTAAAACAAAAACTCGGACTTGCAGCATTCATACGATTAGGCCAAGAAAATGCAAAACGTAAAAGGAAAAAAGGAGAAAAATTTTAAGTAGTGCAATGCCTCTAATTCCCAATGCGGTTTACACAAACGAAAAAAAAGAAAAGAAACAAAAAGTATTTTCTTACACCCAATACTGTCTTAGTAGTGACAACTCTAGTCCCTACTCCCTTTGTCACTATGTAGGCTAACTCCTCTTATCTACTCTACATGGATCAAAAAAACATACTGTGGTAGTAGTTCACTGGGATGAATAAGGGGCTTTAGATGTGAATGAATGTCACATACACTGACGCAAGCACACACACACTCACACACAGGAGAAGCGGTTTTCAGTGGGACACAGAAAAGACAAAAAAGGTGCTCGATCACCCCGGTTCTCCTTGCGCTGTTGTCCAAAGACTCCGAATCGCCCTACACTTAGTGTATCCATTAACAGTACATGCCATTGCTGAAGACTTGTTTGTGTGGGCATGTCAATGTGTGCGTGTGTGTGTGTGTGTTTGTGAGCGTAATGCGACATATCACACACGCTGACTGTGACCTAGAATGCCACAGACGTACCATGTCATCGAAGTTACAAAAAAAATAAAATGTTTAGACGCCCACCAAAAAGTGGATCTCTAATACAAATGGCGGATGTGTAATGTATAAAATCACCCTCGGAAAACAAATCCAACGACACAGAAACATTATTGTCAATAAAATTGAATGATGCCCTTTTCCGGCCGAATGTTAGGTGAAGGGAACTTAAGGGGAAGTCATCGACCCTTCACATTGAAAAAAATACCTCTGCCCACATTCAAACTTGTTTAAAAAACAAAAAAACAAAACAAAACAAAACAAAAAAACAGGGACACCATCAGCTCTGAATGTGTGGGAAAGTCCTATAGCGATAAAACCCCTGTCCGTCATCAGGGCTTCCTTTCCCTAGAAAGAAAAGATACATATTTTGCATATATGAGGAAGCAGCACCTGTAGCAGAGGGAGGGTGAGGAGGGCCGTTCGTTCCGAGAGCCGGGGGAAGCAAAGTGGGCGTTGTTTTTATTATTATTTTTTTAATTTCTGCACGCTTCAGTCTCTGGCCTGCAGTTCAGTGTGGCCGCCCCTCCAAACATCATCATTTCTTCTCTCCTCTCGTCATGCATCCACAGTCTTTCAAGCTCCTCTGTCAAACAAGCTCTCCTCTGACATTCGTTCTCCACTGTCTTTCAAAAAAAAGTTTACTGAAGCATTTCATATAGCTTTACGCGTATATAATGTGCACATATGTATCGATACGTACACACATATGCTGTATATATATACAAATACTGCATATATAATCAAATTTTCCCTCTTGCATCTTGTTCTTGTTTTCATAATTCCACAAAAAAAATGTTTGAAACTCAGATCTGTGTCCACGCCCCCTTTGGTGTGTATCCGCCGTGTCCAAATCAGTTCCCCAGATACCAGGACTGCAACAGAGAGAGGGAGGGCAAAATTAGTAACCCCTCTTAACAAGTGTGGTAACACAATCAGAGGATTAACCTGTGTGGAAAAATGCAATGCATGAGACTTAAAGTTTGGATTAACAAACAGATTTTCTATGGATCCCCATAAACTCATAATAAATCTGTACAAGAAACTGGAAACTCACAAAGGTCACATGTTATCACACGACTGTCATACTTATATGCTAGATTGAAATCAATTGAATAATATATATTTTTATTAAAATGTTTTTCATTATTAAAAATTAGAAACCGTTTGCTAAAGCTAGCTGTCAGGTTCTGTAGTAGGCGGGAGAAGAGACGGCAGGATACAAATGCAAACCGATTTTATTTTAACACACTGACTACACATACACACAAACGGACTCTGTATACATCAACATAATCCTGAACATTAATATACAATGTACGACAACCAGGACAGGAACACAGGGATTTAAATACACAGACTGATCAAAGGGAACAAATAGGAAACAGCTGGGGACACTCAATGCGCTCGTCATCATAGCGACCTCCAAGCACGATCACGTGCACAGCCATGCACGGCGGAGAGTCCATGACACTAGCTAGCTTGTGTTAGCTTGCTAATAAATAAGCTAGCTAGCATTTCAACAATGGGCTGTCATTGGAGTACGCAAGTTAAACATAAATATCCAACTAACTAATAATTCCATGAAATAACATATTAAACACAGCTATCTGTTGAGCATTACACAGAGGAGCTGCCATTGAAGTGGCTAAATATGAATAGCTAAATAGCTAGCTAGCTTGGTGGTTAGCTTCAATCACTCTATTTTCCATAATCTCAGGTGTGCAATTGGCACTTGACTACTACTACTAGCCAATCCTAACGCAGGAGGCGAGAATACACCTAATACACTCAAGTTTTCTTTGGATGTTTAATGGTTCTAGTTGTTTAAACGAGTTCTATTTGGAGCCTTTTCTGAAAGGGAAACCCTCTAGTGTAGGGTTCTATATAAAACCCTCCAGAGGGACAAACCAAAGAACCCTTTAGGGTGCTAGATGGGGTGTATAGGTGGAAAAAAATAATGTGATGGCGGAATTGCTTGCAGCTCTTCTTCTCTGAGGTGATTGATGGATTCCGTATTTTTAGATCTATCGCACCTCCTACCCTACGAGTGACTCCCAGCCATGCGCATTTCAACCACGGGGTGTCAGTCAGTCTACAATGAGGGGAAAGACGCTCTCCTACACTCTTAAAAAAAAAGGTTCCATTAAGGTTGGTTTGACCCTTTGGGGAAAGCCTTAAAGGTTCTATGTAGAACCCTTTCAGAAAAGGTTCCAAGTATATCCCCCTAATGACACTAGACCTCTTAAGCATCCAAAGATCCCTTGTGGAACCCTTATTTCTAAAAGTCTAGGCCGGCCCACTAGCAAAAACACACATCCCCTTTGCTAGTTTTCGAGCTCTGCTAACTATCAGCATGTTCAAATTCTTTTCATTGACTCTTTAAATCCATGGCTCTCTTTCTCTCAATGCTGAAACACACATAAACAAAGGATAACAGATTATCGTGAGCTGCTGATGAAGGGTGTGTGTGTGTGTATTCTGCGATGTAAATTATGCCTCTGAATAATGCAAAACCGCAGCACTTCAGGCTCGGGCCAAAATGGAGCGTAATGACTTGCGCTTTCTAAGCACTGGGTAATCAGCGTCTTCTGCCCCAGTGGGCTCTGTGCGCAGATAGCTGTCAAAGTTTGGAGAGCAATGCGGCTATTAAACATAATACGGGCTAAAGAGCGGAGAGCGCCAGCGCGAGCGAGCCCAGCGGGCCCCAACGCAGACCTCTTAAAAAACATAATAAGCTTTTGGCTCTCGCTCGCACACCACTGAAGTCTTTTTTTTCTTTTCAAAATTTGATGAAGCCTTATAAAAACAACAGTGGATCGTAGTTCACCATGTTCCACTGAGCTCTAAGTAATTTAACAGCGATTCAAACAGACGTCTTCGGCTACACCCGACTGCGTTGACGTTCCGACTGATGGTCCCAGAGTGAACGTTTCTCTCATAGAGCACAATGCAGGTGTGTGTATATTAATGATTGCAACCGCGAAACCTGCAAATACGTGTTGCATGCGTTCTGATAGATAACAGGAAACAGAAAAAGAGTCGCGAATCATCCTTGGGAGGAAAATTTCAACCAGAAGAATAAAACGAACTGCCAGGAAACTGAACTCAGTCCATAGGAGAGAGAAAGAGAGCTGGAACGGTGCTCCAGAGAGATGCTCTGGCACATGACGGCAGACCACAGCGAACACTGCCAGCGTACACAGCTCAGTACGGGAGAGGAAAGAGTGACCCGGTTCTGGCCGCCTCTGCAAAAATGGGAATAAGGACGAATATTTTTATGTGCTTTGTTTGGAGGCCTCAACAGCATGCTGACTTTAAACCAATGGAGACTCCAATAAGAGTCCAGCAGAGGGGGCTGTAGCCTTCCGCCCATGTGTCTTATGTGTTTACCAAATACAACACTATAGACAGTACATGAGGCATTTCCTGGATCCAAAAATGCTGGTTAATGAGTAACCTTTGGGGGCCTGTTTATTTTTGGCTTCATGGCATCAAGGCTTCACCTGGTTGGGTGAAGGAACCTTAAATTAGACGACCTTAAATTAGGAGACTTGGCGTATTGTTGAAGCCGTGGTAAGGATCGGGTAAGGATGGGAATCATTAAAAAAGACTTCTCTTGGGTCATTGCAACAGTGCTTTTTTCCCCGAGGCACTTTTGTTGAAAGTCAGAACAAGGCATGTACGAGCCTGCATACTGCATACTGACAGTAGCATTAACATTACACCACAGCATGAGACCCACCGCTTTGTCAAAATCAATTTTATTTAAACCCCATAAATCTTTAGGACCGTGGTATTCAAACTTTTTTCCCAATTTCCATACCACCCCACCTCCCCCCACAAATCATACAAAAGCATCGAATATGGATTATATACAGTAGTGTGCAGAAGTCTTAGGCAGTCTAATTTTTATTTATTTTTTTCTTAGACCATTTGATGTCTTCTACATTAGTGTGTCATTAGAAAAGTTTTCCAAACATATTCATTTTCCCAAAAAATTTAATGTTACAGAGAAATTGTTTGCAAGTCATTAAAGAAAGAATTATGCAATAGAGCACTTATTAGATAAAAACATAATAAAGACTCTCCAAGAGTTCTCCAAGATTCTTGGAACAACCTACCAGCCGATTTCCTTATAAAACTGCACGACAGTGTGCCTAAGAGAATTGATGCAGTTTTTAAAGGAAAAGGCTGCACTGATTTTAGTTTTTTACTGTTCACTGCCTCTTTATACTATTTTGTTTTTAAGAACTTTTAATTCCATTATTTTTAAAAGCATTTTCGCTTTAAAGAATTTCTTTACATGTGCCTAAGACTTTTGGACACGGCTGTCATTTCTTGTCTTGATAATTTTTCTTGATTCATCATATTTCCTTGTTTTTGTTGTTGCTTTTTCAGTTGAATCGACTTTCCCAAGGTACCCTACTAAATGGAGCAATAATAGTCCATAGGCCTGTTTTTATTTTTAAAGGCATCTATGAGTAATAAAAATTCTACATCCATCATTTTATTATAAGTTTAAATTTATTATTTAAAAAGTTCAACTAAAACCCCCCCAAAGGGGTCTCGCTTCACAGTTTGCTAAAGCACCAAATGTTTGCTCAAAAAGACCACTTGTCATTTCCGTACACCAAACCAGTCTCTTGATGAGATAAATATAACTACCTCTTGATTCGGTGTATTTCCAGTTTATGTTACGAGAACCCGATCCCTGGCTTGGTGCGGAGATGACGGCATCATGGCCGACCCCTTTCTCTTATTTCTCACCGTGCAAGTGGAAAACTGCATCCTGCTTACCGGACAAATCCCAGCTCATTTAGCTTCTCACGTCTGTGTAAGCACACTTCAGTTGTTGTTTAAAGGATTCTTTGGTTACAAAATGAAGCAATGAATCATCGTGAATGCAAACTTGGCTGAAATAGGCTGATATTTCCCAAACAGTGACATGTAAATCATCTGCTGAGCATTTCCTGTTAGTCTGAAATCCCATCTTCCTCAGGGGTAGCACTCAGACCAAAGCTGTACTATTTATCAAAGTGTAGAGCCTAATTCCTATCTTAACATTCGTCTTTTTTTGTTGTTGAGAGTTTGCATCTGTATTTTCTATTTGCTAGCTCATCCTAATGCACAACAGCACTTCAGGAAAACAGAGGAAAATGGACTTAACACTGATTAAAGCAAAATGATGTACTAAAGGATAAAGTCTGGGAGTCAAATGACTCCCCCGCTGGATCCTTTAACGGCCTTGGCCCATTATTTATTCTGGAGCTTTCAGTGTATGCCAGCTGCTAAAAAGATCAAGCTATTTGCATCAAAGCTGCTATTCCCCCAAAATAGCCTCCTACACTGCTTTCGTCCTGAAGAAAAGGGAAGCAGCAGCGGTTAGAAGAGGCCAACAGTGGTTAGGCCTCGACTCCAACCGAAATATTTCGTTTGCTATAAAAGCTCAAGGCTTTGTCCTGGTGACAGGTGGTTAAAGTTATGAAAACATGAAGCTGAGACGAGGGCGTGTTCACGGTTCGGGAAGGAGAAAGGGGGCATATTAGGCCACGAGGGCTTAACAAAATGGCAATCTATCCGTTTAATTAAACGCTTCAGGGGAATTGGAGGCAAGCCTGAAACATGAGGCTCTTGAAAAACACAGGCAGTTACTGATTTTCGCTTCTCGATAAAGAAGGTAAAACAGAAGAAAGATATTTGGAGGAAATGGATTTGGAGAGGTCTATTAATTCTATGCAATTTATTAGGACATAATTAATTATACTGAGCTCATGTTGATTTAATTCGTCATTGTAGTGCTATAGGTATTTTGTGACCAAATATAGCCAATACAGTAATGTCTTTATGTGGAACAAAACACATGTTCGGCAAATAAAACTTTGTCCTAAAAAACATAATTGTGCCACCAATTATTGGACTTATAAAAACACCAAGTATGAGAGAGAGAATGTAAAAAAAGAAAGAAAAGAAGGTAATAAGGAGGTACACATAAGAGCCTATTTCCAAAGTAGGCCTGAGCAATCACTCACTGTTGATCTGCCCAGCTCTCTCCACTCTCTCCCAATGCCTTGATCGGGTGATTCTTAACGGCATGAATTAACTCTGCCTGCTGTGGACTTTCTTCCGCTCTGGAGTTCAAGATCACCTTACGATTACATCATGTCTGGTTTCCCTAAACAACCAGACTGCTCTGGACGTGAGCATCCCAGACCGGGGACATGGTTGCCCTTTTCTTCCCCTCCTTCTTTACCTCTGTTCTTTTTCTCATCCCTTTGTTTCTCTGTCCACACAGAGCCATGGTGATCTCATAGGCATGGGAGAAGCTCGGCTCATTGAGTCGCCATTGAGTACAATGGGGCAGGTGCTCATGGTATGTGTCTGAAATATCTGATATAATACCTATGTATATACACGTGTCAGCAAAACGCCCCCCATGAACACACACACACACACACTCTCTCTCTCGCTCTATTATCCCACGCCTCACTGAGGTACACTTGCTCTGTTTATTGGGCAGAGAGCACTGCAATGCAGCAGCAACCTTGCAACGCGTGGGTAAGCCCGCAGTCCTGCAGCTAACACGCCACACGCGCATACTCACACTGAGCATCTTCAGACTGCACACACTGTCCCACAAAAAATACTGCATTCAGCTGCTACGGTTACTGACCTCGTTTGGAGTTTGTTACCTCTTAAAGCGCCTCTGAACATGTAATTGTGAACCATGAAAAATAATCTATGCTAAATAATATACACTCACCGAGCACTTTATTAGGAACCTGTACACCTTCTCATTCATACAATTATCTAATCAGCCAATCGTGTGGCAGCAGCGCAATGCATAAAATCATGCAGATACGGACCAGCAGCTTCAGGT
>JAOUQW010000029.1:11302747-11316409 GCA_028565825.1 Olivaichthys viedmensis | reverse complement strand
TGCATTTTCCCCCCTGAAAAACACTGGTTTCAAAATTATTGGCACCCCTGTAATATTTGATGAACTGAGCCTCTTTCTGTAAGGTATAACAAGGTCAGAGAACACTAGTAGAGGAATCTTGGACCACTTCTCCATACAGAACATTTCAAGCTCCTTTATTTTCTTAGGTTTGTGAGAGTTAAACCGCAGGTTTTCAATAGGGTTCAGACTGAGATGGCCATTACAAAACTTTGATTTTGTGTTCCCACAACCATTTTTGTTTGATTAATGTTTGGGGTCTTTATCTTGTTGAAAGATCCATCTAAGTCTTAACCTCCTGACCTAGGCAACCAGGTTTTGGGCTGGAATGTCCTGGTATTTATCAGAATTTATGATGCCATCAATCTTCACAAGCTCCTCTGGACCCCCAGCTGCAAAACAGCCCCAAAGAATCAATGATCCACCACCATATCCAGCCCGATGCTGATGGTGTGCAAGCCAAAAGGTTCTATTTTGGTCTCGTCTGACCACAACACACAATTCTAACTGTACACTCCAATGACGCTTGTTAAAATTCAGGTGCTGCAACTTGTCAGTTGCTCAGGAAGGGATTCATTTGTGCAACTCTTCCAAACAGCTTACTGTTATGTGCTATCTAATAGTTGATTTTGAAACTTGACAACCCCAAGAATGAATTAAACTGTGCAATTTTAAAATGGTGATCTTTGCTTTCCTCACCATCATCCTCACACATTACCAGACTTGTGCTGAAAAATAACCATCTGCCTCTTTTGTGTTGAAACCTCTTTGGTTTTCCCCACAGTGTTAGATGACAAAGGAATTTTACATGCAATCTCATATGTGATTAAAAGCAACAAGAGAGTTTTTATTTTATTTTAGCAATTTAAAATAAAAAAGGACTTTTTCTAAGGATGACAAGTTGTTGCAATTATTTTGTGCCAATAATAAATACATTTTATAAATTTATAAAGTTTGTATGAGAGTGATTTCTGTTAGAGAAGTGTCTTTAATTGTTTGTTTTGTGTCATGTTTATTTTATACATTTTTGTCCATTTTCTTCTCTTTGAGGGTGCCAATAATTCTAGCATTAACTGCATCTGAGTTCACTGTTGGATTTTAAGGTGACATATTGACCCCCAGAGGGCGCAGTGTCTTCTCAGTGGGGATTGTAAAGGCTGAGCGAAGCCACACACACACTTGTTGGACACGAGAGAGAAGGAAATCTCAGTGTGGAAACCCAGATTAAGTGAAATAAAGACTAAATTAAGAAAAGTCTGCGGTTCCTCTAGTGATCAAGCCGTGTCTAGTCCCGGGTCGTGCTCATGCAGTGTTTTGTGTGTGTGTGATGTGATGTGAGCTTCGGGAGGTTCTTTTCTCACCCCACCCCTAAAAATATAAATACATGCATTTCTCTCTCTAATGGCAAATCCATTTTGATGAAATCTTCAGAAGTTTTATTTTGGTTGAATTGAGTATGAGCATGCATGTTATGTGTGGTTGGGAAGTGTGTGTGAGCGCTGAAGCATGTGTGCAGTGAGGTGTGTGTTTGAGGTGTAGAAGGGCGTGGGTTTGCTAGGTTGAGCTGAGTTCTATGTAGGTTGTGCTGGGTAAACAGGATGTTTGTACAGTGTGGGAACGCGCTCAGAGACCTGTGTGCACTGTACGCCTTCTGCTTCACATCTTTACACACTTTCACCTGACCACATACACATGAATGCATTGTACACACACACACACATACACACATAGGAAGACATGCATGAACAAGCAGGGACTGCACAGATTTTGCAGCTCTCACACTTGCACACACCCATGCACATACGCACACTAATTAAACTGTTCAAATGCTTTTCGAAAGCTTATTTACAGAGGCCAAAAATCCACATTTTGAATGTTTAAGATCCCATGTTCTACTTTTAGTCGGTTAACATACTGTAAGTCTACAAATTGAAACAACGAACAGTGTGTGGCTTGATTTTGACATTGGACTCAAAATAAATAAATAGCATGTAATTTACACTTTACTGTATTTTCAAATATTTTAACATATAAATAGTTAATTTCCAACATGTTCATATTGGCGTGACTACGTAGTTTCTGCAATGCCATTATGTTATACCCTATGTAGTGAGCATTTATAGCGATTAGGAAGCCATTTGGAATTTTTCCTATCAAAAATATAATTACATTATTATTTATAATTATAAAAATTATCCTATTTTGGATTCGGCCTATCTGTTTGTTGGTGGGGGCTTAGATAAAAAATCAATTCCTGCATGAAGACGAGTTGAAAATGGCGTAAGAGGATAAGAAGTGTAAAAATTGAGCTACATTTCAGTGACGAAAATTATGATATTGCATCCTCGTGATTTTCTTTGCCCAAGAAAGTTGACAATTTTCACCTTCCGTGGTTTGTGATACGAACGCATGGTGTAGCGTTACTGCTAATGTTCGCACTGTCTGTGGTATATTTGAATACTAAATAAAAAAATCTTTAATGCAATTTTTAAAGGACAGCCGTAACACACACACTTTGCAGTATGGTCAGGCAATTGAACACATGTACACTGAATGTCTGTGAAACATGGTGTTAAAATCACTCATGTTGTATCATTACATAACAGAACATTTTAAGCTCCAGTATGACCTTGAACTTGAACCAAATACGGACACAAGCCCTCAAACAGCAGACGGAAGCTCTGTGATCGAGCGCACGTGTGCGTGAATGTGTGAAGTCTTACCCATCGCGGCGGCTCGACTGTCCTCCTGGTCTGAGCCGATACCTGTGCGAGGACTACTGCTCTGCTCTGCCGCCTCTGAGAGAGAGAGACAGAAAGAGAAAGAGAGATAAGTTCCCACTCAGCAGATTTTCCTAACTGAAACATCGATGGAGGGTTTGTGACAGATTAAGGTCAAACCTATTCAGTGTTTACTGCAGTGCAGGTTAAATCCGCTACACCCGACTTAACAATGATACTGAGATATTTCCTTAGTAAATCCAACAAGACATTTTAATGCCATGACCAAAAAGATGGTAAAAAAATCTGAAAATTATACCTTGCCCAATTTCATGATTTGTATATAATCATAATTACAGTTGTACCAAGTCGTACAGCTGTACAGTTGTATTAGGTACATAAGCGTCTCATGACAAACTGTAGCAGATGCATGATTGACTCTACGTCATTATTTTTGGAATTTTTACCCATTTTCATATCCTATCCTGCTAGCTCAAGCACCACTTTGCAGGACACCCAACAATAACAGGATAGTGAAGGCTAACATATGCTTCCTCCAACACACCAGCCACTGGATCTTTTCAAACTGCTGCTTATACATTGCCAGAGGTCAGCTAAATAAGCTTGAACTAGAGCATTAGCTAGCGTTAGCTAACAGACACCCTGGTTTTGCTGAGTGACAGGTGTCATTTTAACAAAAGCAGCGCTTAAGTTACTGTAAATTTGAACAGCTAATCACAAACTTAATCATGTGACATTACCATTAGCCTTTTTTTTTCACTTCTTTAGGCTTGATGTAGCATAAATTTAAAATAAAATACCAGTTTTAATTACGCAATATGATAATTAGCTTAATGTTATCTAGCTTGCTAGTGAACTTAGCAACTGGTTTAAATTGCACAATATAAAAAGTAGCCTGATGTTATGTTGTTTGCTAGCGAACTTGGCAACATGGTTTTATAAACCAGTATTTTCTGCTAAGCACTACATCAAGCCGAAGAAGTAAAATAGAAAGGCCAGTGGTGATTAAGTTTGTGATTGGGTGATTAAATTTAATATAAGCTCCGCCCTCAGGATGTGCCAATTGGCTACCCAGTGATCACAGAGAAATTTAAAAGATGTGAAAAAGACGTCTTTGCCGATGTTAAAGGGACGTGGAAGGGTGAAAGTTTTTAACAGGTCTTTTCGAAGACGTATTAAAGACGACTATCGTCATCATATAAAAGATGTCAAACTTACTATAAACCAAAAAAAAAGAAAAAGACCCAGGGCCAAATCAAGGCGGACCAGGACTAAACAAAAGTAGACCAATGCTGTCTTTTTATGGGCAAATTTAAGTCAGGCCAGACTCGGCCACTGACGGATGTTCATGGGCGTCTCTGGTCAGTCGGTGCTCACTGGGTAAGGTCTATATGATTGACAGGGGAGAGAGGAAGGCCATACTTTCCACACAGAGAGCAGGGGTCTTTTAGGAGGATATGAACTCTCAGGCCCTGATTTACTAAGATCCCAAATAACGAGTACTAATTTGCATGTGCAATTGGCGAATATCTTTACTGTGGCAATAATAAGTCAGCATTTTGAGAAACATTTTGATTGTTTTGAGACACTAAGACGTAATTTAGATCATCTTTCTCATTAGGAAGACTTAGTAAATGGTATAATTTTGTCTTCAACCGTCAAAAATGGGCTTCCGCAAATTTAATACCTGCCTTTTGGTCGTACTAATTTGCGCACGCAAGCTCCATTCCTGAAGTGACTTTCAGGCTTAGTAAATCACATTGTGAGTGCAGAATGAATGGATTTGCATTGACCATGCCCTCTATTTTGTACCTTTAGATAGAAACGCCCCAAACTGCACTTAAACCTTTAGTAAATCAGAGCCACAATCGCCTGACAATAGGGCAAAGCCTTAGCCAGTTACACCACCTGGGAGCCCTGTGTTATCATTTCTGACATTACAGTAATTGGGAATGCAGATGCTCAGTATGCGTCCTACAAATCAATGCAAGATACAGAGATATAGCTGTACACTCCAACTACTCAGAGCATGGCTTAGTCATATGGTTCATAAACCCTCAGAAATAGAAAACATGCTAGCAAACCACACACCAAACCCATTTTTTTCCCTCTTTGGCTTGTTTGGCAAGCTTTGACCACAAGCCAGTTGTCCTCTCTTTCTATTGTCAAAGCGGTTTAACTGCATTGCCAGCACCAGCACAGCGTGATAAGGACAAAGTCAGCCTAATCCAACCATAAAACCTTTTTATTTGCATGAACCCAGGTTCTGCGGCACACAAAGATAAAATAAAAAAAACTCATAGATAAACACGGCAAGCATCTCATGAGCCGAAAGGAGTTTACTGAATGCAGAAGTGGGGGATGGAAAGTTTACCACAAGGTCTCTGGCAGAGGTTCAGAGAGAAGGCAGTAAAAAAAAAAAAAAGCCCCTAAGTCAGATAAATAAATACAAGTGCTGCGTATCTGATAGGTCGGCCTTCACCGGCAGATCAAAGCCGAGACGATCCTGGCCTGCTGCACATGTTTGAGTTTAGCGCCCAGAGAACGCAACGCACCATTAGCGCTCACACGCTCTCGCTGGCCTGCAGGTCTGAGGCCAACCGCGACCTGCTACACACACACACACACACAAATTTAACAGTGCACTCGCCTGCTGATATAATCTATGGCTATAGTGGTACTAGAGGGAATGGGAATTATTCACCCAATTGTATTCCACTGTATAATGGCTTTTAAATGACCATGTTTCCATCGTGCCTACTGTCCACATAATTAGCTCCTTTTTATTTTACAAATATGTATGTAAATACAGGAGCAAAACATTCCCAGTTTGTCCATTAATATCAAACCATGCTGAAAAAAGCAGACCAGTTGAATTTTACAGGTCACCGGTCAGTGACAATTTTTTTTTATTTGCTCTGGTTCTGCATTTCAGGATTTGATCAAGAGTGACTAAAAGTGTGTCCCAATTGGAAGGCAGCTTCCTATGTAGGCAGGATTTTTGGGCAGCCTTCTCCCACTCCTGAGATACTGTAAGGACTCCCAGTCAGAAGGCAGCTGCCAACTGAAGTACCTTATTTTGGCCAAATTTGAGGCTGGCATTGCATGTATCCTTTATTGGTATAGGCAATCCAACAATTCTATTCACCAGGCCAGAGTTCTATGAAAGTTTCGACAACCATGGTGGACCAAACTGTCGCTCCGGGGAAAAAGTCTGTCTACAAATGTAAGTGAATTGCTTGTTTTGTAGTTAGCTAACATTTATTTACTGTTTTACCTAACAAATATAACAGTCATTAGTGTAAAAAATACCCAATTTAAGTGTAGTGATGAGACATTTAATGTGTAAATATCCATTTAAATGTTTTGTTTATTTACTTCAAAAGTTATAAAAGTGACTGACATTACCTTGTGCATGTATTGTCTAGCATTATTTGAAGAATTAACAACTAACCTAGCTAGCCTATTTATTTTATGAAGTTCAGTTAACCAAGTAAAGCGACTCAGTCCTGTTGAAAAAAAAAAGTCAATGTTGCAGCAGAGTGAAATGTATAAGAAAGTACAGGTATATTATTGACTCAAATTATAAAACATTTGGTCTCAATAATCATTTATTCGCGGAATATTAATAAAAATGTTATTTTTTCTACAGAAAACAAATACCTTCAATTCGGACACGTATTGTAATGAAAAATGAGTAAAAATCAATGCAAGTCTAAGGGGTGTACTTACTTCTAGGGAGTATGCGCCACCGGAGCGATGGCTTTATTAGTGTGCACTTTGTCGCCTATCTAAGGCTCTAATATATATAACTATGGTCATACCAGGGGCCATTTAGTTCCGTAGTACCCCACAACTAATCAGACAATCAGCTATCAGGTCTGGAGTTGATTCTGGATGTGGCTTTTGCATATGGAGTGTGTTGCTGTTCTCTCAACACGAGGATCATGAGGATGGAAAATTTGAATCAATCAAAGTCTTTGGGTGTGTCAAAATCAACTGTTTGGTACATTGCTAAAAAGCAGAAATGCCCTGATGGGATTAGCAATGGCAAACCATCTGGTAGACCACAGTAGTGGATGACAAAAACGTTCGACCAGATCAAGAACTTGCATGTATGTTACAAACACTGCCCTAAGCAGAAGAAACCACCAGCATGACCTCAGAGGATTTAACCACATGATACAAACAACTGGTGAGCCTCAAGCACAAAAAGGCCAGTGCATTAAAAAAACCTGCAGAGTTCCAGGATAAAGTCCTATGGACAGATAAGACATAGATTGACGAAGTGAGGAAAGTGTGGAGGAAATAAAGGAGCTGCTCATGATCCAAAGCATCCTACCACATCTGGTGTCTGATTCGGACTGGAGCTGACTCACTTCTCTTTATTGATGATGTGAGACTGCCAACAACAGGCTGAGTCCTGAGACTTACAGATACAACTGAATTGCTCAGATCCAACCAAATGCCACAAAACATGCAGAGCAGTGCTTTGTCTTGCAGCAGGACAGTAAGCTAAAAACTAAAAGAACTACCAAAAAGTGTAATGGTCTTGACTGAGTCAATCACCTGAGCTGAAGCCCAGCGTAAAAAAGGTACACAGGTACACTTTTGTTCATCAAGGCAATTTTAGAGTAAAAGAAATGTACCCTCAAACGGTACCACAGTGGTCCTTAAGGTCCAATCATGTACTTTAATGATGTACAAAAGATGTACCCTTGAGGGTACCACCCCAGTAACCACTTGTACCTTTTCTCTTAGTGAAGCCTTCAAAACAGGCAGGAACTGGACACAGCTGGCATGTCGGAGCATCACCAAAGCTTATACCTGATGTCTGGTGATGTCTACATGTCACAGGTAATGAGTCATCAAACTATCAATGCGGGAAAACCAAGTAATTACAATATTGGTCTAATATGCTAATGAGCATTCTAACAAACCACAATTTGTTTGTTTTCTGTGTTCCAGATAAGTTTTCTGGTAATTTCTCCATTAAAAGAGTACACCAGAACTTTGGATGTCTGTACTTGGACATGGCCATGCGTCAGCCAGTAGGAGATGTTCAGGAGTGGGGCTTCAGTCATTCTCCGATGGAGGAGAAACTAATCACAGTTTTCAGTTCATATCCAGATCTCTACAATCCAGCTCTAAAAATCTATAAGGCCAGATCACAGCGAGCCTCGGCTCAGGAGGTTATAGCACAAAATACATTCATTTCACCTTAAGTCAATCTCTATCAACGTCTAGTCGGCTACAACTAGCAATGCTAGCTAGCAATACATATTAATGTGTTTTCTAAAGGATGCCAAAAAGTCCTTGTGAACAGAGCAACTATGATGCATCACGGGTTCACCAGTTTTTTTTAAATATTGCATTGCATATTGTGATTTCATGGTATAGCCATATAATCACAATATATCTGCAATATGCAAATTGTGTCCATATGGTAGAGCCCTAGTACTACTCAGGTAGACCCTGAACCCTCATTTCAAACCCAGTGTGCTGGAGTACAGAGCCGAAACAAAACTAAACAGATTGTCACTGTTTCGTTGCATACAAACTTGCATTGTATATATAAAACAATACACGTAAGTAACAGTATAGCTTGCCAATTTTCTCTGCAGACTTTAGCTAGCTACGTTAGCCTTCTAGATTAGACTGATAGAGTTCAGGTAACCAAGTAAGGTGACTCAGTCGTGTAAAAAAAAAAAAATATGTTTAATTCTGTCACATATATTAATGAAAAAGGCCCCTAAAATCTAAAAACCCATGCAAATCTACTTCTAGGCAGTATGCGCCACTGGAGTGGTGGCTTTATTAGTGTGCACTTTGTCGCCTATCTAGGGCTTACAAACTTACACTGTATATAAAACAATATACGTAAGTAAAAGAGAGACGCTGACTATGGACGTGTGTATTGCAGCACATTTCGAATGACGAAACGCAAACACACACACACACAAAGATACACCCACACCAGAAATGCATCCGTCATCGCTGCGTTTGTGGCCGAGATGCGTAGCACTGCCAGCGCAGAGGGACCTACTCCAACTGTCTTTGTCTGTGTGTGTGTGTGTGTGTTTCTCCCCATCAGCTATCTTCCAAAATCCAAAACCACCTCTGCCAAGAGCTGCAGCAGCTTCTAGGCAAGCCGCCCTCACGCTAAACCCCTGGCATGGCTCACTGAAATAGAGAAATAATAAAAAACGAGGGCACGTGAAGGGCACACGCTCATCCCACTCACAGTCAAAGGGCAGTGATGCCAAAAAAACAAAACAAAACACCAAAACAACTCCACAAAAATCATTAAAATAAAATGAAGAAGTTTCTCCAAAGTGAAAACCTTGTGTTTTTCTTTTTCTTTTATATTCAGTTTTTGGTGTCATGGCACTCAAACAGAAACATAGAAAAGCCAGAATGGAAAGTATGATGTAATAAAATATGCTCGAGCAACTCGCCGGCGTCCATTTTCTCTCAGCAGCAGGCGTCCGCCATTTCGTAAAAAAGATTCCGACATTACTACCGTTTCTTCCAGAGGGAGGGAAAGTTTTACTGCTATTACTTAGTAACGTTCTAACAAAACAAACTTCGAAACGGCGCAGCAGCGTGTTCAATGACTCTTAGTGCATGCTGCATATTTCTACAGAAACACGTCCACAAATCATTTCTCATCACTGTTTCCTTTTATTTTCTTTCAATTAGGATTCTTCACGTTCAGAAATAATGTAAAACTCTGCCCTGGACTTTCGGATCGTCTTTGATTTCTGTACTGAAGCTCTCGGCGCCTCTCACGTGTTTTTAGCAAAGTCCTCTGAGGTTAACGTCCATGTGTGTTGTTGAGGCTTCTTTCCTTTTCAAGTTTTTTTTTTTTTTTTTTCTGGTCAAGAATTGTTCATCGACTCAGCCCTTTAACTTGTTTTTTTTGGGGGGGTTGGCAGACATTTCATGTGCAGAGGAGTTTGCTCTTGGCAGCCATTTTAGGTCGTTCTCTCTCTCTTTCTCCGTCTTTCTTGCTATGCATCTAAGCAAGAACCCACAAAGTACAGCTAACCCGACCGTGCAGTGCCAGCATGCCCCTTTTGCCAAAACGGACAGAGAGAAAGAGAGAGACAGAAAGAGAGAGTAAAACTGGCAACGGATTTCGGATTCAAAAACAGCATGTGTGTGTGTGTGTATGAGGGAGCCATAAACAGACTATGAGTGTGTGTGTGTGTGTGTGTGTGTGAGAGAGAGAGAAAGTTTTAGCTGTGGAAATGACCTAATGAGAAAAACATTCCTTAAGCTTAGCTCAGCTTCAAAACCGAGTAACAGTTAAACAACAACTCGAGGAGAAATTACATAAACGGGGCAGGCCGAAAGACATAGAGAGACAGTTCTCTTTCTCACTCTCACTTTCTCTCTTTCATCTGGAGGAACAGAAACGCAGTAAATCTTTGGGGTGACTCTAACGCAACTGGACAAATGCATAAAAAAAACGCATAATACAAAACATGAATTAATTTGGCACCGGTACAACATGTCACTTGTGTTTATGTTTACGGCGAGCGTGACATGAAGCACGCTCGACTTCAGATCACTGAGTCAGCTATGGTTCTGCCGTACGGATACGACGACTGGCATCGCGTGTCTTTTTGGCGAGACATCATTCCGGGGTTCGTTACGCTCCTGATCTCAGCGGTAACTCCAGATCCAGTCAGCAGGGGGCGTAGAGGCCATCGCGCACCAGCTCACCAGAGCGCTGAATCAATTACAATCTCGGTTTACGCTACGCCAATGGAATTTCATACAGACCCTTTTTTTTTAAGGGCACAACACGATCTTTAAAACACTCCGACTCCAACCACAGCACAGTTCCCAACTTTTCCAAGGCTACTTCATGCCCTTAGAGCGCATCTGTAAAATGTCATGTTAGCCCACATTAGAGCTCGGGGTTGGCAGGCAATTCACAATACGATACCTGTTACAATACAGAAACGGCAACATGATACAAATAGAAATCAGATCCTAACATAAGCACAGGATCATGCCAGGGAAAAGAAAGTCAAATATGATCTTTATGAAAAAGAATACATTTTAGGATCAGATTGATTCTGAGAAATAATATAAGATCAGTGGCCTTTGTTCAACTTTCTCGATGAAGCTCCTCAAGGTAGTTAAAAGCAGTCAAAACTATTAAAGCAACAGTTCGACCAGAAAATTAAATGTACACAATGTTCCACTTACCCCAAATGTACCCAATGATAATAGTAGATAAAGTTGAATGATAATAGTAGATAAAGTTGCAATGATATTGATGAAATGCTATTGCTAAGCCAAACAATGTCTTTTGATGCGAGTGTGTGATGATTTTGGCCTGCAGTTTCATGCACTACGCTAAACTTCCGGCTATAAGCTTACTTTAGCAAGATTAGCTTTGTAGCTCCAGTACAAAACTAAAGAGGCAAACTTCACACACCAAACACGTCTTAGCTGATCGATTACATCTGGCAGAAAATTGTGCCTTAACGATGAATAAAAAACATATATATGTATGAAAAGAAATAGAGACAAGCTTAACAACATCGATACATGAAATCTTACATTGCCGTATCAATATTTCTAACACACACACACACACACACACACTGACTAGCCAGAACTACTCAGCGACACTAGCACAGAGTGTAATTGGTTTCACAGCGCCCTTTACAGAGCTCTAACTCCACATGTGCAGAACTGAACTGGAAATTGAGTGTTCGATCCAAACGTGATTTAGGACTGATGGCATCAGAGGCTTGGAGCATTGGGCTTCTCAGTGCTATGAATTGTGGGATATCTGTCCCTGCTCACTGTTATTCAGAGCCTCGCTTTACAGCAGCCCTGCAGGAGCACAGTGTAGTTCAGCTCCTCATAATTAGATACTAACGTGCAGATTGAGGCAGGTTTATTAGTTGCGTTTATTTAGGGCGATCCGGAAATCATGGTCAGAGTTCATAGCGGAGGTCAGGCAACAGGCAGACAGAATCAAACACTGAGCGATAATCCATGAGCGATATCGAAAGCACAGGCTGGAGTCAAAAAAACAAACAAAACAGGTAAATAAAGAAACACAAGAACCAGGCTTGGACGTAACAACACAAAAGACTTGGCAAAGAACAGAGGAGAAAAACAGGGGTATAAATACACAAACTAATTAAGGTGAAACAGGGAACAGGTGTACACAATCAGGGGAATAAACCAATGACGAGACAAGAGGCGGAGACAACACGAAAACACAGAAAAACAAACAGGAGCATGTGCTGCTCATCGCCATGGGAACAACGCTAATCAAGGAGTGACCGTGACAGCCACCTTAATAGTAGTGATAGTCTTCATATGGTGTAGTCTTGGTGGCTGAGGGATTCCATAATGTGCATTACGGATGCGAGCAGCGCATTTGTCGGTTTACAAATGTAACATTCAAATGATTGTGTAATGAAATAAAGCGTAGAGTTATCTGTCAGACTGGTACGTCCTAAGCAGGCTAGTAGTGAGCTACTAGTTATGACATTCCCTTTTATCAGCGTGCTAAATATAAACATGTGATGACACTAAAGGCGAACGCGAACACCTACCAAGGTTCCTTTCTTAAATTAAAATGTGATCCAATGAGACTACAGACGGGTGACAAATGAAAGGAAGAACCTGAATAAATGAGTGCATCCACAGGTCACGAGGGGTCACTGAACGGTTTGATGAGGATGAAAATTATGTAAATCATATGCTATGGCCTTCACAGTCACCAGATTCTCAACCCAATTGAACACCTATGGGAGATTTTGGAGCAACGTGTTAGACAGCGGCTCTCCACCACCATCATCAAAACACCAACTGATATATTAAAATAAATATTTTCTGGGAAATGTGTCTTCTGTTGATCCATGCATTCCTCTTAATGTATCTTCATCTTTTTTGCTGACTGACTCGTGTTCAGCATGACTGTAGATTCAGCAGAATCTCTTTCTCGCTCTCTTTTTTATGTCTCTCTATCTTCTCTCTGCTGAGGACTCCTAATCAATCTCCCATCTGCAATTCAATTTATTTTTATTTTTTTAGAAACTAAGTCAACTCAGAGACCTATACTCTCTCAATCTGTTTCTCTTATTTCTTTTAGACCCCATTTCTCTCTTTCTCTCTCTCTCTCTCTCTCTCTCTCTCTCTCTCTCTCTCTCACTTTTGGTTTCTGAATCTCTTTTTGCCTCCCGGAGGGGGAGAGCTGTCTGCGCTGGAATTATTGATCCTCCACTGAATGAGGGAAAAGAGACAGAGAGGATGGGAGAGGGAGAAAGACAGAGAGAGTAAAACAGAC
Source organism: Olivaichthys viedmensis (assembly GCA_028565825.1). NCBI lineage: Eukaryota > Metazoa > Chordata > Actinopteri > Siluriformes > Diplomystidae > Olivaichthys > Olivaichthys viedmensis. The sequence continues at coordinate 11,303,323 of JAOUQW010000029.1, read as the reverse complement.
TAAAGGAAAAGCAGAGAGAAAGAGACATAGGAAGGGAGAGAGAGAGAGAGAGAGAGAGAGAGAGAGAGAGCAAGAGAGAGAGAGAGAGAGAGAGAGGCGTCTCGGTGCATAAGGGCCTGCAGGCCGTCACGGATCTGAAAGCAGTGGGAACGCTTTAATGGCCAATCGTCCTATCTAATGACCATCAGCGCGCTGTTAAATTTAGTGCAAACACTATCAGTCATGGGGAACGAGGTTAAAGAGTGAGCTCAGCACACTTTCTCTTTCAGGGCAGACGAGTGTGTAAACAACTGCCACTGAACGGCACGGCTGCGGGCCTTCTGGGTTCTTTAAACTGCAAAATCAAGACATCGTGGTGCCGGAAAGAAACGGGGAGAAACAAAAGCAAGGCTCTGGCCCGAAGGAGTCCCGTGTTTGCAAAAAGAGAGAAAGAGAGAGAGAAAAAGCTTTCTGCTTTTAAAAGGTGCTGAGCTCAGGATAACGGGGTGGGGGTGATGAGAGTCTCAATAGGAGCAAAGATAAGCTGGTGTGATTTATTTGTAAAGAAGCTGCAGCAGTCATGAAAGGATACAATTT
>JAOUQW010000029.1:11289935-11302647 GCA_028565825.1 Olivaichthys viedmensis | reverse complement strand
CTGTTTCTCTGGAAACCTTGTGTACTACGCTGACATTTTCACTACATCTACCTATTATATATATTACACACTACATATGATTTATAGATTAGTTAATAATAATGAACTAATTTGTGTCTGTCAAGTTTGTTAAATGTCAAATAAGGTGTGTATTCAGTCGATATTTATACAATTACCATGTAATTACATTAAACTTAAGTAAAAAATCTGTCATTACAGGGAAATCCGTTAGACTGAATATAACATCAGTCTAAGGATTTATTGTTGATGTCATGCCACAATAAATTTGCAACTTATTATTACTCTGGCTCAGCAGAATTTTCCTTAAAAGAAACACAGAAAAAATACAGCTTAAAAAAGGTCAAGGATGTTTCAGATTTCCTTTTGCCCGGTTTGCCCAGCACGCCTATATTTTATTAGAGTTTATAAACCTTGTCTAGACACAACTCAAATGTAGATTTACTGCAATGAACAACGCTGCAAAATAACTTTGTTTATTGGTTACCATAAGACCGCTGTGCACCACAGATAAATGTCTATGGTAATTCTATGTGCCTTTTGGTTTTCTATCCAAGTTCTCTCCTTTAAAAATGAAATGAGAGATTGGCCCACATGTATGAGCAACTCATAAAGTAGTTATAATGAAGAATATATATATTTTTTTAAACAAGCTCAATATGCAGTGGACGTCAGTCTACATTATAACTGACAATTCTAATTACGTGTCTCCTAATATTTATCAACAGAGTGGATTGGTGGACTGGCAGCTTATTAACCTTATGTCTCTGTAGCTAGACTAATGTAAATGGCTAGAAGGACAAATTAGCATAAAGTTTTGCAAACAAAGCATTGTTTTTTAAACATACTGCTGAGTTTGCATGACTATATGGTGATTTAATGATGTTAACTAAAAAATAATTCTAACCACTACACCTTTAAAGAGACTAAATGTGATCTTGCAGACACTATTCAGTTGTAAGGGAATAGTCTGTCAAAAAAATTAAATGGACACGATTTTTCTCCCAACCCCAAATATAGTTGATCAGCAAAGACAAGTTTATTTCCTTAGTTTTGTAAGCTACAAGGCTAATGGAGCTAACAAGTAATAGACATTCATAGCTACCAATTAAGCATCATGCAAACTGCATGCAAAAATCATCCTTGTCTCACTTGTCTCAATATATATATTAGTGCTGTGCAAAAGTCAGAGCCCACCCTTTTGTTTATTCAGTTTTCAATCAAATGGCCATTCGGTACTTTACGGCCATGCAGTAACACATTATTACCTTTTTGGTGACAATAATCCTCTAAATGGGAATTTAATCTACAATTAACACAGAATCCTCCAACACTGAGTATAATAGTTTTATCACTTATTTATGCAAATGAGCTCCACTTGCATGAAACAGCTGTAACGTACTGGTTTGATGAAATTGGATGAATGGAATTAGCGGCAGCTAATATTTACAGATTTCATACTGTACTTAGTGATTTTGTGTTAAATACATTTTCCTGCCATTATTGTTTGCCACCAAATCATTAACAATAAATACTGAATAGCCATTTGATTAAAAACTGAATAAACAAAAGGGTGCTCTCTGACTTTTGCACAGTACCATATATATATAATATAATATATAATATAATATAAATTAGTGGCATGTTAGCGAGTGTTGTACGAGTATCAAAATGGAGCCACTTCAGGTAATTGTTGTTGCTGCACATGCGCAATTGTCATGCTTAACATGAAATAAGCATTCGTGCTGAGGCCAGAGCTCTTATCAGCCTCCCCTCCTTTGGCTGGGTCCATGCTGAACGTTGAGATTCCCATTATTGTTGTCGCTCCGCCTCGCTGCCCAAGAGTTTCCTCTCAGACTCTCATCAAATTGCATACGACTTATTGCTATCTATCTATCTATCTATCCATCCATCCATCCATCCATCGTTCCATATAGACAGGTGACAAATGAAAGGAAAACCCAACATAAAGTGTGTTAGTAAGGTGTCGGGCCACCACGAGCTTCAATGCTCCTTGGAGTAGATTCTACAAGTCTCTGGAACTGTACTGGAGGAACTGATGGAGAACCGTTCGTCCAAAAGATATTCCCTCAGTTGGTGTTTTGATGATGGTGGTGGAGAGCCGTTGTCTAACACTTGGTTCCAAAATCTCCCATAGGTGTTCAATTGTGTTGAGAATCTGATGACAGTGAAGGCCAGAGCATATGATTTACATCATTTTCATACTCATCAAAACCATTCAGAGAGCCCTTATGCCCTGTGGATGCACTCATTTATTCAGCTTTCTCCTTTCATTTGCCACCCGTCTGTACATACACACCCAAATTTCTCTCAATTCAGAAATTTCAACCCCATTATCTAGGCCCACGTTGCAGGAGGTTAAGACTAACATGTGATTTCTCTGGGACACGTGTAACCAGCCACCGGATCTTTTCGACATTCCCATGCATCGTTATAGGGCCAGTGAATGCTCTTGGAGGACAGCGCTAACAAAACAGACATTGAGAAAGAGAAAATAAGGAAAAAGGCATAAAAAAGGAGACAGTGGGAAAAAGACAGAATGAGAAGCAGACAGGGAGAGAGAGAAAGAACGAGAGTAAGATAGATACAGTAAGATGAAGGGACTGAATACAGAAACAGAGTAAAGGAAAGACACCAGGAAGAAGAGAGTGAGACAGAGAGCTCCAGAGAGATGGAATGGCAGAGGAGAAGAGAAAGGCTCTCTTCGCTCCAATTACGCCGATTCAGTGAGCGTTTCAGCTCGTTCTCTCTTCCAGCTCTTCGGACCCTTAACCACCCCCTTGCTCCTACTGCAAGCACTGAACTACAAACCCCCTTCTGTTTTTCCTGCTTCTCCACAAGCCGCAGGATAAAAACCAGATGCGAACGCCGCGCTCGTTTTAAGTTATTTCTGGAAGCATTTCATAGGGATATTAAAACATATATTTATATGAAAAAGGGGCCGAGCCACCCAGCGTAGCCTTTGGCCGGGCTATAAAGCGCTTTCCCTGCAATTTGAGCTCAACATGTCATTTGCACGGACCCGTGCAGGGGAGGACGGAGCCGTTCTGGCAGGACGATTCATAACGCTAAATGATTATGCACACATAGATCATATACCATACACACACACACACACACACACACGCACGCACACACACACAGCGATACACATGCATACCCTATAAACATTTATGAGCAGTACACATCGGTGAAGAACACACATGCATATGCAACTAGTGCCGTAGCACATTTAATGCCCTAGGTAAGTTTCACCACTTCATCCACCCTAATCCTCCCCACACCCGCCTTCGCCATTGCTGCCATTGCTGCCAGTGCTGCCATTCATCAATTCAGCAATATTACTACATGGTGACATCAGGTATCCTGATAAAATGTATCATTTATCCTGATAAAATTGGCTGCAAGTTCCATAATTTTCAACCAATTTTCACAAAATTCTGTCTAATTACTGTCCAAACGAGCCAATTATTCAATAACCAATTTGTTGTTATTCAAACATGTAATTACATGAATAGCAGGTTAGTACAGTACACTTTTCGAAAAAAAGGGTTCCTCAAGGGTTCTTTGGATGGTTAATGGTTCAAGGGAAACCATCTTTTGTAGGGTTCAACATAAAACCTTTAAGGGTCAAACCGAAGAACTCTTTTAGGGTTCTAGAGTTAAACTTTTATTTCTAAGAGTGTAGTTATCCTGGGTAAGCTTATTAACAATCTGTAATACAGAACTTACACTCCTTAAAAAAAAAAAGGTTCCTCAATGGTTCTTTGGATGGTTAAAGGTTCTAGATTTCTAAAAGGGTTCAATCTGGAACCTTTTCTGAAGAGGAAACTCTGGGATCTACATAAAACCCATTAGGGTTCCCTCGGCGGAACAAACCGAAGAACCCTTTAGGGTTCTGGATTTAAGAATGGACAGCCAAATTATCAGGAGTAACATGCTAAGAACATGCATGGAGTTGTTTACAACCAAATCTCAACCTTCCAAATATGGAGAACGTGCTGACAACGCTGTGGACGTATCGTGACGTAGAACCATCGCTTCAGTTCTTTGTAGTTTGCAGAGTGTTTCTGTTTCAGAGTGTTTCTTTTTATGTGTAGCTTTTATTTTTCATAAATGCAACTGAATTGTTCATTTACATTATACAGTAGTGTGTAAAAGTCCAAGGCACATATAAAGAAATTCTGTACAGCGAAAATGCTTTTAAAAAAATTATGAAATTAAAATATCCTGGATATAAAAAAATATTTTAAAAAGCAGTAAACAGTAAAAAAACAAACAGGTAAAATGCCAGACAGCCTTGATGATGTTTTTATCTAAAAAGCATTCTATTACTTAATAAAAATCTCTGAAAAATTAAATTTTTTGGAAAATTTATGTTTAAATTAATTGCTCTTTTTTAATGACACAATAATGCAGAAGACATAAAAATTTAGGGTGCCTAAGACTTTTGCGCAGTACTGTATATTATAGAATAATACAATCACACTGTGTTGTTTGTTGAAGTGAATTTTATGATTATGCAATTTATAATGTTTTCAAGGACTGTATATAAGGACTTAATATAGTAAAAATATTTCCATGTATTTAAATGCTCCCAACATTCTGACAATTAACTTGACTTTAACAGTGTAACTCTGTTCTCTGTGCACTGGAAGCCAGTGAGCTCTGCTGCCGCTTCATGCTTTTGCAGGCCCTCTAGATTTACAGACATATTAATTTTTGGCCGACCTTCCTCAATATCTCGAATCCAAAGCCGAGTAGCTGAAAAGAGATGAGCTTATGGCTGGTCACCGGACAACCATGAGGTGCACATGACCCCACAGAAGCCCCTTGGTCTCCGAGCCTGCAGCGTGTGTGTTGAACGGAGCAGGGCTACATGGGTGGTCGGCGGGAGCCTGTTTGCTTTGGAGAAAGCTCCAAGGCCAAGAGTCAGACATCGCAGGGCTCAGCTTTCCGCTTGCGTCTGCTGCCCACAAACTCCCATTCTGGCAAACACTTCCACTTAACCAGAACCTCCCTCTCTCTCACTCTCTCTCCCTCTCTTTTTTTCCTCCATCTTCATCAGATCTGACTCCATGCTGCGCGACTTCACTCAAAGGCTCCTCATCACCACAACAGTGCTTGTGAATAAAATACAGCCTCCCCACTGACATAAACATATTAGGAAGGAAAAGGACTGGCACTCTGAGGACCTCCCACTGCTCTTTAAGCAATATAACAGTTCAGTATGGGCTATTTGTTGAATCCAATATTAAAATCAGCAACAACAGAAGGATAATAACAAGCAGAATAACAGTATGTTCCTCTCCCTTGCCTGTGTAACCAGTTCTGAGCTGTGCGGCCAACAGGGGGCGACGTTGGAGGCAGGGCTAATGCCGTTCCGGGCAGACCAAACTGACTCTGTGCTTGTTTGTAGCGGAAATTTCCAGCTGCAACGTTTTAAAAACCCTTGGCACTTATCATGATCACAGAATAAAAGCCTCATGAGGCAATCAATACAAGCGTGTAACCACTTTCACCTCCCAAAAAACTCATTAAGCTATGAAATAACAAATCTTTAGGCCGTGCTGGAGGCCTTTACTTCAAACTGGAGCTGGTTTAGGCTAACTGATAGAATACTTTTTTCATTTTGATCCAACAGTAAAATACAATCACTTCTTAGCTGAATGAATCAACATTACCCTTCAAACTATTTTTTTCAAGCATTTGACTTAATTGTTATTGTGCTTTTAACACTGTAATTATAAGAGACAGTCATACATTCCATATATAGTTTTTTTAGGTCACCCTAGATAACTCAGATATGTCATCATTTGATGTGAAAATGCACACAGATTTTTAACATGACTCTCATTTATGAATAAAAATTGACTTTGCACTTATTTTAAAGCCAGCAAGGCCTAATTCTGCTCATGGCCAATATGACTCCCTTTTTCTTTTATTTCCAATTATCTCGTTACTATACTATGAGCTGTTTATCGTATTTGAAATCTATTAAAATTTAACATTTTAAATTGGGCGTAATGTTGCTCTCTGTGAAGCTGAAACCGCCACCAATGACTAAATTTTGGATAAAATAATCAGAGACAGAGGATGAATTCCAAATGGCTCCCCATTTAACACACAAAAAAAACCCGTTACTTTCACTCTGAATTAACATGGGAATTAAATATCAAATATAAGCAATGTGTTATAAGCTTGATTCACTTTTATGTCTTTGTCAAAACTCACTGATTGATTGTTTGTCGCAATCATCCTTAAGCTTAAACATCCTTAAACTCCTAGGACTTTGGCGGGGCCAGGCTTATATTCCTCACTCTTGTAACTTTTCCTATTATTTTCACTGCAGTTACTGAATAATTCATAGTAGTTACTACATAATATACTTTAAGATGAATAGCTGAGTAATAAGCTGGAACTTATGAAGGGTTCAAGTACCATCAATTCTAATTATGTGTAACTGTTATGGGTCATCTCCACACCCTTCCTTTTTTTAATTTATGGTTGTTTTGTTTATTTTGCTTTCCTGCTGGTGTGTTTGTCCTCCTGTTCCCCAGGGGGCGCCATCACAAACCCAACTACATTGGACTGATGCTTGCTGTGGGTGGGGCTCTTCCTGGGGATTGAATTATACAAGGATAAAGGAATATTGGGAGATAGAGGGGGGAAAAAATAAAAAATAAAAATATAGAAAAAACGGAGAAAGATGACCACTGAGGACATAGAGTGCAGTGCTTTGGTTTTCCAGCTTGTTGTGCTGAAGCACAGAGCCAAAACAGTCAAAACCGGTGTTAATGTTCAATTACACACAGGGTGCACTGCAGTGTGTCTGAAGGCTTCCCCTGTTAACAGCTGACAGGCAACTCAAGCCCTAAAGGAAAATAAACTCTTATCTTCAAAGCCCTGTACATCCACTTAAATAAGGATTTAAAAAAAAAGAGGTTTAAAAAAGATGTCTTCTTCTAAGTGTTTATCAGTTTGGTGAGACAGAAAGAACACTAATTGTAGTTTTGAGTTTATGCAACATGTAGCTCCAGGGGTCTGGCAGGAGCACAACTCCACGGCTGTTTAGTGGTTTCTGCAGAAAACAACAGACTTTTAATGAATCTGTCATTGGCTGGGAGGGTCGGGGAGCTCAAACTCGACAGTTAACTCTCAATTCCTCCACCCACTCTAGGCCTGCGTCTCTCTTGTCTCTGTCTCCTGTGTGAGTGGCATACGTGCCATGATTGTGCAGGAGGCAGGGCGCGGTGATTATCGGGCCAGACAGAACAGCGCTCCAGGACCCTGCGCTCTGTCTGATTACACCGGAGCGACGTTGCTGCCTCGGCTCCCTATCTGATTAAGGGGAACTCATCTGATTTAGCAGAATTAGGCAGCTGCTCATCTGCCATCTACAATGTCAGTTAGACTACAGTGAAACTAAGTCTCACTTACATGTGGGGTCTATATTTACGAAGCATCCCAAAGCCTTTCATGAAGCCTGGCTTGTTTTCACTGCTAAAAGCCACAACCAGGACAGGACTAAAGAGCTTTTTGTTTTCCTACTGTTCATACAATCCAACAATTCTTCATTATCAAGAATAACTTTCTATCAAGCTGTTTTTCGAGCTACAATTCTACAGTCCAGACTAATAAAAACAACATGCCTACAATATGGAATTTTTCAGTATTTTTATACAGCTACTCTCTAGTGTGTGCTAGGCATGTGCCAATAATCTCTATACAATATATTGCAGTAATTAATACCCATTTTGGAGGAGGCTGCCTAAGTAGGCAAAATTTTTGGGCAGTGTTTGCGCTCTCGGGTTAAAGAAGGCAGCATAAGGGCAGCTTTTAAGGGGTTCTGTGTTTTACACAAATTTTCAGGCAGCACCGCAAGTATCCTTCTTTGGTGAAGTCATTAATGTCTAAAAAAAAAGTTAAAGCATCTCCCGGATGAGACGCTGCCAATAGGCTTGGGAGATCGTGTGAAATATAGTTCCTGCATTGTGGGTTAATGTTGTGTGGTCAGGGTTTGTTTTGTTAACGTTGCTGTCTTGTGCTGACTCAGCAATCCTTTTTGTGGTCTGAAATAGCCACAACTCCAAATTTATTTAAGCCCACCTTATAGTTTCGCAAAGAAACATCTATTCTGAAGACAGACAACATACAATAGCATAGGATAAGGAGTACAAAAAAAGAAAACAGATTAGGCTATGAGATAAGCATGACAATTAGGATTTACTTTTGTAGCCACAACAGCACGTTTTTGCCAGGAAATTTCAAAAACTGCCCTGGCATTGATGTCTACTGTAGATAGAATCCTTTAAAGATTCCCAATAGCATCGTCAAACTGCTCAAGCCAAGGTTCCTTTTTGGTTCAAAATGCTGGCAAAGGTAAACATAACATATTTTTTTTAAACTGCAATATCATGGTCATATCGTAAGCCGCGGTAAAAGAGCAGATACTTATTGTTAAAATTTTATATCAGCACATACCTAATGTGAACACCGTTGATCGTTTGACAAAAGGCTTTTAATGAGATTCAGTATTGAACGTGACAAGCAGGTGTTATTGCATCATAAAATATAAGAGCCAATCAAGTGTGATATGCAAATGAAGGCCATATTATTACACCAGTTTACCAGGGGCAAGGGGCTGTGTGCGTGTAGGTCTGATTTGCATATTCATGGTATATAGATTTTTTTTTTTGGTGAGGCTAAAAGTGTAGACGTGTTTATGGCCTTTTATGGCTTTTATTTTTTAGAACCACCACATTTATTTATATATAAATGTCATGGTCTTGAAAACAAGTTTTGGGTGACAAAATTTCTCCAGTTTATTATTAACTTTGAAGTCAGGAAATTAAAGCAGGATAATGAAACTCTGCTGTACCTCAACAATATAGTATCAGAGAGAGAGAGAGAGAGAGAGAGAGAGAAGGATGAAGGAGGTGAGTGTGAGTGCATGTGGAGTGTAAATATGGCCGTTTGCAGCCAGGCAATCACAAGCGTGACGTTGCACTCCTGTCCTTAAACGCCCTTTACTTCACTACCCACCCCCCCCCCACCGTTCACCCTCGCCAAATCTGCTCTCTGGGATCCTTGCTCTCTCTCTGCTTTCCTTCTCCCTCTCTCGCTCCCTCGCTTATTGATTCCACTTCAATCCCTTGCTCCCTTTTTTTTTTATATACTCTCTGCTACAATGCAGCAATGTGGCAAACATTAACATTAACCTCAAGCCATCTGGATGGCTCGTTATATATATAAAAAAAAAGCAATATCTGCTCCCCTTCACTTATTCGCTCTTTCCCTCGCAGTCATTTCTTTTTTTATTCCTTACAGTCACATTAACGTTCGATGGCAGTTTCCTGACTTTGTTCCAAAGGAACACCACAACTCATGAAAAATTCAGCATTAAACAGAGCTACGATTTTGCTGCCAGTATTTCTTTTCTCTTTCTTTCAAACATGATCACAGGAGAACGTGAACTCAAAAAGCATTACACAAAATACTAGACGTGCTTTAGTGTGCCAGCCTCACAGAACCGCACACGGGTCACATGAACCTCATAGTGTGGCACAGAACCGCACATGGGTCACATGAACTTCACCACAAGTTGCTGTTAGCTCAAGCATTAAGATGCAAGCATGGTGCAAAGTCATCATGACAAGTCATTCGCACGGCTTTACACGAACTAACATGTTTATAGCAAAGCGGGCGATATGGGTCTATGGAAGGTCTAGTTGGAAATTTTCCGCTGGTGGTGCCGTGTGTATCCTCGCCGTGAGTCATGAGGCGTCTCGGTGGAGCCGATTCTGCAGAGCCCTTCAGCCCGCAGCGCGCTATTAATAACCCGGAAAACCCTGATCAATATTAGACAGGCAGACAGACAGAGGCGGCCAAGAAACCCAATCCCCCCGCCTCAGAGCAGCGTCTGGAGTGCTTCACTTCACTTCACCTGCCCGAGAGGCCTCACAGCACACACACACACATCTTTGTGGGGTATTTCCATTGTCTTGTGTATTACTGTAGCTACATAATGATATGCCTACACCTAACCTCTAACCACTATACACCTTTACCTAAAAGGAAAGATTTTAGTTTAAAAAAAAACAAAAAAAAACAAGAACCTTTCTTCATAGGGTCACACGATGCAGTGTTGTAGTCAAGTCATTTACTCTCAAGTCCATGTCCAAAGTTCCTAAACGGGGGTGCACAGGTTGATTCTGGCAACCAGTAGGCTGAAATAGTGTAGTTTGATTAAAGTAATTTAATAGTTATAGATACAGTCATTGTGCATGGCTGATTTACACATGTCAGATATGCAAAATTCTGTAAAAAAAAGAAGAAGCTCAAGTCCAAACCCTCCCCGAGCTGGAGGTACTGTGATTCGAAAGATTACCGATAAAATCTGTGATTTTAATCCAGTATGAAAAGTAAGAATTCCAGAGCAGATTATTTTAGGCCAAACCTAGAGCTCCTTCAGTAATAGTAGCCATGCCTGTCTGGGCTATCTGTGCTAATTTGGGAGAATTATACGGACACTTTATCCCGTCCAAATCAACCGGTTAAATCCCTTACAAATGAAATTACCTAACATAATGAAAACTCAAAAAACTGCAGCTTGAATAGTGCTCAAGTCAAAGTCAGAGTCTCAAATCATAGATAAGCGATTCACGAGTTCCAGGAACCATCGACGGATCAATACTTACATTTCTCACTCTAACTACATACCTTTTGCTATTAGTTACTGAATAATATGCTTTAAGATGAATAACTGAATAATAAGTTGGGACTTTAAGTCAGGCTTACATTAACATTTACTCATTTGGCAGACACTTTTATCCAAAGCGGCTTACAATTAAACTTGGCTTAAGTCCATGTCCAGGACTCGCGGAATACAGCACTGCCACGATGTCAAAACTGTCAACACATACACACTCACACGCATACACACATTATGTGGTGCACATTATGGCTGTGGGCAGGTCTGTGTTGTGGCTACAGTTGAAGTGTTTCTGAGGGAACGACACACCTGGTGCATGGAACAGTTTGTGCTGTACCAAAGCTTACACACTGTGCTGCAATAAATGTGAAAATCCCATCAATCCAGCCAGTGTGTTAAGACATAAATTAAATAAACGATTAGGCTAATTGTTACGGCAAATATTTATTCTGCAGGTGTGATCAAGTCAAATTTCATCATACTACCAGGACAATTTATTCCTTTTTATATGCTTTATTTTTATTTTTTTATTTATTTTTATTTCCCACAGTGTGTACTAAAATAAACTACTCTGATCACTACTTCATGCGGCTCACGCTTTTTCTTTCTGCCGTGTGTGTGGAATCTATTGCTCGACTGATTGTCCCCGATACTGATGCTGATTTTAAAGCGCTAAAAATACTAGTTAAACTAGGGACAGTCAATTTCTCAAATAACTCAAATAATCAAACTCAAACAGCACATATAAAAACAAGTCACTTATAAGTATGTAACTTTTAATGAAGTCAAAAACATGAACAACGGCTTCCGAGTGGCGCAACAGTAAAGCGTTTGCCCTATCGTCTGGAGCTCGCTAGTTCGAGCCCCAACGATGCCACAGCCATCCGTGGCCGGGAGTCTAAGAGAGCGTAATTGGCCCTGCTCTCTGGGTGGGAGGAACGACAATACACTTTCTCTCCTGTCGATCAAAAGCGGCACCAGCCAATCGTGGGGGGCTGTGAGCTCATGCATACGGAAGAGGGCAGTTGGTGCTTTCCTCTGAGGGTGCAGGACTGCCCTGTGATGTTGCATGAGCAGCAGTTAGAAAACATGCAGCAGAAGGCTTCATGTGTCTCGGAGGAAGCTGTTGGATGATAGGAGAGAACTAGCTAGCTAGTGGGTGGGTATTGGCAACGACTAAATTGGGAGAAAATCTTAAAAAATAAATAAATAAAAATTAGTACTTTATTCATTTGTTGTAATTATCTGCACCTTTACAATTACATGTCTATTTATTTATTTATACTTATTGATATGGCAAACAGTCTTAGTCAAAGTGACTTACAAGTGAATTCAAGTATATAGTTGTTATTTGCGAGTGCAGACCATGCCTTCAACTGAATGGTATTGAGAGTGATTGTGGAACTGTAATAGAGAACTTGGGCCAGAGTTCTGGGCAGCTTCTGCTTTGTGCTAGACAGCCAGATGCCCCCACTGAAGAGTCCTGGGTGGAAGTTGTTGAATAGTAGGGAGGAGATCGGGAGGTGGTGGGTGCTGAAACTCCGTCACCAGGCGCAAAAGGGAGAGACTGGAATTTATAGGGAGTTAACTAGGAGGAAGGTGGAGCTTCAGGGGTGGTCTTTCTCCCAAAATTCAGTTATTTCATAACTCCATTACGGAGCGGATTCAAGCACCACAAGCCTCTTTCCACCAACTGACCAGAAACAATTGCAAGATATTGTAGGAAGAACAGAAAGAGCCACAACTGACCATGAGAGTTGGAGAAAGTGCTAGTACTCATAAGTGCTACAAATACTAGTCACAAGCTGCCAGTAATACACAATAATAACATAATGGAGTCATACAGTCAAGCCGGAAAGTCTGCACACCCCTTTCACCTTCTCCCAAAAGTGAGCTGAGGTGCATTTTGTTTCCACTGATACTGCTTGAGATGTTTCTACAACTTAATTGGAGTCCACC